>VXAZ01004023.1:948921-986421 GCA_013399875.1 Gymnorhina tibicen
CTGTTGACCTGGGTATTATTTTATTTCTTTTAGAAACAGGAAAAAAAATGAACATCTGTGTCTCCTTCCAATCTGCTGCACATCTGCGCGTTTTGATGCGGGTCTTCAAAGTTCAGTCAGTAACCCACGGACGCCATTCATCTTCTTGTTAAAATGTCTACTGCTGTATCCAATGCTCATGCCCTTGAGGGTTATTTTTTTCTCTCTCTCTTTTTTTTTTTTATAATTTCCATTATTGTTATAAAGAACATTGTGACTTTAATATTAGCATTTTGCTTTCAACAGCAATTAGCAATCTCTTGGTTTGCTGTTTGGTAAAGCATCTGTTAATGAGGTCATCTAGTTTAAAATCCCAGCTACTGGAAAATAACAGGGAGGAGGTCAAATCTATCATTTTGTGTATATTCTCTGCTCTCTTTTCAGTTTTCTAAAGAAAAGATATCTTTGTTATCCACAATAAGTCATTATGACCCGTTACTGGCCTTCTGTATTTTCTACCACCTCAAGATACAGTAAGTTCTTTCTTATTGAAGTATTGAAATATGACAGTTCAGTTAAAATCTTTGCACATCTGAGGGTGAGGAATTGGTTTCATTTTCTGTTGTGTTTTTGTTTTCGGAGTTTCGAGTTCAGTTTTAGCGAGGAGTCGCGTCTATGGTGGATGGGGTTCCCGGGGTGGTGGACCTCGGAGTAGCTGCTGGTGGAGTGTCGATGGGGCTCCCGGCCCCGCTGCTGGGTGTCACGGAGGAGCTCACTGCTGGTGTCTCTCCTTGCTGCTGGGCTTGGAGGGTCTGTCCACAGATGTGATGGTGCTTCTCCCAGTCCTTGTGCTGGCAAAATGAGCCACAGTATCGTGCTGTGTTGCAACCACTGCAGGTTTCACTAGCTTTCCGGCCACAGTTCCAGCAACTCTAGAAGCAAAAGAGGAGAGAGATGGGAGAAATTAGCTAGTGTCCTAAATTTTACAGTAAAAATAGCTGGCAGGGAACTGCAGGTCAGCCCTCTGCCTCTAAGGACAGCTGAGGCATCAGTAGGTGCTACCTTGGGTATCTGAACCTGTACCACAGCAGCTCCAGTCACCTGGGGGACTCTGTCTCTCAGAAGCCAGGCAAGAACAAAAGCAGCTCATTGCTAGTACTAATGATGCAAACTCCAAGTATGCCCCACGTCCAGCAAACAGCAGCATGCTGACTAATACAAAGTTTCAGTGAAACTTCTGCTAGCCCCTCTTACAAATTTATTAAAACAAATAATGAAACATGCACACACAGAAAAGTGCTTCTCCAAAAGTGGACAGGGACTAATGTAAGACAAGAGAGAGAAAAAAAGACTTAAAGACTTTTAAAAAAAGGTAAAATTTGCTGATCTAGGAAAACTCGCTACCCTAGGAAAACCTAATTTTTAATCATCTGAGTAATACCATTTGACTCAGTGGCACTTCTGGCAGTGAACAGTTAAGCTAGAGTCTAAATCTTTGGCAGGATGGGGAAGCCACTGCAGAGTATGTGTGCTATTCACTTTAACACACTCCATAGCTCTGCCAACTGGATGCTGGAACACAGCCAATTCTTAAGTGATATTCCTCAACTACTTAAAAAAAAAAAATCCCAGTTCCAGAATGAAACAAAGACCTAAATCCAAAACAGTATTTTAAGGAAATTAGACTTTTAATCAGAATCAAGTGGCTTTAGAAAATATCCCTGCGTTAGTTCCATATTCTCTCTTTTTGCTGGTTTTCATTGTTTTGGATGGTTGGTTGCTGGTTTTTTTGCATAGGCATGTACTGGCAGATGGGGGAAGAGTAACTGTCCAGTGCCCAATAGTTCTTTGAGACTGAAATCAAAGGTACATGGCATTGTCAATTCATATTGATTAAACACACAGACTAAACCAGGTAATTACGGATACATGTGTTGGGGACTTATTTTTTCTTTTTTAATTCATAAAATTGTTCCCATCTTTAAAAACACTTGGAAAAAAAAAAAAAGTGGAATTCCCAACACAGAAACAGATGTTTCTGGTAGTTAAATGTCGAGAATTCAGACTCCTTGTCTGGCATCACCTGGTTTTGATTCAGTAGTCATTGTTTCAGGTTCATTTGCTCAAACTCTGTCCAGTGCTGGAGAGGTAAATCCACCTCTGGAAATGAATAGCTATACTATTCTCAAACACCTTTTCTTTAAACAACCTTTTATCTCCACGATGAAAAATAACTATATGTAATTTAGACCACTGTACATGAATATGTACACACATAGATATATTTATGCATACACCAAAATGACCTTACATTTTTGCATTAGCATTTTGTATTAGCATTTCATCCTGCTAAGCAGAAAGATAACTAAGTGTGATGTACCCGGCTTCTCCTTCTTTTGCCATACTAGTATTTCCTTATTATAATATTTATTTATTATATTTTATTAATATTTATTAAATTCATTATAATTTATGTATTTATATTTTTTATTTTGATGTGTCTATGTTAATATTTATCTTATACTCTTTATTATATATTCTATTTCTATATTACAATATTCCTTTATTTCTTTCATACTAATGAAAGTATCATTTTGACAGCTTGATGCTTGCTTGTACTGTGATCAGTAAAACTGGTGTAATTCTGCTCCAGTTGTACTTGCACAGAGTTTCCATGACTGCCATGCCTGCTGACCTCCCAGCTATTTGCTTCCCACTAAATTGCCAGCCCTGGGTGTGGCCCATATTTCCCTTTATTCCCTCATCTGAAAACATACACATGTACAAAACATCCCCATGCAGACTATTCGGGAAAGACACTTTCCCCCCACGTGGAATAATGCTGCAGCCAGCCAGCAAGTGCTCAGGTGCAGGAATTCCTCCCCTGTGCAGATCTGTTTGCAACACTGAAGTGCATGCTTTAATTGCATGGGAATTACTATGAGGATGTCAAACTTGACTTATTCAAGTATCTTATTTACTTAATACAGGCCAGCATCCGAAGAATCTTCCCTTTGCTTCCCTTTCTGAGGGAGCACATAGAGATCTGTTTCCAGATGTGACCAGAGCCACCATACAGTATTTTAGTATCTTACCACATGATCTGTATTGATGTCAGAAAAAAGTAGTTTAATTCTAACAGTATTGGTTCAACTTAATAAAATAGACATCAGTTAACTATCAGATTGTACAGAACATGAAAAGTGATACATAGGTGCAAGATTTTAATGAAGTGGTGAAGCACTAAGCTGGCTACTTACATGATTACTTAATGTGTCCTACATTGTTTGGTATGTGATTTTGTTCACTGGACATATTATTTCTAATTTAACGGGTCATTACAGCTTCAGTGTAATTGGGGGAATAAAACCACATAAAATAGAAGAATTTCAAAATAAATTTTACAGCTCACATTTACACAGCAACTTACTGCATTTAAAAATTAATACAGTGCAAATTAACATAAACAAGCACACACATCACAGGGAGCTTGTACTGAGACAGCAGCTGGATTTGACGTGCAGAATTCCCTGTCCCACACAGCCCTCACCATTGTGACCATTCATTGCTCCTTCCCATGTGCAAGAAGCGAAAAAGAGCAGCAAAGATCAGGCTTGGGCACCACAACCTTTGGAAACAAATGCTTTCTGTTCACAGTGCTGGCTGACAGCCCCAAATTCTACCAAAGAAAAGCCAGGCTCGAGATGCCAGATAATAGCCTAGGCTGTGCTTCGTATGCCCCTGCTGCTCTATTTCCAGCAGATCCAGCTATCACAGACAAGGTTTGACCTCACTATGGGATTGAACATACTCAGGGTATCTTCCTTCCTGGGATGCTCTAGCAGGTACCAGCAAAATGGAGCACCCTCGCTGAGGTGTGTACACAGCATCTTGGACAACAGATGGCCACAATGTCATGTTGGTGATGAGATGGCAATCTCCATACAAGGGCATATGACCACAACTACGGACTGCCTTACACTTGATTTAAGACTGTCTCCTGTCACTGCCAAGATCCCGCTGCGAGCACTTTCAAGGTTGGGATCATGCACCTCAAATACAGAAAATCAAGCAAGACAAATAAGACTTTGAAAGAACCTGAAGAAAGGCAGCCAGAATAACCAGAAGTCAGACAAACACAAGCTATGAGAACAGACTTAAAGAACTCGGACTGTTAAATGTGAGATGGTAGCCTAAAAGGGGCTGTAGCACCCAGACATCACTGCAGTGAATGTCTACATCCATGTCTACACAGATGAGCAGAAGTAATGAGATCAAAATTCTGTTAAGAACAGGCACAAATTTCCTAGAGATGTTGGAGAATCTCCATCATTAAAGCACAGGAAAAGCAGGAGGAATGGAACAGCTAGAGTCGACCATGGATTGGGAAAGGGAGAAGCCAATCTCTCAAAGCCTCTGCTGGTTTATATAGTCTGTCTTTAGGTAGTGACCTACTACACTGCACTTCCAGCTCATGCTCTATAGAGTTCCAGACGTAGCTAAAACTATGAGAAGGACTGGACTGCAGTTTAACTCTGTATTGATTTGCCTGTGAAACAGTGAGGTTATACAAAAGGCTAGATTTTCAGACTACATAAATTCAATTTAACTTCACTACCTTGAAAATGTATTAATTCAATGAAATTGGGCTAAATTACACCAGATGGAAATCTCACTCCGAATTTATGCCACCGATCATATTTCATCCTCCTCTTTCAACTGACAAGGAACATCAGTCTGAGGTCACAGCCTTATCTTAGGTCAAACTCTCAGTTCTCATGCACTTAAGCTTCCATCTTCAAACACTTCTGTTTGCCCTCATGAAGATACTTAAAAACAAAAGGTCTCCATTTCTGTGGTCTCCAGTACCAAAACATATACTTGTCAGTAATTTTGCCCATCCTGTTGCTTTCATCTCTGAAATATTCAACCAGAATTGAGTATTTGCTTTCCTCTGACACTCCAACTGAGACTTAGTATAGACCTTGCTTAAATAAAAAAAAAAAAGCCCTTGTTCTGTCATCTTTGAGAAATCCCGGATTTCCCCAATTTACCACGAAAGGAAGCACGGCTGGTTCGAAGAACCCAGATTTTTCCCAGTTCTGCAATGCCCATAACATTTAAAACTCTACCACTGCTAACCACAAGAAAAGGAACATCTAGAAATCACTGAAACCACAGGGGAATAAATGAGAACTGTATGAGCTGGCGAATAGCAGTATAAAAATCCAGCAAAGTTGTTTATGAGAATTTTATCCAAGACTCATTAGAAAGGGAAATACATTAGTACTCTGGAAATTCCCACACTGTGTCAAAATTACATTCGAACTTCTAGATGTTTCTAGTAAAGTTACACCTATCACTGAACACTCCAGGCTTGCCCGCGCCTCTATTTATTGAGTGAAATACATGAACTTTCATACAAGTCAGTGAGAGTCCCTAAATCCTTAAAACAGAAGTGCGGAGCAGCCCACAGAAGAGCCGTGCAAGCTGGAGAGCCAGGCTCAGCTTAGCAGTCTGGGGCAGTGCCAATGCTCACATCACATCAGGACTGATCCTGTGCAGAACACGTGGCTCTGGTGCCTCTGTGTCACCCACCACTGCAGGGGATGATGTGCTACTTTCCAAGAGATGCTCAGCCAAAAAAATTAAGCATTAGCTGACATAGGTATTAAAGTTAATACCAGCCTGAAAACTAGGCTTGCCTGAATCACACCATCTGATGCTCAGAGTCAGGTTTGCTGGCACAGTCCTGGTCTCAATGGATCGGTCAGCAGAGATTGAACCCAGCTGTCTTCAAAATGTCAGGTGTGATATTCACATACAACATGAACCGCTGCAATATAAACAAGGCCTAACATTACACATCTCCTAAAAGCAGTGCTGGACCAGTTACATACTTGTTTTATCTGAGCAGATGTCAGCATCTGCTTTAAGTAGAGAGAACTGAAACATTTGTGTTCCTTTCCTGTCCCCAGCCCCCAACCGATTCCAAACTGAGGGAGAACACTGAGTGTCAGATTTTTCAGTGGCATTTTATACCAAACCAGAAAGACAGATGTTTTGATGATCCCACCCCCCCTTACAATCTGGGCAGTCAGTCTCTTTCTAAACTGTTCAACCTCACTATTAAAATTGATTTGCAAAACAGCACATTGCAGCCAAAGCAAGCACAGCAGTCATTACAGAGTAGGCTGTTCACACGTTTCTGTACTTAGTCAAGCCAGCTACTAATGAATGGGTCATCTTTTGTCAAGCAAACTGTAAGGAACTGGTAAAGAAAGAATTCGTGGTTCAGGAACAGCCATGCTGGCAGGTAGGCCTTCTCCTGGTCCTTTTCCTTCCAGCAGCAGTCTGCTCTGTTAGCTGGTCCACAACCAATTTCAATAACAGAAAAGCATGAACACTAGCTGGTCAGTTGCAAGGTCTTATGTGAAGAAACTATGAAAATCTTTAGAAAGTAAATGCACAGACACTGAAGCAGTGGGAGTGCTACTTAAACCATGCTGAACAACTCTAAGATAAGTAAAGAATAATAGTTCAGCAAAGGATCAAGTCAGAGTCAGAAATTCTACCCATGCTATGTAATGTGGTCATTCTCAAAATCTTGCAGACCACTTCTTAAAAGTCAAGATGCTTGCAAATATTACACCTGCCCTATTAGTCTTCTTACTGTCTTGAGCTCCCTTAATTTTGGAATTTTGGTCTGGTCAGCTTAATATGCCCAACTTCACTTTTTTCTTGAAGACAGTCTTGCACTCAGGGATCCTACCTTTTCTGGGTTAAAAACAACGCAAAACAGAATACCAAAACAAACAAAACCAGAAAAAAAACCCAACACAGAAATCAGCAACATCAACGAAAAATACCAAAAATCCAGCCTACTTTTCTTTGTGAGATCTCTGAAAGGTCTTGGATGAGGAGGCTGCATTATAATAATCACAAAAATCCTGAGTCTTGGTACTAGTATCACTTTGAGAGCTGGAGAAGACTGCAATAAAAATCATACCACAAAATTCTCACACCAGAACAGCTTCAGGAAGCCTCAGCTAAGTCCAGGCTGCATTTTGCTGAATAACAAATGAAGGGAAAAACCTTGCCAATAGACAGGGAGTGGCCATATCAGTTGAAAATTATATCTCATGCATTACAAATCTGGCATCAAATTCTCATCTCCATTCATAGTTTCAACAGCCAAAAGAACAAATTACACCCATGAGAGAAATATTCTCTGTCAGGAACTGCATGGAGGTTATGTAGCAGCCTACAGTGAGATTTCTTGCAGGCCTTGGCGTAATGTCCCACCAAGGATAATACATGAGGAGAGATGCTCGGCATTCCCCCTGGACCTGCAAGACTTCAGAGGCTGCACTGTAACAGTTTCATATTTGAAACTGGAAATATTCTAGCTCTAGAAGTTTTACTCTGGTGCCTTAAGCACACAGGAATCTGTGTTGCTGGAAGTGTTCTGCTGAAAGCTGTAAACAGAGAGAAGTTTATGTAGAACCTAGAAGTTATGTACAACCTAGACAAATGAGGAGCAGTGTCCACAGAGAGATCCAAGAGATAATGAATACCAAAGCAAATGTGGAGTTTTATTCCTCAAACCTGAAAAACACAGTCTCATCTCTGAAGAAACACTTTTCAAACACTGGCAAACTGATCTCCTGTCCCCAAAGATGAAGGAAAAGTCCAGTCTATTTTTACAGAAGTCACCTGAAAAGGTGACCAGCCTGAGTTAACAGGTAACTGTGAGAAGCATTGGCCTAAGTGTTGGGAGTTTGTCATAATTAGAAGTCAAAGAGGAACTACTTATAAATATATACATCTAACTCAAACAAGTATTGTCATCATCTCCCTTCATAGTTAATCAATCACCTGTAAACACAAACTGTCAAACTTGATTTCTCTCTGATGGCTTACTAAAACTTGCACTTCAGATGATGATCACAGGGGTGAAACCTGCAGGATCAGGACACTAGACTTCATTTTAGGTCCAGGAGGCTTGTAACCTCCCTGAGGACACACAGGTTACAACATTTCCTCCCTGACAACATCTATAACCTTATCAGCCACATTTCATTAGAATGCAATTAAAAGAACTGCTTGCCTAAAGTCCTGTTCCCAAGAAGTGAAAAACCTTATAATCAATTCTGCAGCAGCAGAAGTAAAGATGTTGTTATATGGCTTTTTTCCAGAGCTTTAACTGCTCAGAAGTTAATCACAGCACACAAACTTTCTACACATTCCTTTGGATGCACATTTGCTTGTGGAAAAATGGGCTCTATGTACTGGCACGTAACTACTTCCTCTGTCCTGCTTACACTATATCAGTTCACTAAACAGATTTAATTTGCTGCTTCCTCCAAAGGTATTTACGTTTGGAATTTTGGTTTTAACAATAGGAGTCTCTTGTATATATACACACACAAAATGACAGCTCTTTAATGATGCTATGTCAGAAAAATGCCCTTTCTATGAATGGTGCAGGAAAATGTCCTTGAGTATCTTAGATACAAAAGGCCAATAAATTGAATTTATGTCTCATTTAATCTACAATGGAACAGTTAGTACTTAAAGGGTACATATACTTCCCCTGGTCCCTTTCTTCCTGAGAAACTTTCAGATGCTGAAAATCAATTCCTTTTGTCTCCTTGTTATTCATCTGCTACACATTAAGGAGAAACTCTGGGCATTCAGTGATCCCACAATGGTCTTTCATCTCCAGAGGAGCCTGGTATGAATTAAAAACTTACGCTCCCTCAAATTACAGATGCATACTGCAGCATGCCACTGACTTATGTGCTGGTGATTTCTGCCAGCGTTCTCAGCATGATGCAGGTAGCTCATCTGCATCTCTCAATTTAAGTGACTCTTTACAACACTGCCCATCCAGCCCATACAAAGTATCTAGACATGAGCATACACGAATGTATGTCCCCACATAACAGAGATTGTCACCTACTCTTTTCCCCAACTCCCTGCTGTTTAGAAGTTATATTAAAAAGTGGGTTTACTACAGTCAAGATGTTAGTATACAAACAATAAATACTTCATGAAGGTAATGCTCTTTCATTTTAGTGGTCTTGTGAAATGGAGATTATATACAAATAACTTCTAACTGACAAAATTTCTTTGTCACGTCTGTTTTTAAGGGCAGTTTTAACTTAGGGCTCTTTTTTTTTTTTGTAACAGGCATAAAATTTAATTGCTATCTAGACTGATGGCAGCACTGGTCAAACACACGCTGCTCTTTCACTCCCAGCTTCCATGTAGTCACGGTGTCAGATGTCCTGTATCACAACAATTCAAGGTTTCCACTCTCAGGTCTGAAAGTACATCAAGGTTTAACATACTTATTCTTGTTTTACTCTTTGATCTTTCAGTCTATTTTTTCTCCTACCAAATGCTCTTTGCCCACTCCTCAACTCTGAAATATTCCCTTCAGCCAAAGCAACACATTCAAAATACAGAAACACTTGCAAATTTACATTCACATTCTGTCCTACAGGAACCATCATCTTTTGCTAATCGCTTCCACATCCAACACTTTCCCCAGACAAGCTTTTAGCCACCTTGCTCTAAAATCTCTTTCATGAATAATTTCTTTGTTTAGATTAGTTTTCAGTGTCAAATGTTTTCCACCGAGCATCTTTTTATCTATTCAGTATGGTGGTTTGAAGAGCTTTAAAATGAAGCTACTGAAAAGCCAAATTAGAACAGCAATGTGCACATTATATGTAACCCTGAGCAGCAGTTAAAAGGTGGGAACACAGCTCAAGTTCACTAGCTATTTTGGGCTCAGATTACAACATAGCCAAGAGAATTCAGAACTTGGTGTATGCCTGAAATACACGTCCAAAACAGCTGCGCAAAGAGTTAATAGCAGGCACTGATGTCCTGTGTCACACAAACAGATTAAAGCCAGCTCAGACACACCTATGGTTTGCAGCCACAGGTGATGCTTGCCCAGCAAGGCCCTTACCTCACTTGAATCCTCCTGCTGATTGATGACAGCCAGGGCATCCTCTGCCGCCTGGCGCTTGGCTTCGGCAACAGTGCGCTCCATCTTGGCCCTTTCCGAAGTGATCATGTCGTGAGCCTTCCGCTCGGCCTCCGACACTGCCTTCTGCAGCTCAGCCATCGCCTGGCGCTTCACTTCATTGACAGCTTCCTCTGCAAAGCAAGAAGAAATCCTCATCAGCACAGGACATGTGGCACGAGGCTTCGTGGGACTGATGTGGGAAATGCATCACTATTGTTATTGTTATGTTGAGAATATTCTCAATTATAATGACGGTCTTCATTCTGAGCAGGACACAGAGGAACCTGGTTCTCCAAGAATCCTCAAGAAGCACTGAGGTGCTTCTCTACTTCCCTATCATCAAAGTCTCGAACACTAGTAATAATTCTTGCTATTGCGATTCTCAGTCCGTACTTCTTTATGTACAATCATTTCAGATCTCTGATCCATTTTATTTGCAATCTTTTTGAACGCTGGAATATTAGTTTTGCAGCACAGCAGATATATGAATATACTTGATAATAACTATTATTTAAGACATATTACAGACTGTTTTAAAAATGTATTTTTAATGTCTGGGGATTAAGAGAGGATTTATAGTCTTTAACAATTTTTTTCCCATATGTTAACAAATAAATACATGAAGTTAAAAAAACGGCAAGAGTTTATTTGAAAATTTTAAATCACTGGTCTAATATCTTTTCTTGGACATACCATTTTATGAGACAAAATTAAAATTTGTTTATGAACATTCATTTGACCTCTTGATCTCTCCTTCAAATCCATGTTTATACTTGAAGACTTGAGTTTCTGGCTCTTCTGAGCTCTTGAGCACACCCTGCCCAGCCAGGCTTTGGAGCACAATTAACACTGAGCAGGGGCACCCTGCTTCATTAAACTCAAACCTTCACGCTTCTCATAAAACAACTATGGTAGTCTGAGCCCTTTTGTAGGTATATACTAGTGTTATATCTTTTATTCCAGAAAATATGGATTGTCTCAAATTAGTTATTTGGCTTTTGATGCAGGAAGAGTGCAAAGATTTTACTAATGAACAGTCTTTTAACTGACAACTAAAACAAGTAATTTCTTTTTTTTTTTTAATTAACTGCTCTAATTAACAAGGAAACCATCCTCCCCCTGAATTAGTTTATCTAATTTTCATCTTTATTCAAAGCAAAATGACAATGATTAATTGAAAATTTAATAAGCGGTAATTATTAACTTGGCAAACCTAGTACCAATTAACACTCTATTAAAACTAATTATGACATGTTTCATTCAAGTGTTTGCACTTAATTGTTTCATGCACTTAAAACCCACCTTAATTAAATGTTCTGTTTAATTAAAACCATAGCTTTCTATTAAAAATGTTTTACTGTAGATTGAAATCTAAGTATTAGAATGGTGTTATGTTTGAGTTTTAGTCCATGTATTTAGCCCATGTACTTACGTGCATGCACATACAGACATAACTCTTATGTACAGATACTCAGTCACTCTCCTGAGTTATGTCTGATAGCTCTGCACGTGTTATTTAAAAAGTAAGGACTACATGAAGTCTCCATTTTCAGTTATTAAGTAAATTACAATAAAGACGTAGCTTTAAGCCATGTACTGACTAAAACTGGACTAACTAAAATGAAAGAAGAGTTCGGTTGAGGAGTATGTGTGCATGCTACATGTGTGCCTGTCTGCAAGAGATGTTTCAACTGAAGTTTTCAAGGGGGTGGGGAGAGATTTAGAGATAAAACTTATGCCTTTATTTTAATGAGGCTGAAAATATGCCCTTATATTACCCTACCATAAATGTTGTTTAGGGGAAAGCCTCAGGAGAGGAAAAAATCATACCCTTCAACCATACAGCCAAGGCTTAATTTACTTTGAATATTCAAGGTGAATTAAAATTCTATCTAAGTGGCAATACAGGACAATAATTTTTGCTTACGATCAAAGCTACAGCTAGTCTAATTGTATATGCAAATCAGGCAATTTATATTTAAATTATGCATTCCTATTCTAGTCCCACAGGCACACACAGATCAGCAAAGGGAATTGGTAGGACATTTGCAAGGTGCTTGAATATTTATTACCAACTGCAACCATTCACTGATCACGAGAAAAGAAATATACACAGGCAAACATACAGATGCAATTTTATTACCATTTTCAGAAAAATGAGGCAACTTAAATACAGGCATTTTGTGTCTATGAACTGCAGTTACTGACAAAGTGGATTTCTTTAAGAAAATCTGTATTCTTGCTGATATTTGCTATGAATAGAAATGATCTTTGTATGGCATGATGCACTTTCATTACATCATATAAATTTAGTTTTACAGTTAGGTGTTTGCAGTGGTTAGAAATGCCAGTTTCTTATATTAAACAGAAGCAAAATACACCAGCATTTTTAGAGGGACTTCTAATTTTAGTTTTTCATCCCAAATAATCTACTTATTTTCAGTCCAAATATAGAAATTGAAAATTATATTCTATCTTCTATATTGCATAAGTTTTTTGCAATGCTTCTAAGAGATGCCTGAAAGTGCTTATGAGGCCATAATGCCTGACTGATACTTTTTTAAACTGGCTTAAACTATGGGATTGGATTTTAATATTTCCATTAACTTTGATGACAGAATTTGTGTTGTGCTACAGTAAGTGTGAAAATAAAACAGTTAAAATATCTTGGGTCACAATGTACTATCATTATTTCAGTATATTATGAACTCATGAACACCTAAATAACCAGATGAAATTTCGTATCACTGATTTCCTTCATAGCTTCTCAAACTAAATGTTTTCACTGCCTACCGATACTTTATAGACATGGAATGCAGGCTTCATGGTTTAAGATATGTTTGTGATATGGGTGACAGTGAAGGAGATTTTTATTTGCCTTGACAATGCTGAGCTATGAAGACCAAAAACTATACCAGCACCCTTCCTTTTCCTGCACTACCAGAGAAAGGAAGAGTGATTAGATTCCAGTATCAGAAAGCAAAAATCTACAAGTTTTAAAAACCTTAAAAGCTTTTAAAGTTTTTTAAAAGTATCTAAGATGCATGTACCTGCATCTTCTGCCTTCCCAACAATGCTAAGCATTCTTGGCACAAATTCACTGTCATTTTAGGAATGCAACTGAAATCTTCTTTCTCTTTGAGCAGAGCTAACACATGAGAGAAGCTCCAGGAAGCAAACCGCTTGTGTGGAATAGGCATTACTCAGCATGGTCTGAAGTCCTTGGAGCAGACTTAGGAGAGGTACTTATCTTTCACCCAAAATGATGATTCACCAGCCAGCTCCTGGTCACCTCTCTCACATCATTGGCACATTTGTCCACATGATGAGAAAAGAAAGGTGGTGAGCAGATGTGCAGTCCTGTGCCACCACAACATTTTGGATCATCTCACTCTCAGGCTGACCCTGGAAAGGGTGGCCATTGGCAGTTGGTGACAAAGAGTTATCTCAGTATCATATCCCAAAATGCGTCATCTCTTTCAGGACTACTCTGTACAATGTGCAGGACCCTTATTGTCTTTGTATGACAAAGGATGGTCATTTCATTCCTCTTCTGTAACTCCAGAGCTTACAGCTGGACTGCCATGGACATTGGACCTGCCTAAGTGACAGGGATGACTGGAAGACAGTTTCTACATGACACAGAGTAAGCTATTGCAGCAGCCCACAAAGGGCTTGCAACCCTCTCTGTATTTAATAAAGGGAAGTATGTATTCCCAGAGAGCAAGCCATCCAGCCTGTGATCTGACTGATCCTCATTACCTGCCTCCCTCCCTCTTGACTGCAGAGGAACACCAAGAACTTGTCTTGGACTCTTCATCCCCATATCCATAATTCAGTGAGGTGAATCAGGGCACTGATGACTGCTTCCTACTGGTGTATGAAACTGAAGTGGGCTTACATGGCTTCAACTCATGAAGTACATAATATGTCCTTGGTCCAGCAACCAGAAAAGCACATGCCTAACTTGGTATATTTCAAGAATTACACTAGAGTCTATCAATCTCCAAAAGTTTAAAGTGAATCCCTTCTCCACACACTTTTGAGTTTGCTTATTAACTGTTTTTATGTCACATTCTTTCAGTGCAATGGATTCAGCATTCCAAACAGACTTTCATACTTGATTCAGCTCTCTGCATATTGGTCTTTACAGACATTTGAACACACCGAGAGATCCACACTGAGCCAACAGAAATGACTTGTGAGGGATTTGTAGGCTTCTTGACTGGCAGTTGCTGCCGAACCAGGAAACTCTGGAGCATCTCAAATGGCATCGGAGGCCTATTCTCACAGAGCTGAATTGCACCTTTACTGCCTTGATCATGAAATTGTGGAGACCTCCAATTTCAGAGCACTCTCCTGAAAATGCAGGACCATGATTTAGGAAAGCAGTATCCTTTCTGATGTTTGACTAGACTTAGATACAGCTATGCATCCTGCAGAGTCAGACTTCTTTTATTCTCCAATTCACAGGCATGCTTACTTGATTTAAACCCACATCAGCCTGAAAATAAGAGACCTGAAATGGGACCAAAGGAAAAACTTTGTTTCAAAGGAACGGATGACATAGATGCTCACAAGATGACATGTCACAGCTCCTGTACACTACCATTTGTGAATACATGCAGTGTGAATGCATATCCAGTTTCATAACTCAAGCCAAAAGCTTCAGCTAACTTGTGTTAATTATGAAAAAATTTTTTTCTTTTATTGTACTGAAGCTATGAGTCATAAATAACCTGATGCCAAATGACATCAAAGCCTGGATTTTTGCAAGAGGAATAAAGTTTTTGAAATTCAACAGAATAATGCTCCTCTTAGTGAGATTTCCTGGGATTGCATTTTTTTTTGTATTTTTCATTTAAAATGTTAACATAAATATGGCAGTTTAAAAGTATTCTTGGGCACTGAGTTACAAAGGCTACATTTTCCTTGGATAAAACCAAGAACATGTACATTGATTTACTATTTTTCACAGAAAATGCAATAGTTCTAAAAACATTAACATATTGACAAATGTAGACTTTACAAGATAAACTCACATTATACACAAAACACAACTTCTTGTCTGATGCAACAAAATTAACAACATAACATTTTTACATGTATGCTGTGTATCTAGTTTAAAATACACTGGAAAGCAGCAAGCATTTACAGGAGATTTGATCAGAAAGCATCAACACTGCTGCATATTTGCCATTTAATCATTAACTGCTGCTCAGACAGCTGCTGTAGACTTCATGGTTATACAAGTGTTCAAAAGCAGGGGGATGTGTTTGAGTGTATATATAGCTCCTCAACTATCTCGATGGAGTTCAAGAGCTGCGTCCTGGCCCCTCTGAAAACAAGGAAGCTCTGATGTCAGTGTCAAAAGAGTAAAGATTTAGCTCCAGCACCAGAGTGGGAGCCTTGCCAGGAAACTCCTGTGCGCAGCAGAGTTTCAAAGCGTTAAGAAAACTTTGCACAACCACGACGTCTGCCCAGGGTGCTTTCCAGGCACAGGCAGATGCTGTCAATGCCCTGCAAACAGCCAGAGCAGCTGCAGAGATGTGAACTTGCTGACTTCATTGCAAACTCTGCAGGTTTATGAGCACAGTCTTCACTGGGGGCTGACAGGCACAAAACCTTTTTTTAATTAAGAATGGTTACTTTGCATAGTTGAAGTCTTTTTTTAAACAGGTGTACTTAGGTTTTTTCCCCTCCTTTGGGAATTCTAACCTTAACTAGGTAAGAACCCTGAAGCTTAAAAAAATCCACCCACACTAACCTCTCTTTTTTTAAAATTGCTAACAGACAAACTTTTAACATATGAAGTTTCAGCCTGAAACCATTAGAAGCCCTGAAAATAGGGGTCCATATTGGAAGTACTGATATTCCCCTAACTATAGCAGCAGATGCTTCTATTATAAAGTTATTTAATGTCCTGATCAGTTCCAGTTTAAGATTATTAAACACAATTTCTTCTTGTTACTAGTAAGCCCTTCCCCCGCCTCCCAATTCCTCACATCAGTGCGCTAACAACTGCACACAGCTGCCAGAAGACTAAGCTGGTGTTTTTAAACAGTTCTTACCAGCTTTCTTCCAGATCTCCTCTGGCACGTATCCAGACGCAGGCCTGTGAAGGAATTCCCGATGAGATTCTGCAGGAGGAGGGGGTGAAGAGGGAAAAAGAAAGAGCATCATAAGCAATGCTTGCTTGTTGAGAACAAGGCTTAGAGAAAAATACCTTTTCTCTTTAATTATTGCTCAGACAAAAAAATCACATGAAGTTTTTCTCTCCTCAAAACAAAACAGATGCCATGGCCATAGCTCATGAATATCACATAGACCAGATCAGTTCTTATGACTTGAATGTCTCATCCTAAGCCAAGTTGAGACATTAATTTTATTTTTATTTTTCAGTGTTTTGAGTCAACTCTGTATGACAGTATCCACACTTTTAAGGGAGGCTCTGCAAGACAAACTGAGGGAGGGACGTGCTTTGTCCTTTGTCATTGTATTTATGAAAAGGAAAAAGAAAGAGGGCAACAGTGCAGGTTTGGCACTTCTGCTCTGTGCAAAAGAATGACTACTGATGAGTGCAGATAAAAGTCAAGATGTCATTCCAGTGATCAAATAAGCTGTCCACAGAAAAGCAAAGGGGTGTTTCTCTAAGTTCAGAGTTATGCTTTCCTATTTCTAGCCCATGTTAGCAACTGTAGATTCAAGAGTTTGAAAAACAGAACCTTTAGGTTAAGCCCCTAAATACATGCTGCCAAACAACCTCACTGGAGCTGAAGCTCGTAACTCACCCACATATTTCAATCACATTTTGACAGCTCTTTTCCCTTCTCTTTTTTTTTTTTTAAAAGGGTTTAACCTTTAGGCCTGAGCCTAAGAGTTCTGAAATCAGCAAGATCCCTTCCACAGGGACTTCAAAGACCTAAGATCAGACAATACAAAAAGAAAATTCACTTTGGCCTGAAATTTAGCATACAGATCCTCAGCAGATAAAATTGAAATTGCTCCTTTCAAATACAATTTAAAAACTGATTAACTATTATTTAAAGTAATAGAGGACAAAACGAAAAAAAGAAACCCAACCAAACACATAAAACTTAAGTTCACTGCCATGATTACTATTGCCAGTGTGTCAGAAATCAACTGCCTAAATAAAATAACTTGATTTGTTACATTACAGACAGGTTTGAATATTTTTAGAGATGCTGCTAGAAATCCAATGCCTGTTTCATGTCTGAACTTGAAATATAACAAGAGCATACTTGCCATTCTTTGAATACTAATTTTGACTAAATGTATTTTGTATCTTACAAGTTTTTATTCACTAACTTGGTCAAAAGGCAGTATTTTTAAGAAAAAGGTTGAAACGTCAGGTTTTGCAAATCATTATTACACCACTATATGTATCCATGCAGTACTGTTTACATACAGTAGCCCATATAAACTTAAATGCTTTTAAAAGATGACACTTAATATTGCAGACAGCTAACAAAGGTGGAAATGACAGGGGCTTTTTCAACAGAGAGTAGGGAATCCAAATCCCTGTGCACTGTTCCACAGATGTAGTTTCTAGCATGAGAATCTGCAGACTGACTGGGAGTACATCTTCCCATCTGACAGGCAGCTGAGTAGATTTACCCTGCTCTTCTGTTTGTCACTGAAGTATGGGACAATTTAAAATAGATTTTTGTCGGCAGACTTTCACACCTCTCAAGCATAAAAAAATAAGACTGTGTATGTGAGAGTGTGTGTGTGTAGATGTTGCAAAACAGCTATTTATATTGATTTAATCAACTTGATAGAGGATTTCAGACCTGATACCAAAAATGGGAAAATTCTCAGTATCGCTTGGCTTGCATGATTATGGAGATGACGAATAGCCTTGTGTACAGTTTTCACCCCTTATTAAAGGCTTTTAGACTTACAGGCACAGTGCCAGTTCAGTTAGGGGGACAGAGCCAGCAGCAGAAAATATTATTCAAAGGCTCAAGAAAAATAAAGGCAAAAAATTAAACCACTCTTATTTGCTCTTCATGAAATACCTCCATGAAAAGACCCAACCAGGCTCCAAATGTGGCAAAACAAGGGGTTTGTTGCATTCATGTCTTTACTTTGTATTGAGTTTTCCTGTTATTTAAGGTACCGTCCACTGCAACCGGAGGATAACCTTGATGTAAGTCTGTGGCTCTTAGTATTAAGGGGGGAAAAAAAAAAACAAAACAAAGAGATAGAGAGATGTGGAACTGATTTTTTGGTACACATGACTTTCCAAAACTGGAATTCAATGACATAAATGACCAGATTGCCAGCTAATTGTTAAAATTTCCAAAACATAAACATCAATCAAGCTCTTATTCCAACCACAAATTATTTACATGAGGAATGAGATCCTCTGCAAGAAGACTTAAATCAAGAGCTTATGAGAAACTTTCCCATAGTTTGGAATGGTGCACAAAAAAGACAAGAAGCACTTATGAAGATAATAAAAACCATATTTTCCAAGCAAGAAAAATTTTAGTAACATGGCTATTGTTTAGTCAGTGGTGATGAGTCCGTGAAAACAATCTTCTTTCTGAGGGTAAACTACAGGAAATGACCAGAGGATATAAATCTTACATATTAGTGTTTTTAAGGTAAGGTGTTCTTCAGCTTAGAATCACAAAAATTGCTCATTAAAACTGAAGCATAAAAGATCTTGGACATCTAGCAAACTCAAACTAAGATTAACACAGCTGAGTGAAGTCCCTAAAATACTAAATGTAAAAGCAACTGCAAAAAGCCGTAATGAGGGAAACACATAATATTAAATAACTAACTGCAGCACATAAAAGTCAAAGTAAATGCTGCCTGAAAGGAAATGGAATGAAATCAGACAAAATTCAGAATAACCTGAAGTGACAAGCAGATCATTCAGAAAAGGATATTGGAAAAGGCTTTACATGTTAGACATAATACCAAAGGTTTGTTAATGGTGACAATCCAGCAATGTCATTATGCAGAACAACAGTATGTACACTACTGAATTTACTTGAAATTCATGGCAAGGCATGAAAGCATGTGTTGGTAATTAGTCCAGTTCCTACTGAACCAAATGAAAAAGACAAACAAGGAAAATAAAAAGCACATAAGTATGAGAATAATCTGTACTTGTCTGTAAGGGCTTAAATGAGGTAAAAATAAAAGAGAATTTTGATATCAAAAATGGTATTGAAATTTTCTGTTTTAATGTGAAATAAACTTGTGAAATAGTAAGAAAGTGGTTGGAGTGGGACAGAAGAGTACACATGAAGAAAATACAAAAATTTGCATTGGTTTCAGCTCTCATATTCTACTGAACATTTTTGGTTGCTTTAAGATAAAGAGAAAAGGTGCTGAAAGAGAGAGACGTGCAGGGATGCGGAGAGTTGTAAGGGCAGCCATAAATATGGATCTGCGAAGTGAAACTGAGATGAAAGGCTAGGACCAAATGATGTTAACACTCATGTGATAATAAGGCTCAAACCCTAGAAAACACAATAGAAAGACTTAGAAGGAAAAGATATGTTCAAAACTCTCAAAAAGCCTAATTCACATTTGGAAGGAAGGACAGAAGATAGGTTGGCAAAAGAAAAGAATTGAGGTTTTTATCACTGGACAGTGACATGCAAGTCTATAATACAAAGTATTAAGAAGTGGAGATGAACAGCTGATATTTTGATGATCTTTATAATTTACTGCATTTATGAAAACACTGGCAGGGACAACAATACCCTACATGCTGTACTGAATATTAAGGCTCAAAAATAATAAAAGCTACATATAAGCAGCCCTGAACAAATTAAATATATATGCCTTTTTATGTATTTATGTGGTTTCCATATTTCATGTGCAAGTTCTGCTTCATTCTATCCTATAATAAATGTAATACCATAAGTGGGACACAGAAAACAAACAAAAAAAATTTCTCAGAGCAACAAATATAAAATATTCACTGCCTTGTTTGTAAGAGTCAAGTTCAAAAGTGTGCCAGTTCCACATAATGAAATACAGAGATACAGATCAGAAGGTGGGTAATACTGAATGAGAGTACCTTGCAAACCTGGCTGGGGGGAAAAGTGTTTCCAGTATTTTTAAGTACATCTTTGCCCCCTAATACATTTTTGCGGCTATTACAACACCCCTTGAAATTGTGTTAAAAATATAGTTGTTGTGTTCTTAAGAAAAGAAAAACCACATAGGTACTGTATTACTGAATCATCCTCAAGCAGAGGCCACGTCAGAACTGAGCATACAAACATGCAGCTGGAGCCCTACCTAACAGCATGCAGTTCAGTAAGCCACGATATAAAGCCCAAACCTCCCATGCAGCGAGTGGATTAAGAGCAATACTTAATGTCATCAGTGACCAGTATCACAGAGGCTTTACATTCTAGAATTATAAGTTATAAATGTTACTGTGGCATTCACAGCATTACGGGTAGCTCATGTTGAGAATATCATGCATATCACAGCAATGCTGATTATCTGCAAATGGCAAAGGAACAGGTTTATAATCTCAGCATGAATAGACATGTGTTGGCAGGAATGCTCTGGCTAACACTGAAAACATGATGGTGAACAGCCTTAGAGAAAATAACCCTCTTTAACTGAGAGGGTTAACAGTTAAAAATATATTAAGAAATGGCTAACCTATGTGTTTTTGACAAATTCATACACTTCTGAGAATCCTGGTTTCCTGAGGCAAATCCTGCAGGTATTCACACTCTTGAGTTGGAGATTTCAAGCTCTATTTTGTAAGATTTCCATTCAGATAAATTCAACAGACACAAAATATCAACACTGCTGCAGACCTTCTGATGTGTGCCTGCTCCACTTATCTAGAGCCACAGCTGCACTCAGTATGGTTATAGATCTTGTTTATAACCCACGATGCTGAAGAACCCTCATCTTTAATTTATCCCACTGTGTGTATTTCAGTATACAGTGTCTGATATGTGTAATTATTCACTATTAGGATGAAAGTTGCAGTCCTGCTGCAGTATGTAGTACTGAAATTCTTCAGCAGAAATGGAGGAGTCGGATGATGTATTATTCACTTCATAGACCATCACAGTTAATCAAGTGAATATATATAAAGTCTGAGTCATTTTTAGACTTTCATAAACATGTATTATTCAGACTGAAAAGAACAGACCCATCTTACCTTCAGCACACTCCTGGAGAATAATGGGAGCTTGTAACCTGTTGTAGCTGGCTAATGTGTGTATTGGATTACATTGCATTAAAATGAATGATCAAGTATTTCATTTAATTTCTTAATTAAAAATATCAACAGAAAAATATTGATCAGATATTGCAAACTGCCATGCTCAACATGATTTACAGGGATGTCAAATTAAAAGAGTACAAAAATCTTTGGCAGGAAAAAAGGTCTACTGGTTCAAAATGACAACCAGAATTTTCCTCAATTACTTTTGAACTCAAACTATCCATGCTAGATTTCAGCTTAGAGTTTTTCAGCAAGAACTATCTATGCAGACTGTGGCATAATGTTTGAAGTGAGAAGTTATCACTTCATCGATGATATTTGAATGGTAAAGAAGAAGAAACAAAGGCACAGATAATGTAGCCACATGGCCCCCTTTGTTTTCTCCCTTGCTAGTGGAGATGACAAGATGGATTTAAAGGGCGGATTGCCTTGTTAAAAAAAATAAAACAAAAAAAGGTACAATGGGGAATCACTGACATTTAGAATCTCTGTAGCAAACCCCCCAATATTTACATGTTGTGTTACTTTAATTAAAATATTGGAGCAATTTTGCAATCCCTTTTCCTTACTTCAAAACCAAAATAAAAAGCCATAAAGCATCTCAAGGCTCACAAACACTGCTTTAGTTTTATTATACCTCTGAATGTTAGGGGCTTTCATTTTGTTAACTAGATTACTACCAGATTTGAGGAAATATAAGGATTACCTTTCCACAGACTCCAAAGTACTTTCTCGCTGTCATGTCAGATATAAAAGCACTTCTTACCAATATTTATGATTGACATGGATGCTACATCACTGAAGCAATCCAGGTTTCATGTTTGTGAGTCTCAGAAGTATTTTTTCAACCAAATAACCAAAATGGACATATTAAAATTGAATGGACTCACTCCAGCCAGTTCATTTGTACCCACAGTACTGCAGAGCTGACTGGTGTGTCCAATGCCAAAGGCCGTCCTGTATAATTATCTTTTAAGCCAGAAGACTTTGTTATTTCCAAGAATTCATCTTGACAAATACACAAACAAAATGCTAATATAGGGATCTAACTGTATGCTTGTTCTTCATTTTATCGGTTGTACCTGTTGTTGTGGTTATGACTATTTTTCTTGGATTGTAATATTATCTATAAGTTTTGATGAACGTCATGAGTTCCAGTTTCCTTGGGATATATAAACACTCAAGTTACCTTCCATGTTTTTTACCTACTAACTACACAAGCACAGTGGCCTGTCTCTTTTTGCATCACAGCTTTACTAGAGAAGTGAGCCTCTGCTTTTGATCTACTCACAACTGTTCTTCCTGAAGTTGCAGGTATGACTGATGTTTCAGATGCCATATTTACGAGTCTTTCTTTACATTACATTTAGCACTGTTCATTACCTGATACTTTCTGAGAAGGGCTCCTCTAGGGACTAAACTATTTAGTGAACTTGGGAACAGCATTTCCACAACCTTTCCTTCCACTGATTGGAGCACATTTATAGAGCTATTGACTCAGGTAATTTGATACACACACACACACAACAGATTTGTTTGTTATCAAGAGGCACTAAATATTACAGTAATAACTCTAGAGATTTACCAAGAGAATGATGGAGATGGGATTAGATTTTTCTGGTTTTCTATTTGAAATTAAATAAATTTTTGACTTAGTAAGTTATTCTTAAAGGCAAAAGGAAAACACAATTAAAAATAAAATATAGTTGCAAAATAAAACACATATGCAATTCTACTAATGAGTACAGTTTATGATGATTTTGAGTAGATAGCATTGGATACAATTTATTCTTTTTAAGACAATATTAGACAAGCAAGCATAGTCTCCTGCTGTCTTCAAAAGAGCAAGAACAATAAAAAGGCATCACCAAGATGTTTCTTTACCGTATCTGCCATGAAAGTGAGAAGATGGGGTAGAAGAAGGCCAAAATACTAATAACTTACAGAAAGCCCCCAAAATAAAAGCTTGTTTTTATAGAGCAGAGTCCTCTTAGAGTAGTTGTGTGAGGTACCATGCAAGTGTGACTGTGAAGGTCTGCAGGGGTGAGAGCCCAGCTGTCTGGTCCTTGTAAGGCAGCAACAGCCCACCCAGCTCAAGCTCTGCAGCTTGAGCCAAGGCCTGCACAGCTTCATGGAACTACACAACAAACAGTACCCAGACTACCTCAGACACACCTGCACGAGCTGCAGTGATGGACACAGACCTAGGAGGATCATGCGTGCATGGCTGTGAGCATCCCAAATCCTGTTCCTTTCTTAAACACAAAACCAAGTACAGCTAAGAAGTGCCTGTATCTTTACAACTTCCTTAATTTCCTTAGAAAGACCACTTCCAGGTTAAGTCATTTGATTTGAGAAGCTGAAAGCCCTCTGTTTCAAAGTGCAAACAATCCAGGAGCACCTACAGATTTTCTTAAACAATCAGGCAAGAGAGGGAGTAAGCAGGGACAGAGAGTCAGTGCACATCTCACTGCTCTGCTGCCCCTACACGACGGTCTGTCCTCGCATCCCACCACTCTCAGACTTTGCTAAATGGAAAGCAAATTACCAAGCATCGCCCAAAAAACCTCAAGCCATTCCACCCAGAAATACCACTGTTAGGGCATAAGAGTTATACTTAATTCAGTAGTCAGCAGAGAGGAATCATCACTATAACAGAAGAATCAAAAGAACAAACGCAAACGTCATCTATCACTTAACTGAGCTCAAAGAGAATCAGTACATGATTTTTAATGAGGATACTGTACCTAATGAAACTGGATCTGGATTCACTGGACTCTGCTGTCTGGAATGACTACTGCTGCTGTTACTGCCTTTTTTTAAATCCTCCGCATCACTGTACCGCCGTATCCAGTAATTCAGCTCCTCACGGTCTGCTTCTTGACATCGCCGTAGGACAGTGAGAGATCGCCTAGTTTTTTCCACCATGTCCATTATACAGTTCAACAACTATTCACAGTGGTGGATGGAGAACAGAAACAAAGAAGAATATTTTATTCACATATAATAAAATAATGTGACATAATAATAAAGAAAACGTTAATGTACTGAGTGCGTGGGTTTTAATAATGAAGGAGTCCCTCTCTGTTAACCTCAACTATAGCTGAAAAATTCTAGACTTGTTTTAAGAATGATAATCCCTTCTTTTTTAACAGGTGATCCTAAACTATACAGATAAGGACTTATAGGAGAAATAGCAAAGACAAGGAGAAAACAAGTGAACAGGCTGTAGTCCTACCACTAGTATTACATGGCACCACAGAGGACACAAGATGTGGTCCAGAACTGATGCCTACAAATTTTACAAGAGCTAATAAATTCAGGAACAAATCCAAGCCCCAGATCCAGTGTTTATAGACGAAGTCCATTCCTCTTTTGGCAGACTGTAATAATTAGGACACTGCAGGAGACACTTATCAGCAAGGCCTGGTATGAACTATCTAATGGGGAACATCAAGCCCTCTAATTTAATCAGCAAAGCTTTCAAAATTTGTCCTGGAATTTAGACATGTTTTAAAAGAAAAATTTTAAATTCCTATCTAAGAAGGGCTCCTTTCACACAATTACACATAAAAGTATAATTAGCCCTTACATGGTCAAGATGTTTCCACTCTTCTGCCCATTCTCTGTCTGTTAGCCTGTGATCAATCATTTCTTCTTGACGTGTGCCATGCAACCCTGCCAAAGAGGAGCAAATCATGTTTACAATGTTGGGAATCCTCTGTGGGGAAAAAAAAAAGCAGAAAAAGGAGCCTATAGAAAAAAACATCATACATTACCTATTCTAGCATCAGGAGTGCCACCACAAAAAAAAAAAGGCTTCTTAAAAACTTTGCTCTAAGTTCTCTTTAGTACTTTTCCCCAGACAAGATGCTACTGTTTTATTCAATTTAATGTCTTCAATTCTGTAAGTTCTATAGGTTACAAGATGACCTTTCAAAAATGGACATAACTCTTTCTGACTATATACAATTATTATATACATAAATATAACATAATACAATATATAATGTTTCATTTACACTACTTGAAATCAGCAAGAAAATTATTTGGTAACTCAGTGCATCAAATACTAGCTGTACTTCAGAGAGTTGAAAAAGTATTAGTATAAACTCAGTGTTATTTCACTAAATACAGTAATTACTACCATGTCAACAGAGCATCATTAAGGGTTCATCCCTTCACAGATGTTTAAACAACATGTGGTTAAAATATAGCACATATATCAGAGCAGCTGACAACGTGATACAACCAAGCCAGTATTTATTATCAACACTCAAGGGGAACCAACACTTGTTCTTTGTTTAGCCTCCTCTATACAGACGCTGAATATTTGTAAGTGTTCCTCTTTTACTGAAGATGTGTTTAAAACAAGGAAGAACAGTAAGTGCAGATGTGAAGTAAAATCCAAGAGCATCAGACATCCCATTAAACCAAACTGTGCTGTGCAGGGTGTGGCTAGTGCTTCTGTTGTTCACATCATCTGCAGGCATCCCCACGCTCTGGAGATGCCACACACAAAACACTTCTCTGAAAGATAACAACTTTCTTCTGCTCTAAGCTGAAATCAAGCTATATTGATGTTGCTATCATCACAAATCTGGCATTATAAGAAAAATAAAAGGCTCTACCTATCCTTGCCTATCCTATCCATGCACCTAAGTGTCCACATCACCTATGCAGCTTTCAAAACACAGGTTCCTCCCCCTTCTGACCCTCTTACTTAGAGACACAATTTAATCCACTTTTACAAATACAGATCTGAAATAAGGCCATTAGAAGCAGCTGGATGGACAAACAGCCATAAAGGCTATATCTGAACAGCAGGTTCACAAAATAGAGTTACAAGGGAAACAAACCTAAAAAACAACGCAGAAAATCAACGTGCCTTACCCATAGGTCTGTTTCTGTCCCTGAGGTCCCTGTGATTGGGGTGTCTGTATGAGTCCCTGTAGTGGTGGGCAATGGCCATATCATCCAAACGATAATGCTGAGGTGGAGGTGGGGTGGGATGAGGCAGACCATTGGGCTGATAAGATAAGCCATTATTTGGACTGTACCGCTGGCCTGGGCTAATAGTGCAGGGCCGCTTGCTTGGATGCTCTGAGTGCAAAGGCTCTCTGTCAAAGCCATTTTCTTTGGTTCTGAAAAACAAAGCAAAGGAACTTTAATTCACTTAGTGAGCAGAGCTTGGGAACACGCACCCCCATCTACACATGCAGCTTCAGGAACAAAAGTTTGTTCTTTCACTTTGTTCCAAGTGTGTGGTGTTGCAGAACATTTCGTAACACTGCTGATTTGAAACATACAAAGGACTCATTCACCTTGTCTAACCATCCCTGTAACCTGAGAAATACTAGCGGGGTGAGCCTTCTGACAGAGCCACTTAACAAGGGGCTGGAGAGCAAGCAGCCTTCACTGAGATCACCGGCTGATGGCGTGGATACACGTGCAATTACGGAGCTGAAACAATCAACTGATACATGAAGCTAGAGACCAATGAATTCCTATTTTCTGTAGTGCTATAGCTTATAGTGATTAGGAGAAATCTGCAGTTCAAGAAATGTTTTTTTTCCAAGAGGATACCAGACGGTCTAGCAGTGCATGTCAGCGTGCTGAAGCTCATCATGCCATGAACTCCCATCAAGATCAGTGTGACACTGAGACTTCGGAGAAGAATTGACTCTAGAGGATGAGAAATGCATCCTTCAGAGATTTTTGCACCATCTGGGCTATTTCGGTCAAAGGTGCTGTGACTATCATTAAGTTTGCAGGAAGATGTGGTTAGACTCAAGTCCTCAGTAATGTTCAGAATTTCCCACTCCATTATTCTTAGACAGAGGTTTTATGCTCAGGCAACTTGGAAGAGCTACTGAGGAGAAGGACAGGGTTACTTATGTTCTAGCTACTCTTTAATTCAATTCATAGTCAGCTACTTCCAAAGAAGTCCCTACTTGACACCTCTGCTTGAGAACCTTGAACTCACACTGAACTAACCATCCATTAAAATTAAAAAAACAAAAATACAAAAAAAACCCTAGAGTTACTTCAACGGGTTCACAACCGTTTTGTGGAAGTTTCGTTTCACTGAAATATGGGTTTTTTTACCATGTGAATAAAGAAAACCTACAAAATATTAGCTTTGATCAGAAAGTTTATTAGATATAAATACTGCAAACTGAGGTTTCAGTCCTCCATCCAAAAATCCTTATTAAATTGCTGATATATTCCAGCTTTTTTACAAAAAGACCTTTATCCTCTGAAAGAAATGGATGGCATAATGTATTGTTCCTAGTAATAACACAATTTTTTGACACTTTGAGAGAAAAGTAAATTTGAGCTAATTTTCTTGTTTGCCTCTTGTTAAAACCAACTTCCCTACAAAAAATTTTCCCCCAGAAAACAATCAACCACCCTTGAGGGACTGTCTATGGAGAAACACTCAGTGTATGAATCGTCGCCCCTCAACAGACATTGAGAGGAAGGATGAAACCAAATCATTGCCAGTATCCTCTGAGAGAGAGGATCAAACTAAGATCTTGTAACTAGCAGCAGGAAATTAAAAGATGGGCTTCACTGTTTTCAGAAGGAGTGAAGCAATTTCTCAGAGACCTCACCAAAATTACTAATGCTGGTATATAGAGAAGAGAAGCTGCAGGTATATATATTTTATTAAACCGTAACTTGGCAAAAAGGGGAGGACCTTTCACCAACACAGCAGGACATCTACTAATTTTGGGTGGATATAAAATACATACTTTGCTAAAGTGGAGCATGTACCTTGTTCCAAAAGAAATGCAGCATGGCTGTGAGAACTCCTAACCAAGAAAACCTGAGGTCCATCACATATTTTTTATTACTTTTGGCATTATGTAACTGCTTGCAATAACTTTCAATAGGTGGTGATGTTTCTGACAGCTCTTCAAGACAAGTTTTGTATTTAGTTGCTGTGTGTTTTCTTTGCACATATTTACTCAAACTCAATGTGCCAGTCTTCCAGTTATCAAAATACTATGCAAGCAAAAAAAATGGACTTTCCTGTCTAGAAGACAAGCCATTAATTCGCCTAAGTCCTTTAGTACTAAATTTAGAATGTTCTCTAACTTAGATGGGTAAAAATCAGAAGCAGCAAACAATTAAATAACTCACTGACTTTTGATCACTCAGTGTAGGAAAAGTAAAGGCAGAAAACTGGGACAAGTTGGAATCCAGTTCTCCTTTTCTGCACTACAGCTTGATGTTAAAATCATATATTTTCATACAAGTGTATTTATTTGCACCTTAATGTCCAGGTATTTCCATGTTTTTTAAGAATACTTTGTACTTAATTACCTTAACTGGAATGCGCTGCTTTAGCTTGGAAAACACACCAGCATATCCACTGAACTTTGACTAACATAGAAACTAACATGACTGTTGAAAACACATTTACTGAAATGAAAATAATGGTTTTGATATTATACTGGATAATGGCTGCCATGTCTTTTCTGGGTGTTTAAATTTAATTCTACAATTTGTTGTTATATTTTCTGCACTGACTAAATAAACAGCTTAGCAGAATACCAGAATGAGACTGTACATAAAGTCATTTTATGTTTCTGACCATATAAAAATATATAAAAAGGTAACAACTTAGAAAACCTCAACAGAACAGAAATCACTGCCAAACTTACTATATCTGAATATACTGACTGTAGTGATAGAAGACAAGGTACTGAAGAGTGCCTGTATTCAACGCTCTGAATTCAACCTACTAGTCTGCTTCTCAACCAGACCTACTCATTCTTTTAGGTCTCACCCCCTGGGGGCAACAGCATTTCCCCAGGTGCCTGAGGAAGCACTCGTGTTTCCCAGTAACTGGCAGACCCATGTGAATAGTAGTTCCAAATATAACACCATCACAATTTTAATCTATTTTCATCTGATTTTGCAAAGTAATCACAAGCTGTAGAGAGGAAATAACAGTGAACATGTAGGAAACATAACTGATACTTTTTTTCTTGCTCCTGTTGGCCACATTTTCCTTGATGTGCCTATAAATCAACACAGTTGTTTGGAAAATTGGCAATATGATAAAGATGGAGTCTTTCAGCTATAAACACACAAGGGGTCCTTTTACTTGAAGCCATGATTTACTCAGATTAAAGACACCAGAATAGACACCACTTTTTAGCCTGTACTCATTTAATAGAATTTATGTTGTTTGTAGGTTGTAATTTCAGTTTTAAATTATTGCAATTTATGGATAATTTCCTGGGTAGAAAACCTGACCACGCAAAACTGCCTTGGTTGGAAAATTAGGTTTCACCTGATCCAGAGTCTTATACCAATTTCAAAGAACAGTACAGTCAGCTTACAAGACTGAAACAAAGCTGTTCATCTACTATTTGTGAAAGATGCTTTGATTTAAACTGACTTCCACCAATAAAGGTTTGAGGAACCAAACAAATGATAATGCTTTGCTGGAATAACATAGCTGTTTATAATACTGTGCTATGGAAAAGATTACTATTGCCTTGCTAACAGTTCATACTACTAAAATTCTTTTAAAATTCCTCATAATTACACATGGCATACAAGGAGCACAGCTGTAAGAGCTGTGAGCATCCTTCACCTTACTGAGATACTGAGGAGCATCTTCAAATAAGATTTACCTAACAGTATTATCAAAGTTGATCTCTGTGCCCAGGTACCTTCAACATGTATTTCTTGTCATGGATTCCAAGTGTACTGCAGCCACAGCAGCACTTTCTAAAGTCACAATACAATCATGGCCACTTTTGTTTTCTTCTCATTCAAAATAATGCTATTCTAACAGAATTTTTTGCTATCCTATATCCATTTTGTAGACAGCTGTCATAAATGTAGAGTCACTATATGACATGCTCACATGCCATCAGCCCTTTCCAGCAAGCTCAAAGGATGAGTAATCAGCACAAAGTTTTTTGTAGTTAATATATTTAAAATCATGTAATTTATAATTAAGCATTCATTCACCAAAATAAAAACTCACTGTGGTCCAAGTTGCTTTGCTTTACTACAGTAGAATGTAAACTCCAAACTTGTAAACAAAATACAGTGAACACTTTGTTCATGACATGTCATGAACAAATTACCAAAATGTGTTGTCTCCTCAGGTGTCAGTTTTCCTCTCTTGCAGTGACTGATGGTTCCCAGTGTTATTACAGAAACAGATTGATCTTTTTAATGAGCTAGTTTAATAGACTCCAAAATCTCACCGTGGCTGCTCATCCGTGTCAGACCATATGCACCAAGAAAACATTCAGTAAAACACGAAGCTTGGCTGTCAGATTGCTCTATAAAACCTCACATACAGTAGGCTTAGATATGCAGATAAATAACCAGAATTGGAAAATGGATATGCAAAAAAGATTCTGAAATTATAAGCAGAAAAAATTACTGTATGTGGATTTTCTTTAACAAAAAATCATGAGGCAGCTGTGGTTACATGTAACACATGTTCCACTTTCTTTGCCTAATCCTCTACTGTACCCTGCCTCTACTGGAATCAGTGGTATGCAGCTACCCGTGCCCAAATGAAAAATATAAACTTTTATGTATATATATATATAAATAACATATACATTACGTACAATGCATGCATGTATATCTATATCTATATATCTCATATACCTTGGGAAGTGAAAAAGATACCGCAGTTTACTTCAGTAAGATACACATCTTCAATCAAAATTACTCCAACTGCATTTAGTTCTCCTGGAAAGATGTGGCCTTTGAGCAATTTTTTTTCATTTACTAGCCATGGAGTAAACCTTCTCTTAAAGAATGTCTGATATCTTCTGCTGTATTTTTAGTAGCATATTTGAACATTACTTATATATCTAAACAAAAGGTATATATATTTCCAGATGTTTCCTCATGCTCCTCTGTAAACAATTAAAATAATTAATAGTGTAATGAGTATAAAGCCAGACAAGTATTTGGTTTCAATACTTACTCAGTCTAGGCATGTTCTGCCTCTGAGGACAGTTTTTTGTGGTTGATTTACTGACATTATCCAAATTAAAAGGTATGCAGACTTCAATTCAGTAAATTTAAGAATTTTTCCAAAAGCATCTTGTTCTTTTTACTAAATCTGTTGTACAAATGTTCTTGAGTGCACAAGACAACTCCACTGAACTTGGCTCAGCCAACACTGCCACATCTTTTTTCTGTATAGCTTTTATTATAGTCATAGGCAATGGAGAAATAGATGTGACTAACCAGTGACAGGGTTGCTTGACACTGAACAAAAACAACTTATTTTTTAAGCTCAAGGTACCATTCCAGTGGGCGCACTGGGTGGTCTCTTTCACGTAAGCATTTTGCATTAACAGCAAATAGTTGGAGAGTCAAAAAGAAAGGATGGGTTTTTCTGAAACACCACTTCCCCAGAACTAAGGAGCTGAATTTCAGGCTGCAGTTGACAGAAGCTGCCACACCTTGGAGTGTGCAGGCCAGTGGGACACCCCACACTACACCCTCCCTGGAACCTGGGAATTCAAACACAGGCTCTTACCCACAACACTGGAAGTTAAACTGCCTACCCCTCACCTCAAAAGCTCCATTACTACCTGTGAAGGAAATGAAGGCTCTCCAAGTTGTTCACAGCCTAAGAGAGACTTCAGTTGTGAAGCCAAAGGCACTTGACTTCACAAGCACAGACTTAGGAATTTCAAGAGCACCTACCTATTTTAACTAAAAGGAAATGCTGAGAACAAAATTCATAAACCAGACCCAAATCTCTAGGTCTGGGCCTCAGCTTTAATTAAAAGATGAAGGCTGACTTTAAAATCCAATATTCTCCTGACCTGCTGGTCCCTTTATGGGCTAATCTTACGTCCTTTTTGTTATAAAACCAATACAGGGTCTTTCCATTACAAAGTTCTTGTCCTGGTCTCTACCTGCATCACCCATCTTCTCCCTCACAAGCAGGACTGAAGATAACACAGGTGAGACAATACTTCCTACAAAATAACCAAAATTCAACACTCTCAAACAGGGTCTCAAAGAGAGGGAGCATTATTCCAAATGCTAAGGATGGAAAGCAAAGGAAATACTTTATTTTGCATTTTTCCTTTGTAGCCTTACAGGATATGTGAGTAATACTTCTCTCTACTAACAGGAAAAAAAAAAGTGAGTTACAGCTGTCAGGAAGGCACATCTCTCTTCTCCTCTGTATTCTGTCAAGCAATACCTCACTGGCTCATGAGATAATTTCATGTGTGTCTATCTCCTTGTAGGAAAAATGTTGTGTCTGCTACTGATGCCGGAGTACAGCATGCTGACATTAAAGTTATTCACAAGATATTAAGAGGCCTTTTTAACAGATGTTTTTGTACACTACTCTGCAAAGACTGAGGATATACAGAACTGCCCCAAGGTTTTGGTACACTACTCTGAAAAGACTGAGGATATACAGAACTGCCCCAGCTTTGGAAAAGTTATTTCATTGCACATAGTAAGAGAATACATGTAAAACATTCAAAAATTAATCATCTTTCTGGGGTGTAGAAACATGCTTGTGTTAACCCCAACAGCTGTTTCAGTTTGGTCTAGTTGTCCAGAAAAACTGGTGAAAAGAGGGTAGCTACACATAAAAAGAGCTTTTCTACTTGTACCTTAATTTCCTCGTCCATCCATAGTGATTTTTCTGAAACACAATCTCAGGCAAACTAATTTCAAATACTTTCACATCTTTTTCTATCTAATGGCTATGTGACTTTAAATTTTACTGTTCACTTCTGGCTATGAGAAGCCTAAAGTTTTACTGTGAGCTTTCAGCCTTTGTTTTCTTTTTATTTCTGTGCCATTCAAGCCTGTTCCAACACAAAAATGTCACCTGAACAAAGCTACAAGGTTTCTTGACTTCACAAATCTTCATCTTTTTAATTTAAAAGATAACTAGGACAGTTGCATACCTCAGGCATACAGGTAGTGGTATTTGGCAGAACAGAATAATAAAAGTTTTCCACACTATAAAACCCATGGCAAACAAATCAATGAAAAACACAATACTTGAGTCTCCCAAAGGTAAAATGTAAATGCCAGTTGAATTTCTAACATTAGCATAGGAAGACAGTTAAAAGTAAATAACCACAAGAGTCATTTCCTTGTAACACTAAACAAAGAACTTTATTCCAAAAAATAAAAACTGTTCTATACCCCTAAAGCTACTGTACTTCACACACATGCATTCGCTTGCCCCATTTCTGCATGGACTCTTCTCAGCTCAACAACAAAACAGATTTCAGTGAACATTTCTCATCTTTGAAAGAAATATCCTTATGCATATACCATGTATGGATATGGAAATACGGCACAGCAGAAGGAGCCAAAGCCCTGACTGTGCTCTGGGGTTTGCCTTTGTACTTCCCAGTATAAATGCTTAGTGACTCTCCTCATATTTAATGTTGAGTTCAACAAAACGTCAAATGCAAAGGACTTGTATATGGAGCTGGCATGACCTGCTGCTTGTCACTTCATGACAGAAATACTGTGCACAAAACACTACAGTACTGGCTGACCATTACTTCTGTGTGGATATGACCACAGTGTGTCCTCAGGTGACTGAATCGGTGTGTGAATGCATTACATTTATATACACAGGAATATAAATGTGTATGTAGCTCTCTCTCTATATATGTGTGTAAGTATGTATATGTAGACATGCATAAGCAGGGCCTGTTATGAAAGGGCATGGGATAATGATTTTAAGCTAATAAGAGTAGATTCAGACTAGGTATAAGGGAAGAAATTTTTAATAAGGTGGTGAAACACTGGCACAGGTTGCCCAGAAAGATAAGATAGTTGCCCAGGTTGCCCATGGTAGATGCCCCATCTCTGAAAACTTTCATGGTCAGGTTGGATCTGAAGGCAGGACAGGACCTACACCCAGGGAACCCCATCCAAGTATCCCCCCAGCATCCACCCACGTGCTCCCCTCTGTGCTGGTGGAGCTCAGCACCTTGGGCCCACAGACACTCTGGGCAGGGTATGAAAGGCGTGGTGGTGCTCACCTGTCTGGAGTTCGCCTCTTCCCGTTTTCGTTCACATCGAGAAGCAGCTCTGAGGAGTCAACAGGTGAGGTGGTGCTGGCATCCAGAAGCAGCTGTTCGTGCTGGGCGAGGTACTGGGCTGGGTTCTGCTTGGCTAGCCTTGCACAGTGCAGCAGCTCCCGCTGCAGCAGGGGCAGATTGGCCTGCAAGAATGTAGCACGCATTAAGAGGCCAGCTTGCAAGCAGTTCCAACAGCGATGAAGAAGAAAAATCAGAAATCAGACGGAAGCCTGCTCTGAGTTGAAACTGTTGCCATCATTCCCAGCTAGGTTTGTTGAGGTTAGCTGCCTGAAAGCAGGCAGCCTCCAAAAGTGGCTGTAGCTGTACTAAATATGCATGGAAGGATGGGAGGTTACTGAAAATGTAAAAGAAAACTGTAAATGCTGTGAGAAAACCAGGTCTGAGTGCCACCTCTTTAAAGAGGGAAAAAGCACTATCTTGGCTGATTTCTTCTGCTTTCTTACTATCTAAAACCTGATCTCCTATGGAGCAGCTGTTTTCAACAAGTGACAATCCTTCTTCAATATTTGAATTTTATTCAGACTGCAGTTAGTACTCAGAAATTGTCTGAAACCAGGGGATCTGCAACTCTATAAGCTGCCTCAGTCACCATCCTTTGAGGGCCTTGGGGAGAACAGGATTGAGAATAGGATTGCCCTCAGCCTTCCCATTACACTTGCAGTTACACATTAAGATAGAGATTACAACAAAATCTCACGTTCCAGAGCTTCAGTTAATCACCCGGAGGGCTACAATCCTCCTCCTAGCCAGATGTAGCTTGAAGGATTTCTAACTGTTCTTTCATGGCTCCACTGGGACTTGGGTCATGGCCTGGAGATTACCAGGACTCAGACAAAGAGAACTGAAAATGCTCATTGATCCCTGGGCAGCACATTCTGCCCATCTACTGGGGTCAGACTTAGCCATACTTTTTGCCAGAACAGGTCGAACTGTATGTCCTTTCCCTCTATAGAGATAGTTACACATCCTGGGAAACACCTTCCTTTCTTTGCAGCACGTGCCAACATCGATGTTAAGAAAGGCCACTCATTTTTTACCTCATTATTTTTTGTACCATGAAGTGATGTGCCTTGACCCCTCTTGTTCCATGACTACTGCACAATAATTTTTCACCTCAGAATTTTCAAGTATTGGATTAAATTTCATAACCATTAGTGACTAAAGATAAGACAAAGAACTTCAGTAGCTTCCCTTGCTTTTGAAACAACTCCCACTTTAAAAAAACCTCGAACAAACAAAACCAAAAAAACCTTATTTTTTAAACAGGAAAATACTTTTGAAATCAAAAAAGTTCTGACAGTAATGTGCATGGAACCAAACAAAAAGCAGGTGTTCTGAGAAGTTTTGAGCCCAGGATCTTGGTAAATTACTTTGTTAGCATTATAACAATGGCAAATGCTCCAGCACCTGTTGCTGTACAGTAAGAGCAGAACCACCGCGTCACAAAAAATGCCAGTCTAGAGTCAGTACATATGAAACTTATGGAGAAAAAACTAGAAATTGCTATCAGTTATTCATCTTAGGATGGAAAGACAGTTGGTTGTGGAATATGGAAGTCTTTTCAGACATACCCAGAACAGAAATATTTTGTGAAAGAATCAAATATCTATTTTGTTTTGGTTATCAGAGAGAGAGAGATTGACTGACTGTCTCGTAAGCAGGGTTTTTCACTTGTTTTAATTCCACTGTTTCTTTAAAAAGCTCACACAGAATACAAGTCAAGACACCCAACTACCTGAACTGCCTTGCATGGCAGAAAATGGCTGAAAGTTCACACATATTTACAAATAAATACTGGGAAGAAATAAAAGAATCAGATCTACTATGTGAATAGTGGTACAGACTAAAAAGATGTATCATCACATCTCAGCAGGCCTGTGAGAAAGAAATGTGAAGGCCCTACTTAGGAGGTGAGTAATGAAGGAAGAAACAACACATTTGTGTTCCTTATCCACTATAACAAACAAAAAAAGGACCTTTTTAATACATAAATACTCCTATAGACAACCAAATTTTGAACTGCTCAGCAAAAACTGTGATTTATTTTACTTGTTTTCCTTCTCCTAAAGAAATGTTCATTCTTGCTGTTTAACCATAAACGTGAACATTTGCAGATAAATTTATCTAAATAGACTGAAGAGGTTTTCTTTGCACAGAACAAGCATGTACAGCTTTTAATATGTTTATTAAACATGGATATACTCAGTTGCCGAATTTTTCAGAAGCTAGTACAGAAAACTATGATTGACATGACCTTATAATTTGGGTTTGTAATAGCATAAAGTAACATTTGGACAAATACTTAACTCGAAGTCAAGAAAAGTAGTATTTAAAAATTTACAGTTCAGCTCAAGTATTTTCAATCTGCTCAAAACATTATTCTAAACAATCTTTACTAAACCATATATTAATAAACAATTAGTTTGTTGGGAGAAAATTAAGCAGCACCTCTCTATAGGTAGGTCAAGTGTGCAGACTGCTTCTGGTCACCATAGCCCTGATACACAAGAACTAGTTTTTGGGAAGATAACAAGAACTAATTTTGAATGCAGAATGAAACATCAATATTCTCCCTATTGTGAGTAGGAGAGATGAGGCTCCTAACGCAACTCAAGCGTACTCACAGAGACTGAAACCCACATGGCCTTGGACACAGAGGATTGTGCAGAGGTTCTGCTCTGACAGCAAAGGCAGTTCTCTACACTCTGCAGCAGCACATTGCTGCTGATGCCTGTAGACAAACTTCTGTACCTCTGCACGTGAGAGATACAAACCAGTTCTCAACCAGAAAAACACTGACTGCAAACAAACATGACATTACTGGCTTACACTACCCTGAACTGTTGCACTTCAGTGTCTGAAACATGCGCCACTCTTGTTTTCGATTGGGCCTCGTATCCTTCAAGATTTAGGCAGTATAGTAGCCTCCTCCATCAGCAACAGAAATATTTCAGTATTAAAATTTAAATTGAAAAGGCTTCATTAAAACATAGTATAAAATTAGGCTTTGATGTTTTTATAATTACAAGTTTAAATAAATCATTACAGTTGTATTAAAAAATAAATCTTTAAATTAAGACAAATTTGTTCAGAGAGCCTGAGTAACTCAAAATATTTATACTGATGCT
>VXAZ01004023.1:991421-1031940 GCA_013399875.1 Gymnorhina tibicen
CTGTCTTGGTGACAAAATAATGAAAACACTTAGCACGAGAAACAGTAACTGAAGAACTCTGAAATTAATTATTAATAACTTGATATTGGTGAGAGAATAAAAAAAAGCATGCTGCACATTAAATGATTACTTTATTAAAATACACAAAGGAAAGCACAAGCATCTCAGACATTCAACGCCTGTTGCTTAGAGTACAGTACAGTTTAAGCTCTCAGGTGTAAAGCATGCAAAGGCTTTTACATTTCAAACATCAGTTAAAGCTGCTTTTTTCAACATTTTTTTAAAATTTCACATTTTTCTACTGTTTTCTTTTGGAAGAGGGTTGTTTACTATGTTCTAGGCTATGTAGGAAGGTCATTACTTTACAGATGAGGTCGTAATCATGAATTCCACACGCTAGCAGGGTTGACCAAGGGAATAGCATGATATGTGGATTTTCCCAAGGAAAAGATCCTAGTTTGCTCCTAAGACCTCAAATGAATTTAGAAATCAACTGTAATTAGCAGTGGGAAAGCAGTTTTGATCTGAAAATCAGTGGAATGTGGATGTTCCCAAAGCCACCTTCAGCTTCTTTTCTAGTTCCCCCTTCCAAAGAGACCCCTGTGACAAACAAAACCCCATTAAACACTTATTTTGAATACGGAAGCAAATGGAGAGCAAGACTTACTGATGTTATACTGCCTACAATTAACTTCCCTTTGACACAGACTCAAGTCAAGGGGCATCCACTGCTGTCAGGTAGGGGTTTGTGAAGATACAAGCAAAGATGTGAAGTCACCCCTCAGCCTTAGTGCTAAAGAGTGCTGTCAGTCTCTGCTCCAAATGAAATCAATGGCAACTGCAGCTGCTCAGAACAGATGCAAATTAGAGCACCACAATAGCATCTTCCCCAGTACGTCCAATTACTGCTGAAGGAAATACATGGGAGACAACAATGTCTGGCAGAGAGAGGACTTTACTGGGAGTAAAAAGAATCCTGGGTCAGATTCACAGTTTGCATGTAAAAGGGCGGCCCAGCTTGACAGATGTGGGTAAAAAAGAGCTGAAATTTTCATTCAGCTATACCATCACATAGAGATAACCTTATCAATAAAGTGACTTAAGTAGCAGCAGTGCCTCACTGGGTTCATAATGGTTTGGTTCAATGATACTGAGACAAGGTTTTGCACTGAATAACTGCAGTCCAAACATACTCAGCTCATCCTTTTAACCACTGGCACTATATAGGTAGGGCTCTCTCCTCTCCCCATCCAACTAAACTAGGCAAGTCAAACCATATTTTATTACATTATATGATTCAAGGTATGTCTACATTAGGGGTATTGCCAGTATAGAACGAAAACCCTCTCACACCACTACACCATAATATAATATACTGGCAAAAATAGTTAAGGCTATACCTAGTACGGAATAGCTGCCACTTGTGGGAAGCTAGTAAGGCTACTCATGTTAGATCTGTCAGCAAGAGCCAGAACTTCACTCTTGCATGTTTGGTATCCCTAAAGTATGATGAAAGCAGTGCATGTGACCCAGTCTTTTATAAAATAAACACATCAAGCAAGGAAGAGGGAAAAGAACAGAAAAAATACTTGCTTACCACAAGTCCTAGCACAAGGGTACGCACTCTCTCCCCAATCTCTGGTGAAATGTCATTGCCAAACTGCTGTAAGGTTGTAAGAAATCTCTTCAGTTTGCTGAGCTGCCTAGCTCCACAAGCTGGCGGTAACTGCTGGTTAGCCAGAGAAGAGGAAGAGGAAGAGGATGGCCCATTGCTAAAGCCATTAGGAGGAGATGGAGCTCCATTTAACGCTGTTGGTGAATGGCTAGTGCCATTGGTTACTGAAAGAAAAAGAGACAGGAGGATAAAATAAAGATTGGGGTTGGGGGAGAGATAGAGAGGAAAAGGAGACAGAGGGGAAAATCCATCAGCTTATGTTTTCTGCACTTGACCTCAAAATTAATTAAGTTGCACAATCAAAGATAATTAGCCTTTAGACAGAGCAACAGTCTGCAGTTTATATCTATTTCCCAGTAGCTGGTGCTGAACATTGTAAGGATTGGAAGTAACAGCAGCTGTCTCTCACATAGCCCCTTGAAAATGCTCCTGGACCTGAAAAGCATCATTTGAATACCAGCCTTTTGTCAAAGGATTTTAAAAAGAGGGAGAGGGAAATGGAGAGAGAAAAAGCATGAAAGCATGTATGATTGAAGACCAAAAAAAACCTGCTCTTTGGGGTAGAAAAAAACATGCAGACATATTTCATGAAGCCTCAGTTTATCTCTGAATATTTTTACTTGTGTTTTGTACACACAACTGACAGCTGTGTTTATAAAACAGGACTTTCACGTTTTAACCTTACACCACCCAATGAGAAGGTTATTTTTTCCAATACAGATTTCCTAGCTGCTAACATATGGAGCACACAAAGTTGTCTGTGCAGGTACAAATGCTGCCAATGCTCCCTGTGGCCTCAAGCCTTGCAGCAAGGGCATGAAACTAGACTTTAGAAGACTTCTCAGAGACCATGAACAAATCTCTCTGCTTTCACATGCCAGCACCTTATCTCTGAAAAGGATAAGAAAGCATTTCCCTCCTGTTGCAAGGTTGCTGTGAGAATATCTGAAGTACTAAGCATTCAAAATGTATGGCAACGAGATCCATGCAGACATTCTGAAGACAACAGAGAGCTTTTGGCAGCGATTTCAGTTTGATTCTTATCCACACTCTAGAAGAGAGCAGAGAATCAAACTGAGGACATCCTCTTCCACTCAGGTTAGTTGGAACAGCAACACTCAAAAGAGACACCATTGAGGTTGAGTCTGATTTGCTAAAATGACAGCAAACAACAAGAAAAAGGATGGCTCCCTAGAAATACAAGCGTACCAGCGCACTGGCAGGTGTGGGCACGCAGCATGTGACTGCACCAAGAAGCAGCTGCACTCAGCTGGCCACTGCCCTGGAGAAATTTGCTAATTTCTTTTTTGGAAGTCACTCAGAACCCATTCCAAAAAACCATCAAAAATCAGGAACTTGTCTGCAATCAAAAATGCATAGGACTATTAGTTTAACTTGTTTCCTATTTAAAAGCACAACCAAGGCAAGCTAGCAACTTTAAAAACTTGCAATGTTTCTCAGTGACTAGCCTCTCTGAAGCCAAACATCCCATTCTCATGTCATTTTCTTCACTGATCATCCTTATCTTTGGCCAGGAAGTCCTTTTTCAGGGTGGACACCTACTAGTAGATATAAATCACTACCCTATTACCATATTTAAATCACTGCCACAAACCTTTGAAGGAGTTTTTGTTGCCCTAGTCACCGCCTTCCAGAGAGACTACAGAAAAAGCTATGTGAGTTGTTATCTAGCCTCTGCTTGTGTTTTATCCTAGTTTTTGATTGCCTATCCTGGCTGCATGGGCTAGTGAGAACAAGAATTGTAAAAAGCAGAAATAGAAAGAAGCTGGCCTCAGGAATTTCAGCTCCCTGTGAGGCTCCAGGCCACGCTCTGAGTGCTGCAATGGAGTGAGGTATCTGAGTAAACAATATGTTGTGATTGCAAGGAACTCACAAAGCCAAAAGTCATCATACCAGGAAGTTAGTAAATAAGGATTGGGAAGAATAGTGACATGTCCTGCTGATCTAGCCTGACACCACCCAAGGACTCTGTCACCAGTAAGGGGCTGCTCTAGGCAGCGGGTTCTGCGACTATGATGAAGGAAGAAGAGAAATGTGGAGTTCATTACCTAGGACAGATATAGGGAGAAGAAAGGCAGGTAAAGATTTCTCCCACAACAAAAGAAATATAAAAATAGTCCCATGATTTCAGCACTTTCCTTATAATATCTGAATTTGCCAATTGGCAGAGTTGTACATAATTTCTGAAACAAAACCATGTTACTAATCCAAAAGAGTTTAGCATTTAAAATTTCAAACTACAACATGTCAAGAATTTTTAATCATCTAAACCAAAGAAAACAAAGATATTCTAGACCAGAAAACAAGTCTGATCTTTCTGGCCTGCAGGCATTCCTGCTGTAGTAATAATAAATGTAACAGACACTCTGACAAAAGTGACTGTTCATTGTACAAGCTGGAACAGCTAAGGCCAAACTCCAAAATCTGACAGGGTAAAAAGCAATTAAAATCAGGGTTTTTTAGACTTTTAGTCTTCAAATAAGGAGCCCCACAAATCAAGCTGTGGTTCACACACCTTCCAAAGTGCTGAACTCAATCAAATAAACATCTAGAAATCTTGTGAGTACACTGAGGACTGTAAGTGTGATTAAAGAACATTGTCATATTCCTTTTATCATTGCCAAAGATCATCCTGAAATGTGGTAAGGGCATCACACTGGAAAGCTTAATCTGCAAAAACCTGACCCTGCAAAAACGTAGAAACAATTTAAGTTCAGACTGAAGCACCTCCAGTGTGAAGCTCCATCCAGGATGATTCAGGTGCTGGAGTTAAGCAAAACAGACAAATCTTTGCAGGATCAGGGTCACTGGGTTAAATGTGAGTTTACGTGAATAGCTGGCACAAACCCTCCTCACTGTTTAAGTTCAACATAAATTTTCAGGACAGGGTTCCCTGGGATAAGTAGTACAAAGGCTTCCAGCTGGCCTTCTGCATAGAGGTGAATTTTAAATAAGGCATTTAACAGACAGAAAGGGACTAAAACAAATATAGGCAAGACAAATAGAAGATGCTGCCTTCATTCTGTTTAGGCATATGTATTCTACTGTTCTAAAAATGTTTTATTTAAAACGTGAAATGTAAACACATTCTCATGTTTATACTATTACAAGGCAGTATAAAAGACCGAAAATTTTGCAGCTAAATCTTAGTATGAGAAATGTGGATCATTTCACGGCTGTGAAAAGAATAGTCCAGACAACGTGCCAGATTCTAATCTCAGTTATGCTGATATGAATGCAGCGTACATCAAGACTAGTATAATTTGTTATATGTTTACATCAATAACCTGAGATAGAGATGCAGCCCTAAGTGATTTAGAGAAGTGGTAACAGACTAGAAACCTCTAGATAAAAATTATGAAAGTGTTTTAATTTTGGTTTTATATCAATATTAACTAGACGTTATATAGCACTGAAATCAGAATTCTTCACTGAAACATAAGCAGAGGGAAGATTAGTATTTTTTCCTTATGAATTATCTCCACTTTAAAATCAAAAAACAAACAAACAAACTCCCTGAAGTTTCTATACAAAAGGGAATGGGATCCTTTAAACAGCATAATGGCATGTAAGAGAAGAAGGTTTTCTGTCCCTCTCACAAGAGGGCTAATCTGAGCATTAAGTACATGGGAAACCAGTGCTCACTGTTCTTTGACACTGTGACCAAGTGGTCAATGAAATAGCAACACAACTCTGAGCTGAATGTCTTAATACCTTAAAGATGCATTAATCTGTTGTGAACTTTGTTTTGCTTAATTACTTTATCGCAATACAACCAAATGCTGTTCCTGCCATGTCATGCACATTTCCCTTCACCTATTTTGGTTTCTTGCATACAGAATAGAAAGAAGATGGAAGAAAAGGAAGAAAATAAGACTAATTACACGTTGTGGGCGTAAATGAACTGGTTCTTGGAGCTCCTTGGGTAGTGGGAGGAGGTGGCATGGTTGGAGGCGTCAGCCTGGATTGTGTCTTCACATCCACAGGTGAGTCTGGCATTGTGGAATGCTTCTCAGTGCGATCTGCAACACACACCACAGGAACACACCGGTTTATTTCCCCGAGCACACCCCCTCTGACAAAAACTTAAAAGCTAATGCAAGAAGTGAGCCATTTCAGCATCTGCTGTGAAAGATTACACCTGATAATCTACTCCAGTGTGCTCTTCAAAATTGCATCACCTAAACCTTACTTAAGAAGGTGCAACACAGATGGTAAGACCTCATTTGTAGCAGTGCTGCATTATCTTTTGTTTTTATTTCTAGCATGTGCAGACGCTACCTCCCAAGCACTCCTGGAGCTGCAATAATGCCACCTCCCTTCAAGGCGCTCATGTTAGCCAGGAGGAAAAAACAGATGAAGAGACAAGAAGATAATAAATCCCCTTATGACATCTCTTCCAGAACTAAAACCTGAAGCTCTTTAGTACAGGTGAGATATTGGGTGGAATACTGGTTGAAGCCAGCTCACTTCATGTCTCTTCTTTGTATCACCTGCTGCCCTCTCCACTGCTTCACTTTTTAATCTTATGTTAAACTTATGTTAAATACACATACCTCCTAGATCACTTTACCACAGTGCCCCTGGATATTCTCATATTCACCAGAAAAATAAACACAACATGCCAAAGTGGTATGTCAATCATCTCATATACATACAAATATTTTTAAATAAGCATGTAAGTTTGCACCTTCACATATTAAGGACAACTTTTAAGGTTTAAAACCTGCAAGATAAGCAGGAACATACCTCCCCAAGAAAACAAAACAAACATAAGGCAAAACCAGGAAGAAAACTTAACACTTCTCTTGCAACTAAAGATCTAAAGATACAACACACATGACATAAAAGCTACACAAGTGTACTTTTTTCCAACATCCTTTTGAATGACACTACCTTAATTTTTTTTTTTTAAACCATCCAAGCCCTTATGTTTCATTTATTAAGAATGGGCAAAACACAGCAAAATTTACCAACTGAAGGTAAAATTAAGGCTTTCTCACTCATAACAGGAGTTTAGCAAGCCATCTTGAAAAAAGATGAGTACAATGAAGTTTAGCTTTTAATGGGCGTAAGTCAAATTCTTCCACCCTTTCTTTGGGGAGTCGGGCCTATTTATTTATACATGGCCCTACACAAGTCTTCCTGAGCTCTACAAAACTATTTTGTAAAGCAAGTAAGTGTCGCTGCTAATGGGCAAGCACATAAGTCTGTGGTTTTAATTCAAGATATGTCACATTCTGTAAGTGCTGTCACTTCACCTTGTGACACAATTCCTTGTTCTTACTAACAACATACAAACTTCAATGAAAAAATCATATCTGAAATTTGCTCTGAGAGACAATAACAGAAATTAAATGCAATGCACACATTTAACAAAGAATGGGTACGTTTAAAAGAGCCTCAAACCACTTAATTATCAGAAAACTTAAATACAAGAAAGTTACAAAAAAAAAAGGAAGGGGGGGAAGGGAAAAAACCAAAACAGCCCCCACGCCCCCCCCCAAAAATTAACAACATATAACAGATACCAATCTCTATCTGTCTGAAACTGAAGAAACTGAGGAAGTAAGTAGTAAGTCCCAGAGGTGCAGCATGTCAGGTACTGCAATTATAGAAGACATCTTCAACCTTTACTGAAATGCCTACAGGCAATGTTTCAGCTCTCAGGGTAAGGCAGTAATTTCATACAGAATTTAGAGACAAGTTTGGGGAAGATGAGCAGTGAAACACCCCCAGAATAGGATGAAGAGAATAGAGATACAATTTTATAGGACCTGTAGTGTTGATCTAAGGTTAGTAAACCTCGGCTGTGGAGGGAAGAGTATCCACAATGATTACCTTAAATATTAAGGTTGCTACAAGTATGATTTGCAAATCAAGCAACAGTAAATTATTACATGGTCATAAACAAAAACAAGTTTCTAAATAAAATTCTATAGGTATTTCCTTTCCATATCACTATACTAAAACTGTTAAATCTCTATCTTCAATAAGCCATTAATTTAATATAAAGAACTATGAAAACTCATCTTGAAATGTTAATTGCTTCCTTAATAGCCGAATTCATCTTGCACTCACCTCAACCAACCTCAGCAACAAGGGAATAAATAGCTTTCAGCTCATGTTGCAACAGAGGGAAAGAGGCACAGCAGTGAGCCCAAGCCCTCCTAAATAAAGGCAAATATTTCTCCCATGCCAAGAAAGGAGAGAGAAAGGGAGGCTTGCCAGAGCTGGTGGGGAGATAACAGTGGGAACTGCTGGTCCATCTGGTTTTCATTCTGCTAACACTCACATTGAACTGTTAAGGAAGGCAGTCCAGGTACACAGATTTGAAGCATGTGGGAACGCAGACACAGGCACAGAGGAGATGGAGGTGGGTGGAAGAAGGANTGCTAGCTCGAGCGGTATCAGAAGTAAAGAGTCCAGAGATGGCTCTTGCGAGGGATCCGATGTTTATTCTGACCTGCTCCCAAGCCAGGCCAGGTAGCAAGAGAACGGGCTCCGCCCGCCAAGTTCCTTATCAAGGGATACAGACAGGGGAGGGACAACAGCTGAGGGCCAATGTGGTGTGACCCAAGGTTAGAGTGACTGTCTGGCTGCTGACCAACCAGGGGGACCCTCCTCACACAGGTCACAAGACCAGGTGAGGGGATCCTGGCCAGCTGTCTTGTGAGTGGTGTTAGATCTCTGAATTCACCCACCACCGAGCTGCTGAGCCCCCTTGTTCCCCAGCCATCCCAGCTGGTGGCTCAGGGACTACAACATACAAGTTCCCTAGTTCTGCCTTCTTTAGGGAGACATTAAGGGTCCTTTCAAGCACACCCTAAAACATTTCTTACCAGAGTACAAGATTACTTTGTCAGAACAGAGATTCTCCATGGGGGCAGGGAAAAAGGGCTTTTGAAGAAGTACAATGCAAAGCTCTTCCACATGCTCGGAAGACACCATCACACCGCCCAGGAGAACAGCCTTTACAACTCTCTATTGCACCCTCTTTAATAACAAAACCCCTGTGGGAGCCATTCTGCTCTTACTGCTACTGTTTACCTGTTCCTTACCTTTTCATACAGCTCCCTGAACTCTGAGGGAGTGATGGGACTGGGAGCACCTGTCTACAGCAGCTCTGTACCCACCACTGTCCCACCACCCACAGCCCCAGAGAACCTCAGCAGCTTTAAGATACAGATCACTCAGGGGATGAAGTGGCAATGGAGTACAAAGCAGAGCCACCACTGATAAAAGCATTAACAGTTCTTGTGATCTGAACTCCTAAAGCTTTTGGTGTCTGACACATAGCCTGTAACTCCAGCTTTTACAAATAATTATTTATTTTTTAATTAATAAAAACAGTAAACCTAACAACCAATGCTTTTTACCATAATGGCTGAAAAATAGCCTGATGATATGAAAGCTAAAGACAAAATGGCATTTAAATCATATTCACAAGCCAATTTCCTTCAAGACATGTTATTTCACGAGGCTTTTTATGTATGGACATTCTTCATACAAACTCTCAGTGGATATTCTGCTATCCATACATGAGGTAATGAGGGCTTGGTAGGGGAAGAAAGAATCCGTCAAGAGGAAAAACTCTAATTTTAACATATCAAAACCTGCCTGGGTAAGATTTCATGTACATTTGCTCCAGTTTTACAATACAGAGATATATACATTGAATTTCGCCTGAAATTTGGAAGAACTTTCACCATGTCTTAAAATTGCACAATTTCTTGAATTCAAAAACGTGTTTATGGTCTTGAGTCAAACCAAACTCCCCACTTGCAAAACTAGTTCCGCTTATCTTTTTCTTCAGATGGACCCTGACATTTCAAACAATAATCCTATATTAGGAGGGACACACCAGAAAATTTCATACAGGCAACATCCCACAGCATCACACATTTAAGAGCATAGCCTGTGTATACAGAGGGAGTAACTTTCAGGTGTAACAATTTCTTCCACTGAATCCCTTTAAACAATGACAGACCTGTGCTCCTTAGCCCAGTTCAGATCAAATGGGACTGAAACCAGAGGTCCTCCAAACTGGAAGGAAAAGGAGACATCTGCAACTCATTCTGTAGTGTTCACTGCAATCAGTTCAGGATGGAGAAGGATGGTGAAATAATGGTCTAGTCCTAATCCATACACACAACCCTCTGGAGCAGCGAGAGACTTAGAATAAATTCAGAAAACATGTTTCAAGTATGCAGAGATCTATTGCATTTGCTTTGGATTATATTTTTTATTTAAAAACAAAACCAAGCAAGACATTTTGAAATACACATTCTTGAATCTCCTTTACAGCATAGAGTGAAGAACTGTGATTTAACCACGTAAGTATTTTGCTTCATTTAAAATTAAAGAATGTTGTAAAACCAACTTTAAATTATAATATTTCTTCTGTGGATTTCTTGGTTCATGGAACTATACTGTTCTTGTCATTCATTCAGTTTTTATGGTAGAGGTTATTTTTAGCACTATATTTAGGTGTTTAGGTGAACACTGATATTTACTGTAAGCACAGTGAGCTTCTGAACCAAACAAGGAAGAGACAAAACATGCAGGAGCCAGGGCAAAGAGAGATGTGCCTGCATGCAAACTGATTTACTTTACTTCCTGTACCCTACAAGATTTAGTCCATTTTTAAAACAAGCCTGTCTTTCATAAATGGCAACATTTCAGCTCACATGGCACACTTCCAAGTCTAACGCATCAAGGAAAACTGATGTATGGAACAAAATATGGAATATATAAATACTTTACTGATACCATTTCAATAGCCAATTCAATGTCAAGCATTTCTAGGAGTGGTGTGTTTTCAATTTCCTTTTTTAAATGAAAAAAAATTGTGGTATAATACGCTGTGGCATTTATTTTACTTTTAGTTAGTGCAAACAGTTCCAGATGTACACTCAAGCATGAAAGATTCTTAAAAGATGCTTTATATTGATTGTATAGTATTTTCTACTTTGGTGCCAACATTTAAAAAATAAAAATAAAACTTGCTAAATTAAAAGAGTCCATTGTCTTGTTTCCTTTAAACTCACAAAAAGAGCAAGCCCCACATATGACACAAAGGATTAGAACCTGCCTCTACCACCCAAGTTACAGGAATTGAAACCTAAATCTGGAGGATTTAATACTGATGGTTTCTTAGATGCGTTGGACTAATTTTGATCATTTTGAGAGGGGTGGCAGGGAATTTGCAAGCTGTGGATAAGTTCAAGGTAATGAACCTGAAGACAGACAACCGCAAGTCCAACCCAAGAGGACAAATTCCATAGTTCTTCCATCCATAATGCTATCATGCTGCAGTCAGTAAGAACTTATCCTCCTTTAGATGTGGCCAAGCCACACAGCACCATTAGTAACAGGCAGTGTTTGTGGAGACCCACAACTCCTGATCCTCAAACCTGCTGCTGCACTGAGCAGGACAATATTACAAGGTTGCCTTGGTTGAAAAGAACTCGTTTGAGAATGCATGGTATAAGCCTGATATATCTGGTAAATCCTACCCGCTCCATGCACTGAACCCCTGGGGAAACCTGCAGGTCGTACAATGCAGCCATAAAACATGACATTTAGACAACACCACTGCAGACCCTCTCCCTGCCAAGCATGCCTGGGATTTGTTTGAGACTGGTACGGTCTTCATTCCCTTCACTTCTTGGCCCTTTTGACTTCTTGATAAATAAGGACCTAAACCCAATGGATGTTTTCGTGTTATACACAATGATCTCAAACAGGCATAATGCATATAACTTTCTGTCAGCACCAGATCCAGTCATGTTATTGGCCTAGAAAGGAAACGCCACTGGGTTTCCAGTTGCCCAGTAGATAACTTTTACTTCCCAGGTGATTTGCAGGAATGCAGTATCAGAAATCAGCTCAGACTCCATGTTTTGTCAGAGAATATTACCTCTGCAAGATTTATCCACCAGGAATCAGAATGTGTGTGAAGTGACTGATGGATAAGCACAGCAAAGTTTTCAGATGACATAACATTTCACTGCTTCTTTAGCATGCTGGGTATGAAGCTCACACACTGAAGATGACCCTTTTGCAAGAGCAATATCACAATTTTGCTGCAGTCTTATCTTCATTCTCCTCTGCTCAGATAGCTGAACAATTCATATCACCAGCTATTCTTCAGAATAAATGAAAGCACACTCAATTTACTCATTTATGCTCATTTAATATGCAATAGCTAGAAGAAATTCTGTATCCTGGGAGTTCACTGAAGTTATCTGAGGCCAAGTTATAAGAGTTTTCTTCAGCTGTGATAAAAAAAGCCTTGAGCATAATATAATCTCCTCTGTCTCCCAAAAGCTGAAAGGGATTTTTGTGCTACTGTCTCCCGGTTTCGGTAGAGCTTGTGGATGATGTAAAGCAGGTAAATAGTCAAAATGCTTTATGTCATGTTCTTTGTCCACAATGGTTACGTTGACTGGTCCTAACATCATGACAATGAACCACAAATGCAGAAGCATTCAGTTTGATTTCAGTTCTCTATGGTGAGAGGTTCTGACTGGCAAAAAAACTTGGTCCCACACTCATGGCTTAGCAGCTGAAGGCCAGATAATTACACATATTATAAAATAAGCAATGCATGAGTTCAATCTCAGAATTAAGACAAAAATGTCATGGCTTGCTTTGCTTGGACATATTATTTTCTCCTGAAAGAAATACACTTGTCTTACCATATAATTTCCTTTTTAAAGGAGGGGGGGGAAGTAGAAAAATAAACTTTTCCCTCTCATTTAATGATCTGACATGTTTTGACAGTTTCAAAACTATTATTTAATAAAAACTGACTCATGTCAGAATTGCACCTTTTTTTAAATGCCTCTTTTCTCCTTCATCCTTTCTGGGTTTGCAAATTTCACCACGTATAATTGCTTGAATGGAGGAATGCAGGGAAGAAGAATACATTCTAAATCTAGATCTGCTACCACCATAATGGTTTATGAAACTTAGCAAGAACAGACAAGCAAAATAAGGGCCAACCTGTGGCAGCTGCCCTGAGTTTCCATAAGCCCCCAGAAAACGAAGTCTGCAAGTTCCTTTGTCATGGCTGAATACACAACAGTTGGCCTGTAACGAAGCTGAAGACAATGTGGATTTCTTCTAAATATCCCACCAAACAGCATGAAAATTCTTCTATATATGAACTAATGCAGTTAATAAGCAAACAGTCCCATAATCAGTATTGAAATACTATTTTCCTGTTTACATTGTTTCCTAGATCTTTTCTTTTTGTTGACAAGCTATCCAGCTAAGAACTGTGTGTTTTGAGTGGTTCTCTTGTGTTTCACGTCACAGGAAGTATTACTGCTATTCCAAACCCAGCTCACTGAACAGTGAGACTCAAGTGAAATGACAAAGTGGCACTCTCCGCCTCTAGCATGAAGAACTGAAGAACAGCCAGAGCAACAACTGGCCAAACTCACGCCCCAGCCTCCCTGACAAGCTATGGAGGTGACCACCTGTCTACATTAGCAGTCAATCCCTGTACTTATAGAGGAAATCTCCAGCATTCTTTCAGATGCTCTTTCCCAAAGGCTCCCTGACCAGTAACTTGTTTCCCTTCTGCACCATCATCCCCGGAAGGCCTACACTTGTCAGAATTACACACTATTTGACAAACTACAGATGAAGGCAGACTGATATCTAAGAAACACAAATGCCATCAGAATCCAATTGGTGTTTTTCGCATGCTTTTATATACTCAACAACACACAGCACACATCCTTCCCACCAGAAGTAAGAAGATTTTCTCTCCCAGCATCAACTGAAATTTCATAACTTGGTCTCCAGAAACATATTTATGTTTTAAATGCAAAGTTTGTCCAGACCTAAATTAACAGTAAATCACAGAATCACAGAAAGGCTTGGGTTGGAAGGGGACCTTCAAGATCATCCTGTTCCGGTCCCCCTTTCCATGGACAGGGACACCTTTCACTCAACCAGGTTGCTCAGAGCCTCATCCAACCTGGCCTTGAACACTTCCAGGGATGGGGCACCCACAGATTCTCTGGGCAACCTGTTCCAGTGCATAATCATCCTCACAGTAAGGAACTTCTTTCTAACAACCAGTTTAAATGTATTCTCAGTTTGAAACCACGGTTTGTTACACAAAGCTAGAAGTCTGAAGCAAAATAATGATAAACCTCTTTATTTTTAATGCACTTATACAAAATGTGCAGAATAGCTGTACTCATTTTAGAAAAGTCCTAAGAGAATACTGATACCATATTTCATTAGATTTAGCTGGAACTGAAGTCTCCAATATAGACTACACAAAGTAATCTAAAGCAACTTATCTACATTCAGGGAAACTTTAGGCAATAAATTCCTCTGCCAAAAAGCAAAAAAGTTTCTATGGCTGTACTTTTAAGAGGCATTGCTTATATTTATATAACATGCCAGAAGTCCTTTAGGCTCAAAAAGAATCAAATATGGGTGTAGGAGGTGATATTTTCCATGGTTATACATCTGAAAAGACGACACAGGGACTACCAAGAAGGTAATGGATATACTTTTGGCTTTTCTTGATTTTAGAATGTGGAATTTGTCATGGACAAGTCAAGATCCTGTAAGGTGTGGAGTGGTGGTGGCCAGCCTGGGACAGGCTGCTCCCCACCTTGTGGATCAAGGTCCTAAACCCCTGCTCTACCAGACTGCGCCATTTTACCCATCCAAAAACCCAATTCGTCCAAGTGATAGTTCAAACAGTGAAAAGTCTGTAACATTAGACCAGATGTGCAGGTCTGGGGAGCAAGACCTTACCCATAATACTGAAAGCAGAGGCAGCCAAACTCCCTCTTCACCAAGAGCCAGAACAGTCTGACAAAGTCTGCTTATTCCTGCTATCTTACACAGACAGCTAAATTAGCAGACTAAATGTCCCATATAAGCACTAAAGAGTTAGAGTCTCTAATTTTTTAATCTCTGTGGTTGCTAAATCAGGCATAAACATCCCCATATAGATCTAGGTTCTTTGCCTCATGAGAACCAGAAGCATTCAGACTGCTCTCACAGTGTGGCTGCTGTACACAACAATCGGTGGTCCTCAGTGACCAGGCACAATAACTCTTTGGCTTCTATTCAGCCACTCAAGACAGGTATTAATCCACCAACAAAAATATATAATGAAGCATATTTCCCCCAGAAACCCTTGCTGAGGTGCTAGCACTGTTACTAACTGCCACTACCAGAAAGACAAAAGTGAAACTATAGGCTTTCCTCCATCTCAGTATCATACACTGACAATCTTCAATAGTGCAATTTATTACACTCCTCAGTACTTCAGCATTTGTAGAAATACACACTTTGGAAGACCATCATTTCACATCATGAGATGATGCCATTAAAGACATCTTGTATTTACATGACTGACTGTCTAGACAGAGTGTGAGGAAATACTCATTATTAGTTATGAGTCAACTCCTCCTCAGTGCTACACGTCAACTAACTGTCTTTTATTTTGGGCACTGGATCACACCTGAATGCAGCAGTGAGGAGTTGAGAAGGAGGAAACAGAGCCTCAAAAACTTCACAAGAATTTAAGACCCAAATATCTTCTTAGATGAGGCAATACTACTTATTGACAAATAAGCTCCCAAGGAAAGCAAATACCACCATTAGCAAATCCAAAAGTATGTTTTGAATCATCTGGCCTAACATATCACATGCACTCTTAAAAGTGAATATGAATATGAAATAGTATAAGCATATAAAGGAAGAGGGAAAGGAAGGAATTTGTATATGTTGTTTAAGACTAACAAGTATAAAACCAGATTAAACCCCTTTCTGAAGCCAGCGAATTCACACAAATTCATATTGGCACAGAAATCAGGTGATCTCACCCAGAAAGAGAGATGCTGGGTTAGCCTTGCAGAAGCCCCAGAAACACTCAGGAATATGTGCTTAACTATAGACTCTGAAAACAGCTGTAGGTAAACTAATGAGACCACTCACAGGGTATACAATTACACGCAACGTTTCTAGACCTTAAAGCATCACAGCAGTCTTAGTCTTGCACAATAAAGCTTAACTCTTCCTTCTTTTGAAGCATCTTCCCTATGTTTTGAATTTTAAATATCAGACCCCAGCTGAAGCCTGAATTGAAAGAAAAATCAGTAATTATTACAGAAACCACAGAAAATATACGCAAATTTCTAAAACAATTTCAGGTATCATACCATTGCCATGATTGATGACAGTTGAACAATACATACTTCATTTCAAGTCCAGCAGATTAAAATTAAATGTTTTGGGGGTTTTTTTCCTCATCGAAGGTATTAAAAAGGTTTTTATATTTATAGAACATCATTTTCATCAAGCCACCTAAATCCCCTACTCCAACACAGCAATACTGACCTTTGTGCATCAGCGCAGCTTCCATGGCTTTCTTCTGTACATGCATGTATGTGTGTGCCCATGTGTCTATGTGCACACACACTTCTACACCTATGTGACCAAGTTTTATTTACTTGGTTTTGTGTATAAAAATACTTACTGCGATTTTTTTTATGTTTATTTTTTTAACATTCAGATTTAGAAAACTCTAAGAGGGAAAGATCCTTCAATTACTCTGAACAGAGTGTTAAATGGAGGGGAAACTGCAGGGTGAGAAGCCAGACACGAAAGAGAAACCACTCAATGATACGAGTGCAACCGAAATATTGACAAAGTAAAGAAGTCTGATGCATTTGAACTCTGAACGTTCAGTGTGGATGCACTTAACCCTTTCTGATATGGTTTCCTTGTACATGAAAAAAATCTTATGAAATATAGATTTAACTCTCTCTGTGCTACGGAAACACCCTACACCTTTGGCTTTGGGCCTACTTGGGCATATACATTTTGTGTCCCTGAGAGATGGATTAACCCGAAGAGAGGCCATTTTTATGAGAAAAAGAAGACTATTCCCCAGCAGGATGGAAACCCTGCGGCGGGGCAGAGCGGGGCTGCGGAGAGGCCTCTGCCCCGGACGCGCCGCGGGAGCACCGGGAACCCCGGGCAGAGCCCAGGCGCCGCCGGGAACGTCCACGGGCGAGTGAGACCACTAGAGGGAGCCGGCATTGTGCCGCGGCACCAGGAAAAACCCCTGCCCGGACCGAATGCTCAAAATAAATGGCAAGGTGCTCAGAAAGCCAAAGGGAGACGCTTTAAAAAAAGTTCTTTCCAATATCTTCAGCCACGTGATATAAAGGACGTGTGTGTACACGTCAGTATATACTATTCTGTGCCCACAGTACTAACAGAATATTAAGCAGTTGTCTCTAAAATTCAGCTATAGTGATTTCTTAAAAGAGCAAATAGACAGCCCTGGCTGCAACAAAAGACCTTTTCCAGTGCCTCCTATTGTCACCTCTCACCCCAGCCAAACAAGTTAGATGTTACCGCCCCGCCCCCAATTACACCTCCTCCTCACCTTCACCTGCTTTGGGGATAGCTTTCTAAGTGAAATATTACAAAAGTGGAATTGCAGCAAGCAACACAATAGGCAATGTCATGCCTACAACTCACACTATATCTAGGCATAGAAATCTGGATTGTGCACACACAACTATAGCCACGTGATGATGGCATGAACTAGAAAATACCCCAACACAATTTAACACCATTTCTTTTTTGCACCAAAACACAGAGAACCAAACAAAACCTGGCATCTCCCTCACACCTATAATCAGTCAGAGATCAAATGGCAGGAAAGGTAGGAAATAAAGGCTCACATAGATCTTTATAAACATCCTTTCACTACCACATATGTGTTAAGAAAGCTAAATCCCAAGGACAGATACAATTCAAAAGCACAGAGAGATAGTGACTGCACGGGCATCTCCTGTAAAAACATATTTCTTTATGGTCTTCTTGGAATAGAAGATGTAAAACACATCAGTACTTGTCTGGTAAGCTTTAAACTGCTTGGATACGAAGAAATGAAGAAGTGCTGAACTGCAACAACTGTCCATGGGAAACTCAAACTTTGAAAGGAAAATTAAAAAATGGGGAAATAGGTATACCTGGATGAAATACTAAACAGTTAACAAGAATAACTGTCCCCAAATGAGTTCCTAGCCATTATCTTTCCCATAATTATTGCAAGTAGTTTCAGTAACTGTGCATACAAATGACCTATTAGAAATTTAACAGGTCATTTCCAAAGGTGATTATGAGCCCTGACTTACAGAGTTACTTGGGTTTGCACCTAATTCTGTTCAGTGCCAACAATCTGCACAAAATTAAGATAAAATGTGTTTCCAAAACACCAAGCAGAAATAAACTTTCAGAAACTAAAAGAAGGTATGAGGTGGTGAACACTGATGAATCAGTCATCTTCATAAATGAAACGGTAAAAAATTTGCTTTTGTCTGTGCTCTGGTGTTAGGAGAACAGAAAGGAGGCAGCAATCATACGTTAGAGCTCTTATAATGCCCCATACTACAATAAATAATGATGAATGTAACAGTGAAAAGTCTAAGGCTAAACAGGAGAGATAAAAATCATAGTAGGTTATCAGAGTGGACATCTGCTGTAGAACACAGTATGGACAGCAGAAATGTGTGAGTAGATAAAGATACCCCAATGAACTCCTTAAAACAACAACTGGATGCTCTTCACCTCAGTGGTCCTTCTTGGCCCTGTTTCTTAATGGGCAACTGTGCTATTGCAACAAATGAACAAGCAATAGGTTTGGTTTAGAAAATATTAGAAAACTATTCAGAAGCACCATTTAAGGAGAGTAATAAAGAATAGGAGTATAGACATGCAGCCTCCTCAAGTTGCTGAGGTTGTTAAGAAACAGCAGGAGACACAAAACCAGATCCTGGCACTCCCACTGTGAATGGCTTGGGCAGGTTGTAAAGAAATTAACTGAGCAAAACCAGAATAGATTCACTTAAAATGTGCAGGGGAAAAAAGGCAAGAGGAAGCATCCCAAGCTACATTAACCAGAGGAAACAAAAGATGTTATCAGTTTTCATTCATATCAAATAAATAAGAAAACACAACTATAAAAAAATTTGATCATAACGGAAACTGAAGAAAGATATTGACAACTAACAAATATTGACCTAGCTTATGTTCAAATCTATCTCAGCAATTGAGAAATAAATGGACAAGGAGGGTACCAAACTTGGACAAACCCCCTTGATTCTGGAAACATGTATGGGATTTTTTTACAGGAAGGAGTGAAATAGAAAATGGGACTCTGGTACTGCTTGTTCTTCTCTCACTTCCTTTTCTAGCACAAAAAGAGAGAAGAAGAGGAAAAACAAACACACTAAGATACTATTACATTGTTCAGCCAGGCCTGGGATTGTGGGAGTCTCTCAACAGGCCTTTCCTTTCCTCCAGAAACCCCGAACTCTTGCAAGAACGGGGACAAGAAGCTGTATGGCCTCATTGGTTCTGCAGGGAACCAGCAGCCTTCTGTCTATTGCTCCCCTCTAATATTTAAAGCAATCTATCTTTGTCTTTTTTTTTTTTTAAACCATCTCAAATGTAGGCTTTAAACACGTGCTCTACATCATGTCATGTCATACTGGAACAAACAGCTCCTTGAAAGGCTGAACTTCCATTTGTGATTATTTATCTAAAAGCTTTGTTTTCTTTTAAACTATGTATATTTTGTTGGACTGCATCTACTGACAGCTAAATTCCCAAGCCTTCAACCTGACATCTCAAAGAAGCAGATTCGAAAGAGTCCAAGTAGAGTTTACTGTCAGTCTGTAATGAGAATAAAATTATAAATCTCTGTACCAAAAGCCAGCTGCTTCATTCTTAACTCTGATCCCCCCCTTTTCTTTTGCATTCTAGCTAGCATACAGCTGCAATAAATGTGGCTCTTCTCACAAGCCATGCAGATGTTAACAGTTCTGTAGGACATCAAGAAACATTTCAAGAATCTTGTAAGTGCTGACTAAACTTGCTTGAATAACCCACACTATCTCCTCCACATTCCTATTCAGTAACATTAGTCTTCCTGAATATATTAAAGGAAAAAAAATAATTACGATTTAAGCTAAGGCTTTAATATCTAGGTCTAAATGCACTATCAATAAACAAGGAATGTTCTTAAGCCATCAGACAACAGATATTCAGATAGTAAAGCAAACGAAGTCAATTTATTCTTTGTCACGATGAGTAATGCATTTTTCGTTTCTTATCTTATGCAAGAATAGTAAAATGAATGTCTGAAAATATATATTTATAAAAGTCATGGCTGTATGTATTTGAAAGAATAGATCAGAACTAGAGCAAGATCTTTTCTTTTCTAGTAATCAAATGGATTAATACTAAATTAGAGCGCGGGAGTTCAAAGTGCTACCTAGTACATTTTTATTAAAGTTGTATTAGCATGACAGTCATATGCATTAAAGATTAAGCTAAAGCCTCAAACCACAGTCAGCAGCAGCAAGAGTCCAGCTGTGCAGGTGGAGGACTAGATATGAAATGCATTAATTAAGTGGGTTTGTACTAGAGATGCTGTTTTAATATTCTTCCCTCTTCAAGCAGTGTGCTGGGGTAGAGCTAATTTTCTTCTTAGCAGCTAATGTAGGGCTGTGTTTTGGATTTGTGCTGGAAACAGTGTAGGTAACACAGGAATGTGTTAGCTACGGCTGAGTGGGGCTTACACAGAGTCAGGGCCTTTCTGCTTCTCACCCCTCCCAGCAGAGAGCAGGCTGGGGATGCACAAGGAGTTGGGAGGGGGACACAGCTGGGACAGCTGACCCCAACTGACCCAAGAGACATCCCACACCATGTGATGTCATGCTTAGCAATAAAACTGGGAGGAAGGTTGGCTGGGAGGCTGTGGCTTGGGGACTGGCTGGGTATCAGCCAGTTGGTGGTGAGCAATTGTATCAATTGACTTTCTTGGGTTTTATTTCTCTCTTTGCTATTTTACCTTTGATTACAATTATCACTATTATTATTGCTATTATTATTATTACAATTATTATTACTATTTTACTTCAATTATTAAACTGTTCTTATCTCAACCCACAAATATTCTCACTTTTACCCTTTCAATTCTCTTCCCCTCATCCTGCTGGTGGGGAGTAAGCAAGCAGCTGTGTGGGACTTGGTTGCCAGTTGGGATTAAACCACAACAGCAGCAAGTTTAGTCTCCTTTTTGAGGTAGGACTTTCAAAACACGTGAAGCAGTTTAGAAGCTCAGTCATCAACAAAGCCAATAAGACTCCCTCATCTATTACTCCAGACACTTGAAAATCCCACATCAAATATCCTACCCTGTGTGTAAACTTCACACTTTGAAAACCCACTGGAAGGCGGGCTGCAGAACGATTCACAGCACTGAGCCATAAAGAGATCACAATCTTTGACAAGTTCAGAAACAAAATGTGCAGTCAAGAGTGTCTATGGTGGAGTTTTGAGATTGTCTCCAGTCAAGTGTCAATCTCAGCAGAGTTTCAAAGAGGACAGGGTAGGGAGAAATAAAACGAACATATCAGTACATTTCCTGCAAGGAATCGATAAAAAGACCTCACTCCTACAAAGGCTTACATACCTGCTCAACTTCAGATACTTATCCTGTTATGTAGCACACTTGAAGTGAAAATCAAGTCTTTGAAGACACAGGGCAAAAATAATTTACCATGAAATGTGGAATTTGGGGTATTGTTTGTTCTTTGCTTTAATAATACAGGAAATTTGAATATAAAGCAGAATTGCAATGTGCTATTTTCTAAATGCTTCATGACACTGCTTTTAGAGTAATTTCATCAAAATGTCATAAAAAGACATTTAAGCATTTTGAGATAAGCAAAAAGACAATAGACTACAACCTTAAAAAGAAGTTAATGTAATATTAACAGAAGCTCTGTAATTAGCTAGCCCAAAAACCTCAAGTCGTCTTCAGGCTTCCCCAAACAAAACAAATTGGAAGGAGAGAGCAGGAAGAAAAGAACTAAAAAAAAAAGAGAAAAATAAAAGAGAGAGGAAAGAAAAGCCACATGAGCCAGAGTCCCTCACTGCTGTTATTTCTCTACAAGCGGAAATGCTCCGTTCAGTCATGGCTTAGGAGGCATAAACATCATTGAAATTCAAAAGCAGCTCTGAGAAAGAGGACGCCTCAATTGGTATGCAAGTGGTGTTTTCTCGCCCTGAATACATTATGAACTTGCAGCATGCTAATATGCCATGCTATCATAAGCACCAGATGGAACAGTAGGCAGTGTATGTCCCATCAAACCTCAGGAAGATGTATTAATGTTCCTGCTCTTTTTTTTTCTTCCCTTTCCCTCCCATTTCTTCCCCTCCCCTCCCCCTTCCCTACTACAACCCCTCAGCTGTGTCCCCAGACTGGCACATTTCGTACCATCAGTCACCTGCTCCCGAAGCACAGTTCTCCAGGGTTGCCTCATCTTCACCAGGTGGTGCCAAGCATCTTTTCAATCTTTTTTATCGCAGAAGGTAAAGGCCACAAGACGTGTCAGGCTGTGCTTACTGAAGGGTACCGAGTACAAAAGATAACATCATGAGATAAATGATAGATGAAGGAAGACTTTGGGTTTAAAGCTAGCACAATAGTTTTAAATTATGTATAAACAGCACAGCACAAATTTCCCCCTCAGTACTATTAGTGATTGAAGAACTGGGGGACAGCAGCAAAGGGAAAGATTTTCCAAGTAATCAAATAAAACAGAGGAAACTGGATTAAAGATCTTTGAACTTAATTCCTTTTTTCACCACACTGGAAATCTTTTCAGAGAACATGTACATAGTTCAACAGCCATTTATAGAGTAGGGGCAGGCTTTAATTTTAAATCAGAGTAAGAAAATGGCACACAGGCAAATTAGCTTACAGGGTTTTGATTTTTTAAAATATATATTATTCTAACAACATTCCTTGGCTTTTATGACTAACAAATTGCTTGAAACTGATTCAAAAGGCATCAAGAATTTTAATATTGCTTCGCATCATTTATTAATTCAGTCTCAAGCAGGTTTTGTATTACTAAAGAGAAATGTGATCTCGTATTCTGTATGAAAGTATGTGCATAGGCATACAAAATTAAAACATGTATTTTCTGGTATCACCTGAACTTTTCTTATCTATTCATAGAAATAAACCTCCTATCGAAATATATGGTTTGCAAGAAAATTATTTTCTTTTTCTTTTCCTATTACTGTGCTCTTCAGAATGCAAAATAAGGTCCTCAAGACTGAAAATTAAGAGCCTGTGAATTCAAAACACAAGAAAGAAAGACCAGAGATGGCTGACGGAAAGCAAATCAGCTTTAAGCATTTTAAGTTTTAATGTTCAAGTATTTTTAAACAGGTTTGTTTTTCAGAGAAAAATCGCATCAGTAAACATTTTGCTACTTTCCAATATTTTAGAAAACACCTGCTGATTTACAAACAGCTCTCACTATGCATGTAAATCTATTATTTTCCTAACAACGTTAGTCTTCTCATTAATACAGTCTAATTCTACAAGATGCTGAGTATTCACAACTCACACAAACTTTTCTGGGGATTAATGTTGCTCAAAACCTTTTAAGAGCTAGATACAGAAGTTGTCTGTTGCATGTATTAGAAGTATTTTTCCAACTATTAAAGGTCTGGTTGACAGGGATCTCCCACCACACATCCAATCCTAAGTAAAACAACAAAAAATTTACCTTCTTCTTTCAAATAAAGCATGTTATGACTGTTATTCAGAAATAACAGGCATTATTCTACCATCTATTAAGTCCAGAAAGGCTTTAATGCAAAGTTGTCTTAAGGACTGAGTCAGAAATCAGACCAATTTTTTTCCTTTTTCTTTTCCTACTGAATATTGGGGGACTTGTTTTGTTTCTTAATATATAGCCTTTAAGGGTAATTTGCTAAACTATGATTTGCAATGTGCAAATAAGTCTACTTAAGTCCATTATCTTGTGTTATAAAGTAATTTCTGACACCTTAACAGCACTCAATTTAATTACAACACACTGAAACAGTAGAGCTGACTCCCAAAGGAACTGGTTTGCATCAGAAGATGATGATATATGCTAGCTGCTGATCAGCTTTCAGCATCAGATCCACCATCAGCTGTTTTCAAGAACAATATCAGAACATCTGCATCATCATATTATTTTCTGGCAAAAAGCCCTCCAAAAGCCAGCAATTGTATGCAACAATGTGCACATACCCACACTTGTAAGCAGACATATTTAAAACCCAGCAGCTTTACTGTAATGACTAAAGGAGACCAAAAAAAAACAAAAAAAAAAAAAAAAAAAAACACCTAACAAAAAAAACCAAAAAAAAAAAAACAAAAAAACAAAAAAAAACCCTGACAAAAAAAACCAACAAAAACAAAACAAACAAACAACCCCAACCAAATAAAAACCCAAACAAACAAACAAAAACCCCAAAACAAACAAAAAGAAACTCCATAGAAACCCTTTCAATTTTGATTCAGTAAGCATTAATTTCTGCACCAGAATCCCCATTGGGTAATTCATCAAGGCATCTATTCTATATCTAGTGTGGCAAGACAGCGAAAACACTTACAGCCTCCAAAAAGAAAAACACTTGTGACAAAACTATTAAGCATTCCTGGTGATTAAGCAATAGACACTCATTATTTCAAGACTGTCTTGAACCAGTGCCCCAGATAAAACCATGCCATCATATCTGCTGCTGTCAGGATGAAATCAAGGCATCATGATTTTCTGTATTCCTTCAAGAAAAAGCAAGTTGCTCAGCAGCATCCACAAAGCTCTTTCTGAGAGAATATAGAAGTTATCTAAGGGAAGAGTATATAATTTCTCTTGTGGCTCTACAGAGAGATGCAGGTCAATACCTTAAATTTAGGTAGTGTTTTTACCTTTGGAGCTTTTACAGACTCTCAAGAGCAGTTTGAAGCAAAACCTTTAAGGCAGCATAAATGAAAGGATTCTGTTTCTGCTGGTGTCTGAAGATTAAACACCATGACTTGCCTTCCTTAAAATGAAAGGAATTGGAAATTACTGCTCTACCGATTGACATGTCACAGGAAGAAAACTAGCTGGTTAGCTGACAAGCAACCATGCAAATCAAACCCAAGATGTGGTTCTGTCTACGCAGAGGAGTCTGAAGAGGGCACAGAAAGGCTGTAACACTGGCTTTCCGGCAGAGAACTTGCTATACACGCTCTGTAGACTCTGCTTTCATACTAAGCTCTCAGTCAAAGTTTCATGCACAGATTCATCTCCTGTGCAGCAGACCCACTTAATAAATATAGAAAACCCAAATACATGTTTGCTTTTACAACCAGAGAATAATGTAAAGAGAGATGCAAGTAAATTAACAAAACAAAATAAGCATTCTTCAAAATACTTTAAAAATTTTACATGAGAAACACAGATAATATTCTCAAAGAGGCCATCATCTCACTTCTCCATTTACAAGGGGACAGTAAAGTGCTCACATTGGCTAACAGGAATTCAGAAAAGAAAGATATACACTCCTTACTGCACAGATCCCCTTTAAAAATTGCAAAGGACTTTGCTCTTATTTCTGAAGATGCAATGCAGTCAAATGCTGATCTCAGTGTAAAATAATCAAATATTGATTTTAATGAAGTAATTTAAATTACTTCTAAAATCTAATATGGATGAGATTGACAGAAGCTCTCTCTCTTTCAGAACCTTAAAGTTAGGAGATCCTACAGTGCCATGGAAGGATGAACTCAACCAATTTGGACCACCTGAATTCTAGAAACTTAGTTGTCCTCTTCCTGTCAGTGGAAAAACGAAAACTAAAAACACCAATCCCAAGAGGCAGTAAACTCTGTTGCAAACCAGTTTCCATGAAGAAAACTGATGGCTTTCAAAGCTATTAAATGACAGTGCCATCTGACCTTGCTGGATATCTAATTACAGCCATTCTTTTACAAACATAACCACAGTTGCTTTAATGAGCATCTTTCCGCCTGCTTTACTGTGTTAGAAGGTCCCTATGTTTCACTCGGGATTTCACTTTCAAAACTGATAGAAATCCCAATACTTTCTGAAAAAGAATGAGATTATTGAATATCTGTTTTTTAAAGACCATTTTTGTACATTGCAGTGTTTATAGTCTAAAATGTCCAAAATAGTGTACCTAGTACAGTTCCAGGCAAAGAAAAGTAGAAACAGTAACGCTGTCACAGAAAATGACCTCTTCTAAATTTCAGTTAGACAGACTTTATCCTAAATAGAATACAAATAAGTGTGTGCAAATCTAGCAGATATAATTATGCAATCAACAATTATGTGGTGAAATGGACTGGAAAAATAAAATTAAAACAATAAATGTTAATTTGTATTTGCTAACCACGAAAGATGTGGCTGGTGCTCTGCAAGGCACAAAACCCCTTAAAAAAGAAAGATTCTCTTAAAATTCAAGGAATGATATGAGGAAGTCACATATAGGAAAGTCTATGTAGATGGCATTCACTTGGATTATAAAATGGCTACAATGAAATTCAAGGCTATGTACACGTGCTTATTGCTCTGGCTTAAAAGGGCCACCAGAATATATTTGTTTAGAAGCAAGAATCAAATTATGACTGCATTTTCCTATGATGCGAGTGCACACATTTTCCAAACTGCAATCTTGTGGCAGGAAGAGTATTTGAGTCATGTGTGCTTGGATGACTCACAAAACACATACTGAGGAGAGATCTGAAAGAAGGAAGGGGAAAGGCCCTGTATCCCTAACTGGGAGATTACTCCTTTAGCAGGATGTGGTTTCAAAACAGGAGGACAGTAAGACACTGAACCGAACATTGCTAGAGGAATCAGAGAGAAAGGGGGAATCTGCACTGGAGATACACAGGAAGGCTCCCAAGGTTTGGAGGACGATAAGCACATAAAGAAAATTCCAATAAAGCATTAGAACTGATAGAGTACCAAGTTAAATTTTAGATATGCTTTCCAAATGACTTACAGAAGACAGAGTAGTGCCTTAAACCCCAGAAAAGCTGTATTGATAAGCTAGAAAGGGCAATGGACTTTGAAAGGTAAAACACATTCCTCCTTCTTGAATAATTTCAAACTTCACTGCAGTTAATTATGCATATACAAATGCCACTTCCTCAAACCTCAGATCATTATAGCAACCCCCTTTTTTAAATGAAGAATGATATCAGCCTGACCCCACAGCAGATCTGCACGAATTTGCAGTATGCTTGAAGGGTTACCAAAATACATTTTTCTCCCTTAATCCTCAGCTTTTCCTCCAGGAGGTGATCAACACCAATTCCTTTCACTCTTTTATTTCCACATTTCTTTTGGTCTTTGTCAGCTCAGTATTGTCAACATGCAAAAATACAGCAGAGCTTGTTACAGTCTACTTCCAAAGGGATGTCCATAAGGAATGAGAACCATATGAGCAGTACTCTTAATAACTGTGTCCACTTCTGAAGGTATTTCCTTTTGAACTTCAGAAAGATTTCCTGTCACCTTTGACTTACACTTTGTGCCTGCTTAAAAGCACAGTTAAGTTGCAGGCATAGGTCCAGAATATTTATCCACACAAATACCTAAATATCTGGCTGGATTTTAATAAATTCAGATGTGTGGGTCCTACCAGGTAATTTTTCCTCATGAAAATTTCACAAGATTGCCAGATCCCAGGAGCAAGAAGAAGCAGAAATAAACCTACAGCTCATTATGCAACATAATGAAAAAGCTCAAGTAAGACTCTAGGTTCATGCCAAAAGAATTTGGGCAAGAGACTTTTAGAAGTTGGACTGGTTCAGTGTCTCTTCTGACACTTCAGCTTTAAACCAGCTGCAGGAACATTACTAACAGGTGGTGTGCTGCAGCGCAGGGACAAAACTAAGAGGTCTGTGAACCTTCAGTTGAGGTGTCTCCTCCCAAATCCCAAGGTCTCCAGCAACTCGTTGTCTCAAGTTGTTCTGCAGTTAAAGCTCACAATGAGGCTCTTTCTCCACACTCTGCCTATAACTTGCAGTAAAGAAGAAATTACTAGTAGAGAAAAAATAAAAATAAAACAATAAAAAAAACAGCACAGAGAAATAAATTCAGCTCTGGTATATGGAAGCACAGCTCCATGAGCTGCCAGAGGAAGGAGGTGCAGCCCTTTCAGCCAGCACTGAGCCTGACAATTCTGCTCTTCTACGAGCACACAAAGTCCATTCAGAAAGCTACAGATCAAATAATAGTTTCAGACTAGATTCAGTGAATCACTTTAGGTGCCCAAAGCCCAACATTGCTGAAATTTCCCCTGAAATGCAACACAGAAGCCAGTACCATGGGCTGTTCTGCTCTCCCTACAGAGCATGGGGCTGAAGCACCTCAGACTGGGTATCCAGAATAGTTAACAGATCCAGCAGAACAAAGAATCATTATGCAAGCTGAAGTGACCTCAGGAGATGAGACAGTCTATGCCCTTCTACCTTAAAGAATGTGAAGTTTAGATCAAGTTGCCAAGTGTCTGTCCAATACAGGATCTTCAATAATGAAAATATCACTACCTCTCTGAAAAAAGTTTTAATGTCTGACCATCATTATGGCAAAGAATTTTTTTCCTGGTATCTGCTTGGGTTTTATCATTGGTCTATTACTCGTGCCTTTTGCCTCTCATCTTTATCACTATGCACCTGGAGAAGAATTTGGCTCCACTGATCTTCTCTACAACCTCCCATTAGGTAGTTGTAGACAGCTCATGACAAAAGAGATTATATACAGTTAATTATATTTAACTAGCAACTGCCTACAGTTCACCAGCAGGAAAATTCCTGCCTTTCAAGGGCTTCAGTAACCTGGAGACATGGAATCCACAGCATTACTCTCTCCTCCAGAAAAGTTGTCCATATCCTCACCTTAAGAAGATTGGCAAGTAGAACTGGTTTGTGTAAGACACAGCTAGGCGAGATGGAAGACTGAGCTTTGAAATTTTTTTGCAAGTCTTTGGAGTGGAAGCCTCACTCTGGAAGCGAAACACACAAATTCAAGTCCTCCTTCTGCTTGCTCAAGCTCAGGTCTGGAACATATTTCCCTAGCAGTGGGGAAAGCTACTGCCCATTAGCAATTTATGGGCAGTAAATGCCATCTCCAATGCTCTTGTCCTACCCAAGAACTGGACAAGAAACATGTTAGGAGGGAACATGGCTCAAGATCAATGGCAGCAAGGGGGAAGCGGCTCCTGCACTGGTCCTGCTCTTCATCTGGTGACTCTCATGTACATGAGGCAGAAAGAACAAATGTACATCACAAAAATGCAACTTAGTGCAGAGATGGCTGAGCTCCTGGAGAGCTGAGCCAGTGAACAAAGATAGAATATTACAACGTGGCAAGGACTTCACCAGCTTCACAGAGGAACTGCATGAACATGGAGTTAGCATAGCAGGGTATTGAAAGAAATAAGCCGTGCCAAGTCGGCCAATATGGCTAGACTGTGTCTGTGTGTAAGTGAAAATCCAAGCACTGCTGTGCCCTATATTTTTCCCAATTTAATCTCTACTTGCCTCAGCATTGCTGGCTCTAGGCTCCATTTTACACCAGACACATTTCTGGGAACAAAAAGTAAGCCTACACTTGTGAAGAGACCAACATTTCTAAATATGCACTGGGTTTCCTCTGAGATTACCTACCAAATCCAACTGTGTGAACAACCCAAGACACAGAAATGCTTCAGCTCCAAAAAGATATTGGTGTGATCTCAGCACTGGGCTGCTTAACCCTATCAGTACTGAGGGAGACCCTGCCATGCACAGATGCAGCTTGACATGCTCAGGAAACCTTAAAGCTGTAACAGTGATGCACCTGGGAATGAGGAGGGTTAGAGGCAGGGTACTCTGGATTTGGAAGGCACCTAGTGCTTCAAGTACACAAGTTGTTTTGTGACCTGGAAGCAAAATACCAGGCTTCAGCTGATTTTTTGTAGTGTTATCCTTGATGTACACACTTGTAAGAAACAAGGATGAAGCAAACAAAAACCAGAAAACTGGTACAGGTATGTGTACATGTCCTGAAGAGGACCAGGTATCATGTCCTCTACTCTTAGATGTATCAATTTCTCTGTTTGGACTTTAAACTGGCATATCATATAATTTCATTTTATGCAAAATTCAAGCTGTCTTTTCAAATCATATATACACAGATCACATTGATTTGCAAGCTATGATGATCATGCCTTAAGTATGTGAGTGTGGAGTCCAAAATCTTCTAATCAAGATGTGATTTGTGCTAAACACCAAGGAAGTACCTGTCCTGAGAAAATGATTTGGTTGTTCTTCTCTAGCTAAGAGTCTGAGTTATAAAGCACTTAATCTTCTCAGGAAAAGAGTGTTTGGGACCCTGATGAAATATATATACATATATGTTTTGTTTTTTTTTTTTCCTGCAGCACGATCTGCATTCCATGATGTGTTAGTTACTTTCCATGCATGTGTAGCATGAGGCAGTTCACAGCCCCATGGGTTGAAAATAAGAGCAATAATGTTATGCAGACTTTGGAATTTATTACTACCGTAAAAGACGAAGAAACTTTAATACTGTGAAAAGCAAGTCATCACATGTCGCCTCCCAACCCTACCATACATATCTGAAGAACCCAGTGACCCACAGTCCTCTTAGGGAAAGAGCTTTTCACTCATAGCTGAATCCTGAAGATAAAGTCATTATGTAGGATGATTGGAATAATGATGCAAAGTTAACACTCAGACTTAAGTATTTCCAGACACATTTTCCCTATTTGGCAGGAAACTTGTTTTGTAAGACACAGAGTCCTCCTAATATAACAGCATAGCAACTGCAGCTTAGAACAGAACAAGTCGGTTAATGGACTGTTAGGACACTTTTGCTGTGTAACAGCATTTAGACGCATGTATTTAAAAAACAGGTGGATAATCCAAATGTTCAGTTACTAGGACACTAACAGTTATGTCCATGGCAATTTTGTTTCTGTTCTTTAAACAAATCATCACTCGCAAGCACTAATGTTAAAACCAGAAAGCCACTCTAGTACACAGTGGCTATAAATGCCAAATCAATTTTCAGCAGATAATAAAGTCCATGTTTTACAATCAGCAATACACTGTTTTACTACCCAAAATGTAAGCTAATAATATATAGCTCTGCTAAATGGAAAATGCAGATATGCTGTTAAGAAATGGGCTGGCTGTGAGATGATGGATCATTTCTGCCGGGACCTTCTTAAAGCTATGTGCAAATGTTTTGAAAATATCACATGATGTGGCCATGTGTTAAAAATTACAGCCAGTTAAGTTCTCTGCTAAGAAAAATATGTGGGCAATTTATGAAATGCACTCCAGGATGGAGATATCTTAAGTAAAACCAGATTTTGAAAACAAACCCATTTTTTTTGAAACATGAACTTAAAAAAAAAATAGTTGCAGCCACATCTGGAGAGCAGAAGTAAAGAAAGGGTGGTCTGACCTAATACCAGGCCATCTTCTGAAAGAGCAGCATTATTTCTGGGCTACAATGACTGTGATCACTGATTGTCCTTTTAAGGAAACCATGCTGAATACTGCCATGGGCAATAATAAAGCATTTTGTAGGCCAACATCTGTTCTTTGAAAGTACTATAAAATGACTGATAGATTTGTAATGTTTCATAAATAAAGTCCGGAATAAACAGTACTAAAAAAAAAAAAAAGGAAACCAACCACCACATTCACAGTAATCAGAGAAACTGGTGTACGGTATTAGATTTGAACGCTGTTCCCCCAGGAACAATTATTTAGAGATAAACGCTTCCTAGAGTTCGCTATACAGAATGAAAAAAATGGTTAACTTGGTTACGGCAAGCTGCATGTTAACGGGATTATCTTTCTAGAGACTTTTCTCAGAGTTGCAGCAGTGCCTTCACAGAGGTCTGAATGGCTTTTACGGCGCTTCATTAGCCAGCCCCGCTGCTGTCGCTTTGCCCCGACAGGGGAGCGAGGAGGTGAGCGCCCAGTCGCAATTATAACAGTACGAGTAATTCGTCCTTGAAGGGCAAATTTAGTTTGTGTAATTGTTATCACCACACATAACCCAGAACCCGTCTTTATTACTTCATGTTCTTTCCCCAAAAGAAGGACTTCAGATGTCAGAGTCACTAAAGGGATGGTTCTGAAATCAAGACTTCACACATACACAAAAGGCACTGACATAATATCAGATTACATAAAAATACACATCCTTTTAATCTCCTGTACATAATGTGCTTACTTTTAAAATACAAAATCTGCCCCAGATGGCTAATAATGCCCATTTGAAAAAACACAACACCACAATATTAAAGGGCTAAAATATGCTGTGAACAGATTGAGAGGCAGTTCATCCTAGAGGAGAGTAAAAAAGTGCAGATGGGTGTCAAAAATAGCCAAGTGTCAGATCTGTTCAAGTATCTCCATTCTGGCACATGCTCCCAGTCACAGCTGTTAGTGTATTCTCTGTATCCAAGTGCAAGGTTTTCTAACACTCAGAGCTGACATTAAAACACACTTCTTGCTTGCTACTGCTTTAAGAGAATGCTGCAAATAAAAGATTTATTTAATGGTAAAGCTTAACGAGTATTGATAAGGGTATACATACTTGAGTGTAGCACATGCCATTTTGATTAAAGATGCATGCAATTTTAACCAGCAGGTAGATTAAGTCATTTAAATGCCAAAGGCTTAATAGGTTTTCAAAAACGTCCACTCTAGGCATTCCAACAGTTTGCCAATAGCCCCGAATAATGCACATAAGGATCAAAACCGATAAAATTGTGTCATTTTAGTACACCTAAATATCTTGATAAAACACAGAAATAGTAAACTGCATGAGAAGATGAGTTTCATACAAACATAAAGGAAACATCAGTGGATTCAAATTATGCACAATGCACAGTTTTCCTAATTAATGAATTACCATGGTATTTCTAATGAAGACCACATTCCCAGGAATGCAATGCATGCAAATCAAATTTGATGTTTAAAGGGTTAAATTGACCTTTCATAGTCCTCAGTTGTTATCTATGCAAATTAATTTGCCCATATTTCAACCATATAAATCCTCTTAACCTTGTGCTTTGAGCAAACAGAGCCCACTTTCTTGTTACAATCTCAGGATCAGCAAACATACCAGCAGTAGGGTATGACCGTATACAAAAATCCGAAAAGGAAAACATTCTTCCAACAACTGGCAATACCTACATGCAACTGTGGCTGCAGTAAACTGGCAGATACTGTTTCAAAACACCATCTGCGAGGTGTACAGACTCTGTGATCAAGCATAGCCTCTTCTGCCTGTCCTACCCAAATAATCCACAAGAACCAGCCAGCTGTAGGATCTCTAGCCCTGTCTTTTTTTTTTTATCCAGAACACAGGCTGTTATAATCAGGCACATGGCTTTCTCCAGTCCTTACCAAAGGGGGGGAAAAAACACAAACAAAACACACCAAATTCAATCTACTCGGTTGTGGTCGAGAATCTCACAAAACCCCTCAGACAAATCACCCTGCATAGAAGTGTTTTTATTGGCAATAACACTTATCAATTAGACAAGTGATCGTAAGATCCAAGGGTAATATTTTCCTGAGGAAACCGACCTATTATAACTCCCAGCTCCACAGCAATTCCTCTAATTCAGCAGATTTTTTTATTGTTTTATTTTGAATCAACACATTTCAGTGATTTGCCGGGTGACAGTGAAGGACTACAATTTAGGACAAGGCTGGAATAATCTGTTTTATAAATCTCCCTCACTTCTCCAACATAAACAGCTTTTCACAGAGATAATTTCAGCTGATGGGTAAACGCTGTGAATGATCTCTGACGATCAAATGTTTGCAGATTCAAGGTGCAGCTGACAGTCATGAAAGCCAGCCCGAAGCTGTATTTCTCTTTGCTAAAATGATCCCCCGTGCAGAGACCTGCACCCACAAAGCTGGTGACTTTCTGCTATTTCACCCCTTTTCATTGAAACATCCAGTCCTGCTGTAAGTATCATCTCTAGCAGTTCACTTGCACAAATTCCCCTCCCCCCAACACATACACAACAGAATTAGCATCCGCGATCGCTTCGTACCCGTATCAGCTTGCAAATCACCCTCTATATTAAAAGAGAAAAGAAAAAAAGAGAGGGAAAATATACTATCAAAAAAACAATTAGCGTTTCCTCATTTAGAACCGAAAGAGCTGCAATAATTTCGACTCACCAGGCATCCTTGGATAAAATATACCACACTGTAAATGGCTCTCTCCTAAAAGCAAGCTTATTTAGGGCTCAGTGCCTCCTGTTCTGGAATGAACAGAGAGAAGCGAGGAGGGCCATCAGAACTGGCTGTGGCAGCGTAGCTGGAGGCAGGATGCTGGGCGCGTGCGTTTGCCAGGCAAAGACAGATGGAGAGCTGACACTCTGTATTGCACTTGGAGCAGAAATGTGAATGATGACAGGAGCACATGTGGCCTTGAACCCAGCCCTGTCTCTTCAGGCAGAACAATGACAGGGATGTGTGTGCAAATTATCACAACCCCGGCTCCCCTCAGCTGACTCCTTTTACTCTACCTTTCACACCAAGTTCCAGATGACCAAAGAATAGAAACTAAAATGCAGAGTGATAAGCCAAACACTGAATTATTCATTTTTTCTTTAAAAGTTAACCCTTTCCTCTGCTGACAACAATTACAGAAAAAGCATCACTTTGAATCAGCTCTCCTCCAAATGTGGAAACGAATTCATTCTTTATTTTAACAGCCGCAATTTTGCACTCTATAGGACTACGTTTGTTTATTTAGCCAGAAATTCAAAACGTGCACAAGAATATACAGGAGGAGCCCCCCCTCTTCCCACACTTATGTCATTATTATTCTCCTTTACTATAGGGAACGGAGTATCAAAATCACTCCCTCTCTCAGATCCACAGTAGTATGTGTAAAATAGAACACACTTAGAAAGCAGACCACTTACATTTTACTATGGTGCTTTTAACCCCCTGGGATTCTTCCATTGATATGTTCCAAACATTTGCAGCTTACTCTCCTTTACCTTGCATAGTGATCCATGGGGGATGAAAACAAAATCTTCCCCATAAAGCTTTTTCAAAAGCTAAACAATCATGTACTCCCAATTTCTGATTTTGTGAACCCCTTCAATGTTTATCCTTCACATGAATAAGGTATGCCTGGCTAGGTTCAATTCACTCTTCTCTATTAAGCTTTAATGGACACCATGATACATAAAACTACAAGTCTTTGTTATAGTGCTTTATCTAAAGCTGGCTATTTTCTTCTCAGCAGTCCCTCTTTAGTCCTTTGTAAAACATCTTTGCCTCTTAGAAGAAACATACGCTTGACTCGCATGCCTTCTGTAGCACATACATCTTTGCACAAAATTCCAGGCACAAGAAAAATAAAACTCTCCTCCCATTCAGCACTTGCAAAAGCTTCCTTTAGTAACAAGAATTTCTCCAGCAACTAGCACATAGCTCCTGGTTCTGACTTTGCCTTTGCGTTACATATTCAAACCCTTTACGGAAAGGCAACAATTCTCAGTCAGATCTTCTCAGTGTAAGGTCTGTCCTTGTGTACTTATTTATGCACCCCCTGATTTTGCATTATGCCATCTTCTGCCTCTATTACACAGAAACAGCTCTGCTTTTAGGCCTTCCTCTTCCTTCCTCTAGCAACCACAAAGCCTGATAAAGATCTGTTTAGGAAAAGGACACACATGCAAAATTAGGCAGAAAATAACAGGCCCTCCTAATGTCCGGACTGAACTAATGAATATTTCTCACTTACAGAAAATGAATCACTTAATTTACTGATATTTCCATAATACCTTTTTAACACAATCTAAGTGGAACCCTTAAGTTTCAATTAAAGAGGAGAGAAACTCCGAACACAGGACCAGCAAATCCAAGACTATCAAGAAGAAAAGGAGCAGCTTCCCTGCCCCAATAAACAGCCCAGCACTAACAACCTAATGTTTCTGCTACTTGAGGCAGGTCTTTCCTTCATCTTCATCAGACATCTATCGTAATGAAGTTCTCTATAATGGATTTTTGAGTGTCAGAGAGCCCAAGAGAAACACCAAAACATGAAAACATTTTCATGACAGCCCACTTTTACGAAGGGGGGGAAAGCGGATGGGCAAAGGGAGAGAAGCAAGGGAAACAGAGACAAGTGAAGTCTGTGCCAACAAGGCCTTTAAAGACTTTACTGTCCTTTTGGTTTTATCATTTGATGCACTATTTAAAACCAGTCAGGTAGTATTGTATTTGCCATGTTGTTTTTCTTTTGTAATGCTGTACTCTACATGAAAGGAAAAACATTTTCACAGTAGGAAATGCAACCTTTCATCAACATAGATGCAGCCTGAATCAGCTTCAGAGTAGAAAGTAACGTGTCAAAGGTATGACGCATTTTAATAAAACCGAACAATATTCACTCTTAAAAGAAGGTCTTAATATCAGTACATTGTAAATCCACAGACCATGGCTCACGAAATTGAACTTCCATATGCTGTGTGATTATGCATCTTTTTTTCTGTGTGTAAAAAGCCTTTTTAAGCTGTTATCTGACTACAGTAATTGCCACTTAAATTGATCCACGTCAACAAAACCTGGATCCCTGGAGATTCTCACCTAGAAGTCTGCTCATGGAAGGGGCTAACAGAATGCCTGTGCATCTGAGACTACTTCAGCATTTTCTCAAGCAGCCAGCTGCATGAATAGTTTTTCCCTCTCATTATTTAATACACTGAGGCAGGCTGCAACCCATTTGGCAGTCCTCCCTGAAGAAGTATCTGTGGATATTTATTTGCTTTCCCCACCCCCATTTTTAATGCAGTCACCTAAAGCTTGGCCCAAAAGTTTTTGCACCAGGTCTAAAATTTTAGCAGGCCAAATGAAAGTGGACAGCCCATTCTGTAAAATGGTTTTATTCTCCACCAAGGAAGGAAAGGCAGTAGTTTTAACACAGAACAGTTCTGCTGCACCACAAGAGTCAGAGTACTACCAAAATGAAAGGGATACAAAGAGAGTGAAAAATCCACAAGACAATCTAGGGCCAGTTTCTTTTTGGTGCACATTACATTACACCATACTGGGTGGGCACCAGCTCCTCCTTTGACGATCGCTCAAAATGCTTTACAAAATCATTTTAATTCATTCTCTAGGAGTCCTTATTTTGAAAACAGGTACAGAAGGCAAACCAGTCTCCACAGTCTTGTATTTGAAGGGGAAGAAAAGATTTTTGTGCAGCGGATGATATAAGGTAGCCAAGACATGGATCTGATGGAAAAGGGAAATTCCTAATGACCATCATTTAAAAGTACAGAGATTGCCTTTTGTGCAAACCCAGCTTAATAACAGGGATTGGAAGTCCACTGAAACACATCTGTAGTTAATGAAAGCTCTCTATTAACAGTGAAGGAAGAATTTAACTCAAAGCTTTTCTGTAGGACTTCTCAACTTCCCGCTCTACTTATAGCAGACTGTTGTGATACATTGTGACTTCACACAGTGGGTATTAAGTGAGTTAATTCAAAGGAGCTGAAACCTCATTGATCCTAATTGAAAGCAATACACCCAACCAAATAGTTTTCTACCCCATCTGCTCTGGCCTGCCACCAGCTATTCAATACAAGAGAATTAATAGTTTCAGATATTCTAACAGACCCAATAAAAGCACTCATTTAAGCAGGACTGCATTAACAAAGTGAAAAACCAAGGGCAAAATGGGTTCAAATGGAGCATTTTACTCCTAGTTGGCTTTAACAAAGCTGAATAATGCTTATTCTGACTTTTTATGTGCAAGACTTGATAAACTGAATGAGAAGGCACTCAATGATCAGTCAACGAGCATTGATGAATGGTCATTAGGACCCCCCCCAATCTCAGGGAAGGCCATTCCACAAAGTGGCACACCAGCTTGAAAGGGCGGACTCACTAATGTCCAGATTTCCCCGCTTGCTTGTTCCACTTTCACTTTCAGACCACTGGCCACCAAATGAGGCTGACATATTGGAAAATAATCTTTTATGGGCGAGTGGTAAATAAAAATGGAGGCATTAGCTGGGCTTTCAAATTCAAATCTACTAGTTTTGTCAGCCCCAAAACGTTTTGATTTTCCACCCAGCTGGAAGCTATTAGTGTTTTCTTAAGGCATCCCACTGACAGGGCAAACCCACCTAATGTGTGAGCTGTGGAGCTGATGCAGGGGACAGGAGACAACCTCTTCTGGATGCTTTCTTAACTTTATTCAGTTGACTGTCCAACCAAAGTACAGTAAAGGCAACACCTTCAGGAGAAGCTCACTAATTTCTTGCTGCCCAAGTATCACCAATTGCCTGGTGCAAGTGCAGCCCACCTAGGCCTGCACCCTCAGTGCAACTTTTTTCATGACATTGTACCTAGCCGCCCTTGGTTTTACTGCACTACCACAAAAGGCTCAAGCTATCCAAGAAAGGCACTTCTCTATAAACTTCTAATTCTTTGCTTGGAAATGGAATTTAAATATTCCAATAAGATATGTGCTTATCTGTTAACAGCAGCTCTTTATGCATGCAACACAAAACATTTGCCAGATAACACTAAACATTTCCCTAAGCATTTCCTTATTGGCAAAGCTTTCTGGACTTCTGAAATAAGACAAATGAGACATTTAAAACATACACTGCTCTGTGAAACATAGACTAATTGAGATTACCTACACAAATCAAATACTGAGCAGTTGAAAGAGTCACCAAGGTGGGAAGAAAATCTTCTTGGTTGTCTAAGACAAACTGTTCATGATGTTACCTCAAGTACTGTATTGAATTCATTGGAACTGAGAAAGCATTCATGTCTTTGCAGTTAAGAAAACTTGTAAGTTATATCCATATTTCAAAAATACTCCAAAGAGTATTTAAAATAATCTGTTAAGAAAAGGCAGCCTTGATAGTGGACTAGATTTAACAACCTAGACTGCCTACTGCTTTTTGATCAAAAAAACACCAAAAAATTAATTCTTGTTGAACATTTAGAAATTCCAGTGACATTTCAGGTTTTAAAGCAATGAAAATATACATTAAGACCTAACATAAAAGAATAGTTCCACAAAAAATTAACTGACTCAGAATGGGAGGGACAACATTCAGGCCCTAACGACTCCTTGCTCTTTTACTCTCTATATACGTTTCAGTAAGAACACTCACATGGACAAACTCACATATAAGTGTACCTGTCTTGGTGTCTATTTCTTTTATTACATCTAGGCTAAACAAGTTTTGCCTCGCATTTTTATTAAAAACTATATTTTCTATAATGTGGGTAAAGCAAATTAGAATTGACTGCTAATTTCTATCATCATTTGACTTCAAAGAAAATTACCACACCATCTGTGCACAGACACCACTCAAGCACTTTAGAAAATTTGATATTGATTTGAAAATATTTCTGAAAGAAAATACCAATGATGCTGTCTCACTAACTGAGAGAGAACACATTCAGTGTGACCTGGAGAAGCCTGGAAGAGAATATCTGCTCCTGCTGAACTATGGCCATATTTTATGGAATGGGAAGGGGGGGGAGGGGAGGGGAGAAGAAGGGAAGAAAAAAAGGGTTTCAAGCTATCAGTTGATTTTTGACTTGAAGCTCAGGGTGTTTGCTCATTTAACATGGGTAGGGAAACTCCTCCTGCTGTAGTATATTAACCCAAGTTTTGACCTCTAATCGATGTCTTTTCAATGTATAGGACCTTCATAATAAAGATAATGTAGAGCATATTTGTGTGAAAGCCTATCTACCATTAGCCATAAATTTGAGCCTTGCATTTTTCTCTGTAACATGTCAATATTTGTGACACTAACTAAACATATTTTATTCATTTGACAAGGATTGTTACATTATATTGAAAACTTTTGTTTCAATGTCACCACCTCCCCATTTTGACTGATGGCGAGTTAGTTTTGTTAAAATGCACGGGGTGATAGCGTATGCTCCAGTGAACTTTCCCTCCTCTCAGCACCAGAGACAAAAACCTGCAGCTCTGCTCTGTGCTGGCAGCCATCTGGCCAGCTTTCTCTCAATGCCTGCCCCACACCACACTGCAGGCAAAATTTCAGGGCTCTAGAGCTCTGTGGAGCTATTCATGACATACCAATTTCACATTTTCTGCTTGTATGCTTGCAACAATAAATGCTAATGAGGACTATGAATGACATTTTTAAAGACAATAAAAAGGTCTCCAAATCCCTTGCATATGGAGACACTATTTTCTAAACTTCACCTTCTGTTAGGGAGCCATTACAGTCTAAAGGAAAAAAATAACCTAAGGAGAACAATGAGATGATCAAAGCATAACCGAGTCCTTAAGAATTCCAAAGAAAACAATGTTTGCAAAGCTAGCTTAATGACAGACAGATTTTATGCTGATGTACAGCACTAACACTTAAGCATTGTAACTCTCTTTTTCGGTAACACTGCTACTTCTCATGGAGGGGCTCAGAACTGGGGGGGGGGAGGAGGGAGGGGAGGGGGAAGTCATAGCAAATCCTCCCTTTCACTGATCACATATAAGCCTACAAGCCACAGACTTGGACTTAGCAATTACTGATCTCTAGATGAGTCCAAGAATACTCTAAATAAGCCCCAGAATAAACTGTAATTATTAATGGACTTGGAATGTTACGCTTTCATAGAGATCTCTGTGCTGACAAAGTGTGGCCAAGACAAATATCAAATTATATTTTCTTTCCCTACATCTGCCTATTGCAATGCTATTGCTAAGAGAAAGAAACAAGAGAAAAGAGAAAAAAAGAAAGAAAAAGAGAGAGAGAAAGAAAGAGAAAAAGGAAGAGAAAAAGAGAAAGAAAGAGAGAGAAAGAGAGAAA
>VXAZ01004023.1:1031979-1060324 GCA_013399875.1 Gymnorhina tibicen
AAGAAAGAAAGAAAGAAAGAAAGAAAGAAAGAAAGAAAGAAAGAAGTTGCTTTTACTCTGGGAAATGTCTTTTATATTAAAGACAACTTCCCCTTATTAGGAAGATTACAAACACTTCCAGAAAAATCCACCAGGTGGAGCAAATACACAGCAATACAAAACATTTATTTATGCTTGTACTGCCATTTTCAACGGGGGAAAATGGTTTATATGCAAATATTCTTACCTATTGACCTCTCTTCTTCACCCTTTTGTCATATATTGATCAATTTGTATTTATTTACTACATTTATAATGGTACAAAAACTTCGTTCAAAGGGGCCTTCACACAAAGCTATTGTTCCTGATGAGCTCAATATGAATTTGCAAACCACAATAGTCATCAGAAATATAAGGGAAATTAAAGAATAGTATTATTCAGCATATATATATATAATTTTTTTCCCAACAATATAAGGATATGCTTGTGCTTGTAAAACACAGTGACAAGTATAAGAAAATAAAGCTTAGTCTTACATCAGGTAGCAAAATCTTTCCACTGGCCTCCACTGTAATGGGCTGGAAATGTGGCCGTTCTGCATGTCTGGTTATGTTTTTATACACACAGTAGTGCCCGTAACATCACAGCAGTGCCACTGTACAGCATGTTGGTGTTTACTATTAATGCTTTATTTTAGTATGACATCTGTCAACTACTGAGTAATTTCAAGAGGGCAAGTGAATGAGGACTGTAAATAAATATTTCAGCATATCTAGGACAGCTAAGCATTATTTCCCCATTTAAATTATTTGCTTTCCAGAGCCAGGTGAGAAAGTCACCTCATAATCAAGTATTTTCAGTTTCCCTGATGAATTAGGAGGTCTAATGGAACAAAGGCAGGGGGGCCACATTTTTACATGAAGAAAACTAAGTCCTAACAGAACAGTGGTTCTTTTATGGATGAGTTTTCTCACAGTTTATAATAGGACAACCCTGGCAGACCCTGTAATTGCTAAAATGCCAAGCAGTATTACCAAATGAACTGCTCTAATGCAATTCAGGATCTAGAAACACAGCAGAATCAGTACAGTCTCATTCAACCCTGGATGATAGAAAAGCATTATCATTTGTAAGTGACAAAGGGAAGGTGATGATTTTAGTCGAATCTTTTTCTTTTCATTGTTTCCTTAGTTACACCTTCCATCACATTTTTCTCTCACTTTTCCAGTCAGTGCCCTCTGTTTTCTCTCTGCCATCACATCTGCTCCTAAATTCATGACTCTGGGGCCAGCCACTTTCTCACTCTGCTACACATCTCTCTTCTCCAACTCACTACATGACCTGTCTCTGCTCCAGCTGCCTTGGACATTTATCCTCTCCCACCTCCACTAACCTTGACAGCTAAAAGAAGTTCCAGAATTTCAAGCTGTGAGTACTACCATAAAATATTATCCACAATTAGCACATAAATTGAATAGCAACAACCAGCACTCTAACACTGAGGGAAAAACACTGTGCCAATTAGGTTTCCACTACAAAACTAAGCCAGAATAGGATTCACTTGAAGTGCTATTGAAGGAGCACATAAAGCTTCCTGGAAGTACAATGTGTTGACCTATCTATCTGATTAGTCTAATCTAGTCTGTTGACCTTCTAGTCTGACCCAGATGAATCCCATCATAGCTGAGGAAAATTAAAATATAAAACCTTTTGTTTCTTTAGGAACTGGGAGGAGCCTTCAGGAACACAGGCCTCTAAATATAACTTCACTTTATCTGATTGTGTTGTACTCCACATAGTGCTTTGTTGTAGCCATTCAGACGAGAAGCAGAAAACTGCAGAGGTGATTATGAAGTGGAATTTCATACCAAGAGCAAATTACACCACTTTACACTAGGACAGTATCTGCAAGGAGCAGCAGTAAATGTTTGGGCACAATGCAAGGTGCCAGTTTTAATAAAGCCCAAACTATCTTGGGAACTATTATCTGCAAGAACTTTCCTTAAGCAAGATCGTCACAGCAGAGGCTTGTGGAGATGACCAAGATAAATATTTTTTTAAAGAGAATGCTGATTTAAAACTATTATCACCAAGGAATTTTTGAGTGGCAACCATGGTATAAAAGCTATAATTTGTTATAATTTTCAAAGAGATTCTAGACACCCAGTGGGTAGGCAGAAGGACAATGTGGTGGTTGTTGTCACCACACATCCATGGAGAACTTTTCATTTAATGGACTGCTGGTTGAGGTGGGCAATGGTTGGCTAGAGGTCATGGACAGTTCATTGGATTATGAACTCTGCAAAAAAAATAAAGGCAATTAAAACACTGGAAAAGAGGGACACAGCTTACATGACTTGTAAAGGTTTAACTAACAGACAGCACTTTCATAGAGACATAATTTCCTTTATATGTACAAACCCTATAGGAACATGAGACTGACCACAATGCATAAACCATCTTTTTTTTCATCCTACAGATACAAGCAATGCTTATTTAAATTATGGCTTCTTTACAATATGACAGGACAGACATTTAAAACTAAATGTCTAAGTAATCCACGTTGACTTAAAGGCACCTTTACACCAGGGTAACCCAGGGCATTTGTACTGAAGAAAGGGGCCAGATTCTAAAGGTGAAGGATTATTGTACATATATAAGAGTTCATTAGATCACAATTATCAATCTGATAACACTGTAACAGCTCTATTGTTGCACCATCCCCTGAAAATCCTTTTCAGATGGAGGATTAGTAGCACAACAGATGACAATGACTTTTGGTCTGCCTGCTCTGTAGCTGACTCCTGCCTGCAACTGCATACAAGCACTGAAGGCTGCCTCTCTCACTCAAGGGTCCCCAGAATCCTCACCTGGCAATGTCTGCATGCAAGAAGAAAAGTATGCCCTTAAATCTGTATTACAAACTCTCAATGAAATATTAGCAGGGAAAATCTAAGTTACTGCTCAAGATTTCAATCTCACCTATGAAGTACCCAAAATCCCAAGCACATGAATATGTTTGCTGAGCCTGTGGGCATAACTCTACAGACTGGACCAAAAGCCTTCAGTATGAAAGGAAATGAAACCTTAGTTAATTTTCAGCTCGCCTTCTTTACTCCTGCAACCACAAATATCTTTCTTGGACCAGCTTCTGCCCACAACAATAAAAGGCAATAGTCACAAGCAACGCTCAGTTTTGCTGGCAGTCCTTATTAATTATGTTCCCTCCCTTTACTACTGGTACCTAGTGATTTTAAGTTCTACCAGTACAACTATTAACACCACTATGTTATAAACTCAAGTATTGAAATTGTACAAATAACTGTAATATTATTCACGTATCATTTAAACAAGAAGTCATACTCCAATTCTTCACACACACATTAAAAAAAAAGGCAAAAAAAACCCAAAAACAAACTAACAAAACAAAACCAGACAAAAAAAAACCAAAACCAAAAGCAAATCAAACAAACAAAAACCAGAACAACCAAACACCTATCCAAGGCCTTTGCCTATGTAAACATACAGTATCTTTCAGCTATAAGCATGAGCTTTACATCCCAATGAACACTTTCCATCTATGGGCCCAAACCTGAACCCTGCCTGTGACCTCAGCAAAGAGCAAGGACTATAACTGACCCTATCCCAACACTTTAAAATTGAACACCAAACTGGATATCTAAGAAAATCACATGAATAATGAGAATGGAAGCATTGATAGCTGCCACTACTCTTTTAATGGGCCAGAAACAAACACTAGCTTGGTTTTAATCCAGGGGAGAAAGAAAAATGCTGCTGCCAAGCACGCTTAAAATGACAAACTTAATATGCCAAGCATGATGATTATATAAATGATAACTACGAAAAAAATACTATTTTCAAAAGTTTAACTGCTGCATAGAACCAAATCCACATCAAATAATTTGGTCCTCAGAAGATTTGATTTCTGAAAATAAGAGGTCAAGCAAGAGAAGAAAGAATCAAATAACAGAAAAATATGCAAATTCAGAAGCAAAAGGGTTAATGTTTTGTTTCAGTCAGTGTTATACCAATGCCAGAATTACAAGGGAAAGACTAAAAAGAGCCAATTTTTTTCTTTATTATTATTATTCTTTAAAAGAAAAAAATCATGCCTATCTGTCACAGGGTTGTCCGGGCTGGAAGAACCGGCAGGAACCTCAAATTCCTGACCAAACCCTCTTCCACACAATGCCTCCTGAATGGAAGGAACCGAGGCCCGGCAGAGATAGCCCCCTGTCAGGAACCAGCCCTGACGTTTGTGGACAGACGGGGCTGGCCTCGCAGGATGTCAGAGCAGCAAACTGCTGTTCGAGATACTGGGTTTTCACACACTCCCAGCCTGGATGTTTTGCTCTTCAGGTAATTAAACAAGGAAACGGGGCTGATGTGTACGAGTCTGACCCCTGTGCCGCGGCTCCGCGGTTCTGCACATCAACTTCCGCACCAGCCGCCCCAAGCATCAGCAGAGCCTTCCACTGCTCCTCTTGCCTCTCCTGACACCAGCCTCTAAAACAAATCCTCCTGGAAATATCTGCTGCTATTCCCTCCCACCCCCAGTTTACAAAGGGCTAAATTATCTGCTTTGTTCCACACACCTTGCTGCTTTCTCATAAAAAGAAGGAAAAAATGAAAGAAATGGGTGCTTGGGTGTAGCTGTTCTTCAGCCAGTCGTTCAAAATATTAAATTGATAGGGGGGAGGGGATAACAGACAGAAAGATGAGGCAAGGGATTCCCAAATTAATGTCTAGTTTAAGGTCATTACTCAAAATCAAAAAGATCCTGAAACATATTGCCAATTTGTCCAGCCAACAGGCATTCCCTTATTTAGAAATAAAAATATTCTGATTTAAGCATTACTTAAGAGTCTTTGTCTTACAAGAGGACATAAAGCGTAAACCTAGGCATTAGAAAAATAGACCACTGTTTTCTCTTTTTCCCCAAATTTCAGAAATGGGAAAGCGCAGGTGTTACCACCTATACTTGGTAGAAAACCCTACACAGGGCTGCTCTGTGACTGACCTAGTTTCTACGCTCTTTAAAGGCTATTTAAACAAAAATTATTTTTAAAAAAGGTAACACATTCCTACTTCTTTCTGAAAAATCCACAGAATAGAATATTGGCTGAAAAGAGAAGATCCCAGAAGAAAAAGGAGTACAAAAGCATGCCTGCTTGTCTGTGTTCAACACAAAGAACATTAAATGAAAACAACTGGCACGCTGCCAAATTCCTATACAGGCAAAGAGATTCAAATAAATTGATTTCACGCATCACACTGACCTGGGATCAGTGAGCAGTGGTACAATACACTTGCTGCTCCATGTGGGGCAAAGCCCATTAACGTTATCAGAGACACATTACATTCAGGGGAGTGGGGCACAGAGAAGGAACCCAAACTCTGCAAATTCAGGGAAAAAGAAATCACTTTGAAAAAGGAACTTGAACTGGAGTGCTTGGTTTCAGTTTACTAATAAATATATCATATTGCAAGAGCTTGTCCTCTGCTCACCTCAAAGGTTTCAAAGATCGTATTTTCAAATTCAAATAAATACTCATGTCATACACACACACACACACACTCACCTTACATTCTACTTTTAACACAGTTGTTCTCAAACTCACTTATTCTCTGTAAATTTCCTCCCTTCCCCATCCGCCAGCGTTTTATATAGATTATGGGTTATTTTCTTTGTACTTCAAAAGCTGGATTCCCAGGATACTCCTACTGGCTCAGAAAGCAAGCTGGAGAAATCGGCCACTACTCTCAACTGGCCTAAATCAACCTGACCTAGAGAGAAAAATGCCTTATTTGCAAGGTAGCAATGAGCAGGGCACCAGTTCCCTTTGCAGAGTCACCCATACATGCTCCCACATACCAGGGAGCTGTCTCCAAACCAGTATTTTGAATTTCACTTTCTTACAACGTGTGAAGTAACCCCTGTTTGCCGTGGAGCCTCTCCTTGTCATCCCAGATTTGTTTTTCATTAAGCTCTCTCACACTCCAATCAAGAGCAATGCCAGCAAGCCACAGGTGTACGCCACACGAACAGATGAAATTCTGATTGGAAGGACAATAATACACTTGCACTCTTTTGCATCTGTGGTAGGTTAGAAGGGGACTTTATTATTTTCACTGTACTCCTTATGATACACGGTAAGCAAACAATTGTTTTGAAGATAAAAAAGGAAACTAAGAGAAGATGACTTTGCAATAGCAAAACAAAGATGAGGATGCCTGAAAGGGGTCATATCAGCAGAGGTAGTCATTGCTACAGGAGGCCATTGCTTCAAGGGGGCAAGAGACTCAAAACACCGGTTTTTTTGCATTTTATTCCATTTAGGTTTCAAATAGCAAGTCAAATCTTCTTGGGCACAGCAAATTCCAGAATAAGTTAAGCTCAAACAGCGTTGGCTTCACCTCTAATTACTCACTGAAATTAAAAAAAAAAAAAAAAGAGAAAATTTGGAGCTTCTTGGCCATTTAAGACTAAAATTTTGGAGCATGTCACAAACAAATACATCCAGATGTAGATATCTTACCCAGTCACCTCAATTCAAGCAAATGTCAAAATGGGAACGGCCAAAGACCTAAGAACTGTTAACCACCACTGATCACTCTCTAAGAGCTACAAAACAGTTTTGAATTCTTCATTACCAAGGTGAAAACTATACAATATCGTTAACTCTGTAAGATGTGTCATAGAGAGATGGGTTTATTTAGGTATAAGGTTACAGCTGATGGAAGTGCACAGGGAATGGAATCATGCAGTATACAGCAACTTCACCATGGCAGGCGTGTGCCTGCACCCAGGCGATACAGAAAGCATGACCTGCACAACAGTGAACAAGAGGGATACGGTGCTGTTCCCCCCCTTTTATGAATACTTCAGCAGATCAGTTGGACTTTATAGAGATGAAGTGAATTTTAGCTGTATCCATTCCCTTTCTTTAAATGAATGGTATTAGAAAATAAGCCTTTCTCCCAAGTTGTAGGAAATTTCGATTATCTTGCACGTGCTCTGACAGCAGTAAACCACAATAAACTTCCTATTAGTATGCCAGCACTGCATGCTTCAGGCATGACATCTTTACTTTTACATTTATTTATTTTTTAAATCCTTTATGAAGACCCATATGTCAAAAGAAACTAACCAACAACCACCTGTACAGGGTATGTTTGCACTTTGAAAAATAAGACTGTAGATACTAAAAAGGAGAAATTAGTCAGAAGCTATACACTGCTGAATTAGCAAAATAAAAACACAAGAAGAAACCCTGCTAAGATTATTCATTCTCTTCCAATGCTGCCTGAGGTCCCACAAAAGCATTTACTTGTTTTAAAATGAGTTATGAACTCAAGTTAGAATGCAAATTCATTTTTATTAGGATTTAATTTTTTAAGAGTATGTTCACACTGGTGCACAAAACCTCAGGCCTGGTCCTTGCCACAAGGTGATGTGCCAAGGCTCCCACTGGCACTCTCAGCTGTTCTCCATCTCTCCACACCCCACAGGTGGAGCCGCGTGGGCCATGGTGTCTCAGGTGGGAAAACAAGTAATATGATCAAGGCTGAGCTACCTTCAAAACTCTCCAGGCAAAGTCGAGAGTACTCAGATGCTACTCATCTTATTTTGGTACCATACTCTATTAGAGTTATGTCAGGCGATATGGTCCAACAGTGTGAAAGAAAGTTATCCAAGTGTTGGAAAGCACTTAAAATCAGTTTAGCACTTTTTTGCCATCCAGACACACACCATTTTAGAAGAAAAAGTTACAGTAAAGACAGGAATGACTGTCACAGGTTATCTAGAAATTTTGTCCTGCAATAGCAGATTTACTTTTCTAGTACAGTAAAAATCTCTGCACACAAGAAACAGAAATATCCGTTCTCATTATCATGTCAACCAAATTTGTCACAGATTCCCAATGCAATGAGTTTACCAGAGGGTTCCACTAAATTACAAACAACCATTTTGCCAATGTGATCACAACTGTCTCTTAACCTGGTTGCAAATACTATTCTAATTCACAGTTCAGAAAACTGAACTTCATTATTTCCACAACCCAGCCAAGTAATATTTACATGGCACATAAAGAGCAATTATGTCATTAAAAACACAAAAAGAACCCCAAAGTTAAAAATTTCACATATACGTATTTAAGATTTTTAAAAAGTCATGGCTGGTGGATTTTATTAGCATTGCAGTACTCTTTCTCACTGGTATTAAATGAAGACAGCACCTTCATTGATTTAGGCAGACTCTTTGGAGGCTAAAGGGAAAGATTTCTTTTTTAATTACAGTTAACAAGGCAAGGTACAGTCATTATATACACAAGAATAACTTCTAAAAGGTATTCACATTATAAAATCAAATATTTTTCTGTTCCTTACCTTGACAAAATTCAAAGTTCCCTTTTTTCCGGCAGTCACCTATCACTAAACTCAGTGCTCTCCAAGTGTTTCTTTTGACAGATATCATTCTCCACCAATCGCTCTGCTAATTTCCTCTTTCCTTTTCTGACTGGGACAGATATTATGTTCACCAGCCCAGAGATCAATCTTTTCTATTGACAACAACAGATGAAAAAAAAAAAAAGCATATATCACAGCCAGTTTGAAGCACCACACCCCTTCATTTGCATAATAGTAGTCTTTTAAATAAAAAGGGAAGACAAGAAACATTATTCTAAACCAAGTAACCACATTTTCTTAGCTAATATGAGGTAGTACTTTAAAACTGTATTGATTCTTCAACAAAGGTTGTTTCATAATTTGCTCAGTCAAAACAGCTGACATATAGAAGGCAACCAATTAAGGGCAGCCTATATTCTACCTATTAGTTAATTCTGCAAAAATGCTTGGGTTTAAATACATTCCTATAATATAAAATACTACATACTTTACCTGGTTCAACAGAAGCTCTTGAGAATCACTTATTAAAACAAAATATTTACTAAAAATAAAGATCTTCCAATTTACACATCGCTATACTAATTTGGATTTGTAAGTCATAACAGCAAACACATTTAAACAAAGAAAGGCAGATCAAAAAGCTATTGATATATTTACAAATCATCTTCCCACTTTTGAAAAGGCAATTTCCCTCCCACTCCAACACCTAAAAAACCTGTTTATTTGGGTTACACAAATACTCTGCCATTTGTATAAGTCTGCATTACAGTGTTGTCAGTTTTTCCAAGGCATTAATATGCTTTTCAGGGGTTCATAATTATGTCAAGACAGAAAGTTTTTTCAGAGCCAAGCACACACAGTTACGTACATGCTTCAATCTGCAACGACTATTCAAGTATTTCAGGACATAAAGTTAAGCATGCACAAGGATCCAGCCGCAGCGCATGCATCTAACCCAGAATCCAGCCCCAACCCTCTCCTGGACTAGGATCTTTCTGCAAAAAAAATGCATCGCCCAAGGGCATTTGCAAAAGATCACATTTGTGTTTGTGCTAGAAATCGCAATCTTTCCCACAAACAAGCACCCTTCTCAAATCAAAACAAACCTTCCCAAGTTAAGGTTACAGAACAAAGGAGTTCACCAAAGTCCTTTCTTTATTTCCAGTGTTCGTGGACGGACATTTCCCCATAGTCCTGAGAAAAGCCAAAATTCCACTTATTTCAGTGAAAACAAGTGGTAAAGACTGCAGGACTCTACCCAGAATTTGGCAGCTGTGGAGCTCTCAAAGTGACACAATTGACTCTGGCAGTTGGAAAATAATCTCCAAAATGTGGTTAGGACTCCACAACTTGGGTACAATAACTACTTTTATAAAATTATTTTTATTTTGTATGCAATTCTCTAGTTGTCACAATGTTCCTACATAGGCAATAAATTTACTTTTCAGTTGTGCCCTAGCATGAATTGTGTACTTTTCAATTGCACAGACTTTTGTGTAACACTTTAAATTTTCATAAATGCATACAGCATTCTCTGAATTGTTGTTATTGTTTGATCTGATTTTTACGGTCATAAACCCATGCCCCTACCAAAACTGAAAAATCCCCCACTGACCAAATGGCCCTATTAATTTCACTGAGATAATTTAAACATTAAGTTTTCTAACAAGTGACGATAGCACAATCTGGTTGAAATACTGTTTTATAGCGGAATATTAAATTAACATCATATCTTGGATTCAGAGTTACACAGCAGACATCTGTAAAGATGTATTCATGTTTTGCTAACCTTTCCTAATTTCGCCACTAGAAACACAATTATGGTCAAATATGTTAAACTATGTAACATAAAAATTTAGTATTTCTGTCTGCAGAATAGCATACTCCTTTTTCATGGCTGGTAAAAGATTTTAAATATCTTACTGTAAAAAAAGTTCTTATTTAAACAACAACAACAAAATCTGTCATCCACTTTACAATGAAGACATCACTTCAATTTGCTACTCTTCCTTTGTTTCACGCCCATGTTCATTTTTTCTATATGTCACATTTTCCGAAGTGATGGATGCATTTTGCTATACCCATTCTACACTAATCTCCTTCTTTAAATGTATTTTTGCTTCCTGAATTGTAAACTGCTGCTGTTGTTCGAATGTACACGCAAAACTGTCTATGTCTGAACTTCACTGAAAGCAGAATGCCTCAAACAATTTGTAGTCTTACATGAGTGTTATAAAAAAGGATCAACATGTTGTATTACCATGGAAATTTTGAAAAACATACTTTCCCAAACAAATATTACTTTTTCTCAATGGTATGAAGTAATGAAAACCACATGTGTAAATCTGCGATCCGTGCAGTAGTTCAAGCTGCAGCTAATAGAAAATACAGAGAGTGAACTCTGCCATATAAAGGATTCTTGTTACAGAAATATAATGTGAAAACCAGATGCAGACAGAAAACCTTAATCACAGATGGGAATGTAATCACTGGCATACAGAATACTTTTTTGATCAATCTCAACCATATGAGAAATGTATTTATTTTCTAAGGAATGCAATAACTCTAGAGAGTCTTCTATTTGAATTCAGTTAACCTCATATTCACAGTGCTTTTATCTTATATGTGTAGAGAAGGGGGATATAACCTGAGCCAAGATTTTTAGAAGAGCCGTTGGCCCTGGCAAATCGTTCTTGTATCAGCTTATCTTTCAAGGAATTAATAGGATGTAAAGACTACAAATATCAGGATCAGCCTCAAATGAAATCAACAATTATTTGTACCTCCTAGTTACTGCCAGAAATCCCTTCATCACCTAAGCACTTCCCCAGTTAAATTTTCTCTTTAATATGTGGTTCTTCAGAAATACAATGCTAAGAGCAAGCACACTGTCACACTGAAGTTCTATGAATCAGAACTGGAGTCCTACAGCAAAGAATCTCCCTTTGTAAAAGCTGAAGAGTCATCAGTTCAAAAACAAGTTTACCTGGGGCTTCCTTCTAACTGCTGAAAGTCCCTGTGAATGCCCTCCACCCACACAGCTCTCGGGGGTTAGCAGGAAACAAAGGACCACGGCACACGGCAGCTATCCAGCTACATCAAGTGTCTGAACTGCCAACTGTGTTCTACCAACTATCCAGACCAAGGCAGGACCAACCAGATAACTCCTGACAGTTTTCACTGCTGGTGACACTTGGGCTACTACAGTAGTAGTAAATGCATCATGTAAAATATGGACTGATACCTCAGACTGCAATATATATTAAAAAAAACCCCATAAACAAAACCAAAAACCCCAACTTGTGCTAGGAAATAAAACATAAGAAAGAAAAGGCATTCAGAGATGAGAGGCCTCCAAGGTCTTGGGTACCAGCAGTGGCAGTTTTACTTCCTGGCAGTCCCCAATCCCTAATGCGCCCACCTCCTGGATGTACCCAGTGTACCCAAGAATACACACCACTGCCTCACTGTCACAGTTCACAACTGAGCTTATTAAGATAACCTAAAATTGGTATAAATTTATTTTAATAGTATAATTAAGTAACGCAAACCACAATGATTTGGTAGCTGCTACACCGGAGCAGAGAGGGGATGACAGAAACCCTTTGACAGGCACAGGGTAGGCAGATTCTCCCTCTCTCTTATAGCCTCTAAGTCCATTTGCCATCATTTCATTTTAGGTGTCTGCAACAAGAGGACACAGTCACTTTGGTACCCTACCACAGGGCTTCCAGCAATAGCACATCACAGGTGTCCATCAGACTAACTCTGCTGAAGTTCCTGTAAAGATGCTTTCTTAATTGAATGCCTGTAATGCTAGGTGAATTTTGAAGTCTGCTACTTGTCTTTTTGCTCCCATGTTAACAACTATCAAACCGTTTGATGAAAGTACTTTGATTCCACCACTGCAACAAAACAGTTTTTAAAGTATCTTGTCTCTTCTGAGACTTAATTTTAAATTTCTGAGACTGCAGCACTAACAGATATCGCAGAAGTCAACATTTAACACTGAAGTAATATGGGCTGGATATGCTTGTCTTATTTTTAAACAAGCATGCCTAGATTAATAATAAACTTTGGCCAGATACATATTTTCATTTGCATGTTTTTCATATAGCATCATCATCATCATGTGTGTGTGTGTAGAGTGCTAAAAATGGAGTGAAATCTTCCAGCTGAAAACAGTTCCACGTGACAAAACAGAGAGGGATCCTGAAAACTCCTGCTTTGTGTCATGTGCGAGTGTGTGTGCCTGTGTCCTTTTTTTTTTCCCCTCTCATCTAATTTCATCTGCGAGAGGCTGTCCCTAGAGGACAAGACAAGAGAGAACCAATTATATCCAGCGGTTGGTTTCTCCAAAATGAAGGCATCTGTTCCATGCCAACGACTTCCACATGGAAGAAAAACAGAACTTTGAAGGCATCTGCGTTCATGGTTGACAGTTGCAGATCTTAGGGTCTACTGTAATTGCCCAGCTGCAAACGTGATTTGGTTGCTGCTGTTGTCAGCTGATCTCCTTGCACTGAAAAGAAGGGAGTTTAAATAGCAAATAGCTGGATAAAAATCAGATATTCTCCCACAATACTGACACCTTTTCCCTTCTGAAGGAGGTATTTTTCCTGGTACAATTGGTTTGATGGAAGTAAATTGCAAAGTGATTCTTAAACTAACATTTTACAAAATATTCTTCTTAAAAATGCTATTCTTTAAATAATGTACCCGTCCAAGCACAATGTGTTCATTATTTGGTATTTCAGGCTGGTATTTTGTAAGAGTGATTCAGAAACCAGTGTGATTCACCAGCTACATAATCCTGCAGCCCACCTTATTTAGCCAAGTAGTCTCAGTAATATCAAGAGTACACCTGAGCAGGAAGCTCAGAGTTTTCACTCCAAATGCATATTTGATAAATAATAAGTATATTTACTTAAGGCAGATAAGTAACTAGTATATTTATTACTGAACTCACATCACTTCCAGCGTGAGTGAATAACTGGCTTACAGCACTGGGTGCCACATTTGCAGTGAGATACTCAGCAATGCTGTGCACCTTCACTGCTAAAAAAATCAAGCAAGCTGTTAACAAGAAGCTCATATAAGTAGCAAGACCCTAACTGATTTTCCAAAGCACAGGACTGAGTGCCATTTGGAGATCCAAGACTACTGATGGTGCAGTTGTAACAAAGACAATAAAAACTGGCCTAAGCAGAAAATGCACTGATATTCTCCATCCTCGACTCACCAGATAAAAGCAGATCATAGTTTCCAGAAATATTTCATGCACCTCTTGAGTTTTTGTAGTTTTCTTACCTAGGACTTTTATGAATATCTTGAAAGAAGGAAAACAGTATATGATAGGGAAATTTTTTTTTTAATAGAATTCTTTGTTATTCTGCTGGATTCCAGCTGCAATCCCAAACATAGTCTGCAACAACAGCATTCAGCCCTCCCAGCCAGGTAGCCACTCAGCTTAGAAGGGACAGTAAGGATTCCCAGACAGTTTCCCTTGCTTGGCACATACCTCAAATTATTATGAATGCCTGAAGTAGTGAACCTGGGGGGAACACAGTAGACCTGACACTTCCTGACCACTTCTAAATTCCCTCCAGGAAGGACAAGAGTTGGGAGTGAGGACAATTAACACAGCCACCTGTTTCCTGTGACCTCCTAAGGGGCAGACATGGCCACTGATGACTTGCTCTGGCAATGTCACTGAGGTCCTGCCCATCGTTCTCTTCCCAGAGAAGCCATGGAATAATAAAAACAATAGTGGCCAATAATAGCTCTGTAAGAGATAGTGAAATTTAGGCCTGGACTTAAAAACAGATGAACAAACAAACAGAAAGGAAAATTAATATCAGAAGCTCCCCATGTGAAGAGGATGGGATCAATAAATCTAAGAATGTGGAAGGAAAATTATACATTGATCCCCTCCTTCCAACTACTGTAGCTGTTATTCACTGCAGTTGTGCACTTCTCTGGAAAAAGTCTGGAGCAGGCAGCTGGCTTAAACACAATTTAAAACAGCTCTTGGGATACACAAGTTGAGAATCCTGGCCCAATGGACTCAATAGGAATCTCTGCAAGTATTATTATGGAAGGAATAAGCTTTTTCTCTCCTTTATACAGAAGTCTTGTTAGGTAAGTCTGTGATTTACAATTCAAAAAGAATGCCTTGCTTTACACTGAAACCTCAGCTAGCCCATTTTATTAGGGAGAGATCTAGATCTAAGTCTCAGAATCGATCCAAAAAAGTATTGTCAAGATCACAGATGTGGAACGGGAGCACAGAAAGCCTGAAGGTCCAGATCCTCAGACTAGCATTTAAACTAAAGAAACACTGTCTTCAGTGAGAACTGAGCATGGGAGTACCACGAAAGATCTGAGCTCTGGTACTTTAATTCAATGTTTATAAGCTCTGCTGATCCATGGAGTCGCATTAATTTATCATGGTGCACATGAAATGTGTACAACATTCAGAAACACTAAGCTATTCAGTTCAGTAGGATGGTTTCCTTGTCCACCTGTAGCACACTTTAATACAGGTTGCAGCCTGCTTTTCCAGCATTAAGTGGTTTGCCATCAAGTTTTAAAATAATAAATAGCAGAGTCATGAAACAGGTTTTGCTTAATGGTTCCTAGAACTCAGTGACTTCACTCACTAAAACACTTTCTATAACATTACCCTTAAATACTTTTAGCAATGTCACCATTAAAATAAAAAAAAAAAACCATCCTGGCAGTACCATCCATTGATAGAACACCCACAGGTGCCATTATTCCTACATTTGTTGGCAGCTTTTTCTGGCACCACTATGCTTTAATGGCTCTGGCAACAAACCCCACTTGGATGTCACCGGAAGTGCTCCTTTGGAGCACTCTTCCCAAATATATTTTGCAGCATTCTGTCTCCTTCGTTGCACCCTAATCATTCCATTTTCTGGCAATAGCCTCACCCTCTCAGTGTCAAAGCCTAAGCTGATCTTGGGCCAATAGTCCTGAACTTGTCTAATGCATGTGTGATTCCATGTTAGGATGAATTTTCCAAGAGGATTTCAGGACAGTATCTTTGCTGCTCAGGTTGGGTGTTCACTCACATCCCAGCTTTAAAATTCACTTTATTACATCCCAGTAGCACAACATGACCAAACCAATGGGACAGCAAAGCACAGGTACAAAACCCTATATAATCTGTTAAACCTTGTGACTCCCAGAAAGTACACACAGCTTTACTCAACATGGCACACAACCTGTCATGGCAACATGCATAACCATCATTCTGATACTGCCATTACAAAAATAAAAGAAGCAAAAACCAGAAAACATATTCAAAAAAATAAGCAATTGTGGGCAAAAAGTGGTGATTTTTGGGGGCTGAATTGGTGGGTTTGGGGTTTTTTTCCAAGCTATCTAAAATGACACCTGGGCCACAACCAAAAGGGGCACCTGTGTGGGCACCGTCAGAAATCAAAAAATGTAGACAGCAGATCTCCAAATAAAAGGCACCGCAAAAGAAAAAAAGCTAGTGGTAATGCCTACTACTTATGCAAATTATATATTAACATCCAACATGGAAGACGTACATAAGCCTCCTAGAGCTCCAAAAGTAACTACAGTCTGGTACAATTTGTAATGGTCATACAACCATCACCTCGGATGCTCATCTGAATTCCTGGGCTTGACTCTCTGTAGCAACCTGGCTCTCCATAAATGATACCTATTTTATTACATGCTGCTGCCTGCCACCATGTGCATATTAATTCCACTCCACTAGGTGGAGTCTTCTGTCTTTCCAGACTGCAGCCTAATTTCCAAAAGAACCTGTTATCTATCCTCCATGAACTTCGCATATTTACTTTACTATGAGCGCCAGAGTATACCTGTCTTGATAGACATAAAAGTGGCAATGAATCAAATGCCTTCTGAAATTATTAAGGAATTATGAACTATAGCATGAGGATCCCAAATCAGCAGGTTACGATACTGGATCATTCAGGAATATTGTTCCTGTACTGTTCTGTAAAACACAACTGTACATTCACGAACACTACATTCAATAAATAATGCTGAGCATAAAAACGTATCCCTTAAATAAGTCACCATATCACACATGCCCAAAAACTACATATAAACAAACCCAAGTTTCAGAACTTCTATTAAATTCTTTTTATGTATTCTGAAATACTTTTGAGTATCTAGGGTGCCCTCCCTTTCCAGGCATCCCAAAATGTGTTACAGAAAATAAGAGGGAACATTAAAGTATTTCTTTCCATATTCCCATTTCCATTCACAACCCGTGGAGTTAAATATGGCAACTATTCAACAGGAACAGCAAAACTGCAAAACAGCATTTCTGGCAAAGATTAAGAAAACAGACCACTCCCATGAATGTGTTCAGAACACTTTGATAAGAAAATCGGGATACTCTGCATCCAGCTATAATCTTTCTTTTGGGGCTGGACTCCACCCCAACCCCTGTGCAAAGTACCAGAAAATCCCACAACCAGAGTAAAAAGCTCCTTGGTTTAAAAACTCTTCAGGTAGGCAGTCTCTGCTCTCGCATGCTGCACCAGAGCATTTGCTAGGCAGCATCTGCGAGCAGAAAGCCCCATGTAGGCACCGAGCACGAACGCGAGGCTCCCCAAGGCTCTCACATCCCCGGGTCAGCCGAGGTAGGGCCTCCTCAGCGCCACTCCTGCTGTTGGCAGATATCACGAGCTATTTAAGGCTACAAGACATTTTGCCCCAATCGGCCATGTTTTCTGTAATATTTACTTCTCGTACATATGTCTATAACTATGTATACATCCCACAGAAGGTGAGGTTTAACAGGGTTAGCTTTGTTGGGGAAAAGAAGATTTGGAGGAAAGGAAACAACTTTCATGTTGAGAAGATTTGAATCTAGTGACTGTCACAGGATGTAAACACTCTTCTGGGGAGGGAGGCTTTTTGTTATGTTTCAGGAGAGCACAGAGTTTTGGATAAAATCTGTATAAATAATTATCCCTCTGTCATTCAACATAAATTTATGCACATGTGTGCACAGAGTTATGCTGGGGAATACAAGCTATAAAGTAGACACACCACAGACTTCTAGACAACCTACCACAAGCACGGATCTCACACAGAATCCATTCTGTATTTAAATTTTGGTTTATTGAATTTTAATTATTTCTGATCTGTAGATCACTTTGAGGAAAATCCCCCAAGGTCTAAAGCTTACAAATCCAATTGCAAAACCAAACAGAAGCATCAGCAAGGCCCTTTCCCATGCAGACACCTACCAAAAAAATTAGTTCCTGACTACTAGATTAGATTAGAATTCAACAGCTAAAACCCACTCTAATATTAAAACCAGGTAATTCTTTATGTTGAAATAAAGCAATAAAAGCTCTCATTCTATTCTGCACGTTTACTCATGTTATGGTACACAGCGCTCCATAGCTGTAACAGTGAATTATCCCTTCTTCATTTAGATCCTTATAATAACTACATATCCTTTCCATTAGGTTGTTGTTGGTTTTTCTGGTTGTTTTTTTAATTAAAAAGCAACAATGTATGTTCTCCAGAGATGCTTGTGATAGAAAATGTATGCTCTACCAATACTATGCTTCCCAAGTCATAGAATTCACTTGAATTAGCAGCTCCACAACTGTGAATATTTTTGTATATATGCATTCAAATACGGTTTAGTAATTTCATTTACCATGGAAAAAGTTACTCCAAAATCCCCTTTAACTAAAATATCCTTGATGAGCCTAAACTTAAGATTTGCAGGTGTATCAGGAATGAAACAAGCCAAAGAATGTTTTGTCATACTCTGAACATCCTATACATTGCAAGGTCCTCAGTAGTAAGTAAAGCTGTATTGCTGCAATGGGGAAACAGCTACATGTCATTTTAAGATACAATCATAGCTTATTAATAAAATTATTTCAAAACTAGGAGTTAAATCCTTTTACCAACATAGAGACATTCAGCTATCCAGTGTCATTTTTCCAGTTCAAATAGATATGGTCCTAATTGCATAATGCTATTTTATCTGCTGAAGATAAAAGTGCCGATAAACAAAAATGCACATTAGGCAGGGGATTTTCAGAATAGATTTTTTTTTTCAAATAACCCACTTGCATTAACAAAAGATTGCAATGGCTTCCAAATTATAGGGTGTTATTTTTAGTGGAAGTAGTTCAATATTCATATTGGAGCAGATGTAGCAGTTTAACAAAACAGCTCTTCAAATCCTGCACAAATTGAAAACAGGAAAACTGATTGCATTTTCTCTTATCACTTTCCTTTTCTGAATTGACACTTTTGGCCTTCTGAAAATTTACACATGGCTTTCATCTCAACAGCACCTGCTGATCAAACAGAAACCTAACATTTTCAGGAAAATGGTATAAAAGACTAGTTTTCTTTTTACCATCTTAAAGGGCATCAGCAGTCCACTCGATGGCAACAATTCCTGAGTAGATGGCACACAAAATACATTTTATATTTTCATTCCACTTACTTTTAAAAATTTGTTAAATTGTAGTGGCTCTTCTGTATTTGCTCTTTGTCTGCTTTAAATTAATTTCAATCTCTATCTCTGCGTTACCCTGATGGGTTTCATTCTACAGTCAGCTAGATTTTAAAGATGATTTGAAAGCCTTTGAAATAATAAACACATTGCAGGTTCTGCAGACAGGGGTCTTCTTTATATATGCATTTATATGCAATCGTATAAACTGATGTATACAATTATGCATTCATGTGCACATATAGCACAGACATTTCTTTTTATGGTGCTTGTACCAAGGAAAAAATGTGTGTGTGCGTATATATAGACATATATGTGTGTGTATGTATCATTCCACTATAGTCTCACTGCACTGAATTCCCCAAGCACTGTCGTTAGAACATGTTGAGGCGAGAGAAATTCATAGGGCATTTATTTATTTTAAAGTTGTTCTTTGTGTCCTTTGCAGTCTTCAGACTGGGAGAAGGTCTAGCAGATGCTCTGGAACTTGAGCATCAAGACTGGGTTGAGATGCTGCCATTGGTGAACATGGCGAGCATGCAAACAGCACAACCAGAAATCCTTGGGCTCCTGCAAAAGTTAAAGGTATCAAGTCATGTATATAAAAAATGAAACATAAGTACCTTGTTATCCTGTCTGCTTCTGAGCCTGTAAACTCTGAAGCACAGCAGCAGGTAACAAGGACCATCTTCCTTTGTACATAATTCTAGGTGTAATTAAAGATACTCCTGAAACCTGCTATGTGTCAGCTTCTTAACTGATAGAGCCCTCACCCCCCTGAAGTACTCTGCTGCCATCCATTACCATTCTGCTTCAGTGATAAGGTAACCTGAAGGCAGAGATGACATACAGTAATATATGTGCCACTCCAGACAGTTGGTTCATGAATTTCAGTGTTTCATCATGCTCACTGAGGCAATCGCAAACCTGAAATGTCAATATGTTCAGTCAATGGAAGTAAAATAATGGGGCTCTATTGTCTTACCCTATCGATCTGCTGCTGTCAACAAGAATACATGCCCCCCTGGCTTTAAACAAATTTTAATTAGGCTTTTAGTTACCAGATCATATCTATATATCTATCTGTGCAAACACGTAACAAAGTGAAACGGCAGTATAAATATTTCAAACTTTTAAACATAAAAGTAATTGTTTAATGTTGCTTTAAGATATGACCACTGATAGAGCCATTTGCTAAAGCAGCGTGCGTGCACACACTGAGCATGCAAGTCATCTTAATCTGGGAGAGAACTCAAAAAAGCACCACCGAAAGTCCATCCGAAACAACAAATAAGAAAGAGCGAAGAGGCTACTTTTCATAAAGCCCGGTGTCATCCTCTGTGGGGATTCTGGAAGTTAGGAGCCTTCATTAAAACGATCCCAGGAGTGAGGGGTGGGTGCCTGGACGTGACAGGACGGGGCTGTCACAGCCCCTCGGCCCCGCTGCCACCCGAGGCCGGGGCTCCTCCACCCCGTCCCGCCAAACACCCAGACATGGCACACTCTCCGGCTCCCGTGGGCTGTGTTTAAAGTGGGGTCCCTGAGTCACCTTTGTTCTGCGGCCACCTCCTCCCTCCCCGCGGCCAGCCCGGCAGGCGAGCCTCTCCGCTCCCCTCGGCGCTACCCGGGGGCGGGGGGAGGCAGCACAACAAAAGGCAGATCTCGTCTCCCCGCCGGCTAATCTCTGCCCGTAAATCCCCCGCCCGCTCCGGGGGGAGATAATAAGTGGTTACATCTTCACTTCTCCCCGCGCCTATCGACTTGTGCAGCGCCGAGGGAGCCGGGCCGGGCCGGGCGGCGTGAGGCAGCGAGGGGTGTCCCCCCCGCCGCCTCTCCCGCCCGCGGGTGGAGATTTTACCTTCCGGCGGCGGGAGGGACGAGGAGGCGCCGGCGCGGCCCGGGCTTTGTGCGCCTCACGCGCCTCGCAGCTTATCTGCGGCGCAAAGACGGAGCATCGCGGCTCCGCGGCCCCGCCGGCGCGGGGGGAGCGGCACGGCGGCGTGCATCGGGGCGATTACGGTATCAGCGCGGCCCAGATGGCGGCCGGAGGATGTGCGAGACAGCGGGGCCGGGAGCGGGGCTAGGGCCGGCCCGGGGTCCCCGGGGAGGCCGCGCCCGGCACGAGGAGAGGCGCCACCTCCGCGCCGCCCACCGGGGGAGAAGGCGGCTGTGCCCAGGTCTGCGTGTGCCTGCCCTCTGCCCGGCATCCGCCCCGGCTGCGGACCTGGAAGTTGCCCAACACCTCTCCGGGATAAGGACCCTGCCAAGGGTCGCGCAGCGCTGGCTCCCCAAGGCTCCTCTGCCGGAGGTCGCCGCTACTCCCACCAAGGCGATCGTCCCTGTGAATGCCTCCAGCCCGGCTCCCCTTTCACAGACCATACCCACTCCTGCAGCCTGGCTCTCCCCTCACAGACCGTACCTACATCCCGCACGGAGAACGACGGCCGCTGGCCCAGTGCAGTCACAGACTGTACCCGCTCCCAGTTTGGCCAAGTCCCTACCTAACCCAACCTGCTCTTTCTCACCATTGGCATAAGAGCCTGAACACAGCACTGCTGCTACAAAGTGGTGGCATCATTCACCAGAGGATGAGCGATAAGGAGGAGTAGGTCCCTACACTTCACAACTCGGTTTCTGTGAAAACTGAGGGGCTGTTTTGTCGGGATTCATCAAAGAGCACAGGGTTAGCACGAGGTATGGAAAGGCAAGACAGCCTGGCCTGCCTACCATGAGCACAGCCGGCCAGCTGAATAACTATGCCAGCACCAGGTACTCTGTGCCCTCGGTCTTTAAAGTTTCCAAAATTTTCTCCCTGGGAATCAACGCTTATTTGTTAGGAAACGCATTTCCATTGCACGTCTGCCGAGGAGCACCACGAAGGAGGGAGGACAATGACAGCACACTGAAGTGAGACTGGCATTGTTCAGTGCAAAACTCCTTCCAAAATCACTCGTCCAAGATATCAGTTTTTTCCACAAGAAAATGAATAAAGGGAATTTGACACATAATACAAAGTGAAAACTAGAACCTAGATGGGGGAAGGGCATGTGTGTGAAAATCGTGTCACCGCAATGAATGTCAGATAAAAAGGGGTCTGTCACAAATCCTCCACTAATCCAATAATGTGAAAACCTCTTGGTATCACTGAGACATAGCACAAGGTAATTTTTTTTTATTTTTCATAAACTGCTCTATATGTTTAGCCTTGGAAAGACAGTAATTGGGCAAATGTTCCTATCACAAAACCAGGACTTTGATTTTTCAATAAAGGCAAACTGATTTTCACATGTCAAATTTACTATGCATTCCTCAGCCAGTATTTTTACCCTGAAGAAGGGACACTTCTCCCTCAACTTCCTCCAGTTGTCAGTTGCGTGACAACCATATTTAGAGGTAATCAGACAGGTCATATTACAAAAGTTAGTCAACTTGTTTGAAACCTTAGCTCCTAAACTTAACGGTATGTTCTATGCATTTCTAAAGAAAAGTGACTTATTAATTAATTCAACCTGCAAGGTAATACAGAGCTTTCTCTCTGCATATGTTATTTCAAACTACTAGGCACAAATTAGAGACTGCTCTTTTTTGGTATATCTGTTATGGAGCTTTTTCTTGAAATACATACATATCATGCCATGAACTAATTTAGGATCCGCCAGATTCTCATCTTGCAGGGCCACCATGTGCATCTTACATCTATATTGACCATACTTTTATTACTCAAATCATTAAACTCCAAAGAAAAACTAATCCAGGATCCTTCCTAATTGTCGAACTAAACCACTACACTAATGTAAGCAGTTTGCTATGAAAACACTCACATTTAAAAATAAAACAATGTGTATTAATAAAATAAATACAATCAGAATACAAATGTGTAACAGAAGTGGCGTTCCATAAGCACAGCTGTCTCAAAGTCCAAGCTGCAGGCTAGAAATCTTAATTTCAACTGACTCTCTTGTAATAATGGGTTACCTTCCTCTAAAGCGGAAAGTCCATCTGCCCCAGGCAGATAAGTTTTGACGCATTAAAACAGATAAAAATCTAACATTTTCTTTCTTGCATTGAATATGTGAATTCTGGTGTGCTATAACGTGAGAATTCCAACATATGACTATTATGGCATAATATCTCATAGCTCAGCTTGTCATTACCTCACTTGTAATTCTTATGTTAATTATGTTCATAATTACTATAAACAGATGTGGCAGAAATTCATGTGACCTTTTACTGCAGAATGCATTTCTCACTCTTTCCACTTTATTTTAATAACATAGGTTAAACCAGAGGAAAGTATTTCTGACACACTCTGCATGTATGTGTGTACATATTTAACATGAAACCATTTCTGCCTCATATTTCAGCCAATCGACCACCTACATACCAGTACATTGACATGAAAGTGATGCTAACTGAAAAGTCTACCCTGAAACATACCCCTAAATAACTGTGCCTACAGTGAACCTTTTTGATTAAGCATAGCTACAGCCATCACTGAAGCCTAGAACTTAAATGGAGCACTGCATTTTTATTCAGGACCTTTGTTAATGCAGCAGTATCCTGCTTTACAACTACAAGTACATAACAGCCATACAGCAATTTATTTTACTCACAGACAAACCATCACCGTCTGTACACAAAACACATTTACAATAAAATCACTATGGATTTCATTAAGAGAAAGCCTACTTGAATTTCATTTCTTTGGACCTAATCTATAATTAGTGTGGACAGACAGGTGCAAACCCTTCTAGTCTACAGATGGCTACTGGAAATGGTGCAAAATAGCTCCTTCTGTTTAAACAACACACAGATAACCTGCTCTGCTCTTATCACTTACAATTACCTCCATTATACTGAACTAATGTTTACCTTAATAAAATGTCCACTGTTGTCTAAACGTTATTTGGAAACTTTCATATTGATGGCAGGAAAAAAAAAAAGAAGATGGGAGTCAATGTCTTTTAGATGAAAATTTGCAGGGGAGGAAATAAAAAAAGCTTTTAAAGAACAGGATATTTTGACTTTGATTTTATGTCTGCTGTTTATTTTTCTTTATCCATAAAACCACACAGTCTGCTACTTCCTGATGTATTTGTGCTACCATATATTAAACTAGTAAAGTTTATAGTAAGAACAGGATAACTGCATTTTAAAAGCAGTTCTTTAAAAAGGAACATCTATGTGGAAAACCAAGACCCTTTGCCTTAAAAGTTCAGTTTTTAAACCAACTGTTTTAGATCTCTGATATGAAACAACATGAAGACAATGTAACCTGGAAGCCAATGTTTTAAGGATTTACACTCTCATTACTTATACTAAATTCAGTGTCAGTTTCAGCTTTTTTAATATTACAGGTTGTTTTTAAAGGCTGTATGAAAAAGAGCAGACTGCTACTAACTACGTGGATCAAGGTTTTTCAATGTATTCAGATTAAAAATAATTATCTTTCCACATTTCTTTAGCCAAGCCACCAGAAATAGCCCCTTCAAAACACCAAACTCATGTTTTATTTCAGCTATTAAGTCTTCTTGATCTCTCCATGACAACTTAAGTTTCTTCAGAACAAAGAACAAGACCTTCTCCTCCCCCCCAACCTAAAAAGTCTGAAGCTCCTGCAATAGCGACATACTGATATCCTTATTCAATTAGCTAAAGATTTAACAGTAATGGACTGTGGCAAGTGGATTTGAAAGTTGAAAATGACGATTGCAAGCCCTTTCTCCCATCACCCCCAATGCAAACACTGCAGATGCCTATTTCACCCAAAGCGTCTGGCAACAAGGAGTTTGCAGTCTGCACAGTACCTCAGTGAGGCAAGCTTCGCATTCAACGCCTGTCATCTGAAGTTCATTTCAGAGAAGTGAGAAACAGGATTTGACAGGGAAGAATGTCCTGAACTGACTATCCACTGACCAGCACTCCAGGTGGAGCTATTTTTCTCCCCCATTATTCCAAAAACAATACTCCCAGTATAAAACTCCATGTGCACGCAGGCATACATAGTGTTAAGCGCACACAGATGAGAGACACCATGTGATGTTTTACTGGTCCATTATTTAGGCACGAAACAAGTTAACATTAAGGTGGTCAAAAATGGTAGAAGGCAGTGTTTTACTTAAAAAGATTTTGGAAACTATTTAAAAGCTCAAAGTCTTTGAAGAAAAACAACTTGTGCAGCAGTTGCCAGGAAGCAGTGACCTAACACTGCTGTCTGCATTCCATTACAAACAGAATGGTTCTTGTCTTCCTACAGCATGCTCATGGCTCAAGAACCCAGCCACTCACCCTTCTGCAAGCACAGGACAGAAAGAAGTCCTGCTATCATCTCTTGTACCCCTCGCCTGGCTGCAGCTTGCCAGAGGCACCAATGGAATTAAGAGTGGGTTGGGTTTTTGGCAGAGTTTGATGTTTTCTTGCACTGATGCATGGCTGAGCTTCCCATGATAGCGAAGGAAAATGACTCATTAATTGAAAATAGTAGCAATTATACTAAAGGTTCAGATATGGTGACACTGACCTTAAGAAAGTTATCAATTATCAAACAGTGTAAGTTCCTAATTAAAAACCTTTACAGCAAATCTGCAATGAATCTCACACCTAACAAAGCCTTTGCCAAGTTCATATTTTCACAGACTGTACAGTTACGAACAAGCCTTACTCATGTCTTTTTCCTATTATCTTCCTATTGATGGGGAGCCACAGAAACACCTAGTGCTAAAACCAGAACGCATAAACAAGATGGACTAACTTTTTTACCATTCAGCTGAGCTGAAGGAAATTCCCTGATCATATTGGATTTCCTAAGGAAATCAGCCCAGAAGAAACTGAATGAGGTTTTCAGACTTCCCATGGAAAGGTCAAGCATCAGCTTTAACAACCATTAGAAACGAGTTTCAATCCTCTCGGCTATCCAGATTCACTAAGCCGTTAACAGAAAAGCTGAACAGAAAACGTGGACAATAGAATTCAACTCTAAAAACGTCTTTCACATCTTGCCTCAAACTGCAGTTAACAAAGTTGCTTATTTAAACTTTCCATTGCATCTGTCAGGATGCAGAAATGGAGACGGAAATGTAAGGCTTCAAGGGTGTAGTTAAATAAATTATACTCACCCTTAGCCCTAACATATTGTGTTTACAAATACAATAATTATGTTTCTAGCTACATGTCAATGGAAAATATTTTCTAAGTCCTTCAAAAAGCATGCAAGCATTACTGTAAGTAGGAAATAAGTCAAAACAGATTAGTAGACCAAAAATGGGGAGGGGAAAAAAATCCTGCTTTGGTCAGCAACTCGGACCACCGTCAGGGGATAAATCAATTTGCAGCAGCTGTGGACAGCCATTTAAGTCTGGGGCCTGAACAGATTAATTAGGAGAAGCGATGTTAAAAGTTAAAGGGGTCAGCGTTACATTAAGCACACGAGTACTTGCTGGAGCAAACGCTTGGCTGTACATACCAAGACTCCGAAGACATTCTTCTAGTTAGCCAGGGCTACGCCAACAGCCAAGCGTTTGGCACTTGATGCTTTCCTAGGGACAGCACGGCAGCTCCCGCAGGCTGATTTTAAGAGATGTATACCCATTCTTGCGCAGACCTTGCCGCGCCGTGCGCCTTGCCCTCACCGCGTTCAGCATTGCCCGCACAGGCGGGCGCGCAGCGGTGCACAGCGCACCTCGGGGCCGCACCGGCAAGCGAAGGCAGGCGCTTCCCGCCCGACTGCGCTTGTCAGTGGAAAACTTAGGCAACTCTTTGGGCAGACTTGCTGCCGCGGGCTCAGCAGATCGCAGCCCGCTCCCGAGCTATCTGCGGGGCGGGAGCTGCCGGCTCCCGGGCGTCACGACCGGGCGGCTGCGAGAGACGGATTCTCTCCGTGCCGTGATTTAGGGCACGGCAGAGGTGGGAGGGGGTGACGGGCAGAGCCTGCTGCGGATCGGGAGATGGAGGGCTGCTCTCCCAGAGAAACCCGAGCGGCTTCGAGGCGGCTGTTCCCCACCGCGGTGATGCCGGAGAGCCCCCGGCTGCAGCCGGGCAGGGCGGTCCCGCCGCACCCGGCTCCGACTGCAAGCTGGGGGGCAGGAGGGGGAGGCTGCTTCGGCTGCCCATACCCTCGCCCCCCTCCTTTAAACTTATCAGTGAGCTGAAGGAAGTAACATTTTAGCTCCTGTTTAGATCATGAGCGATTTAAGAGCTGCGTCCGATTAGTTACTTTCGGTTTCTCTCTTAACATCTAGGGGAGCAGAGCACAGGAATAGTTCGCTATAAATTAACTCTGCAACGGAGTTCACGGGTGCTCCTGCTAGGGTGGAAAATCCTTCCCTGCCCTAAATCAAATTTCTCAACTTTGGCACTAACAAAAGGACTCGAACTCGGCAAAAGTCAAAGGCTTGTCTAAATGGCCGGGAATGTGGTTTTCATCCTTCCAATCTCCCTTATCGATGGTCTGTTGCGAATTTATGGAATCGAACCCTTCAGCTCAGCCAGACGAGATGGCACAGTTACATTGTATTGCAGTTTTGGAAATGCAATTCCTAACGTAAGCCTGTCGTTTTAGGAAACAAGCTATTTGCAAGACCGCGGTGCAGCTAAAGGCGACGTGCACCGCCTAAAATATTTCTTTCGAAATAGTCCGAAAAGATGTTGCCAGTGCTGCATGAACCTATGATTGCAGTGAAACAAACAAGCGAAACAAAACAATCCCATCGGAAATATTTCAGGCACTCCGACTCACACTGGCCAGCACTAGAGCCTGGAGAGAGGGGAGGCAGGAAAGAAAAAGGCAAGTCCTAAACCCAGACAGAAATCTGACACTTTGTTATAATATATGCCTGGGAGGGTTATTTTCTGCAAAACTGGGTTATATGGTTTCTGAGCTCTTGAGCAGTATTCGGGGTGCTAGTTTGTAAGCCGGGGACAGAGCGTGTAATGCTGCATGCAGCGCTAACCTGGCCCGGGCACAGCAGCAGCCCCGGTCCGCCTGGGTTAGTTACAGCCGCGGGAGCCCGTCAGAGCCCGGGGAGCCCTGCGGGAGAGGAGAAAGGGAAAGAAAAGGGGCTCGGGCTCCCCCCGCCCCGGCGCGCCCTGCCCAGCGCCCGTACTCACACTGCAGAGGACCGGAGATGCCCACCATTCGCCACGGGCTTCGAGCTGCAAATAAAAGTTCCCGTCCTGCTCGGGGGAGAGACGGCAGCCCAGGCTGCTGGAGGGGCGAGGGGGTGGGAAAGGGGAGAGCAGCGCCGCGCGGCTTCCCTTCCCAGTCCAGATGATCCACGTCCACAAAAGTCAAAACGAGCTGAGGAGAAACTCCAGCTGCTCTTCCCCCCCCACCACCCTCTCTCGCTCTCTTTTTTTTTTTTTTTTTTTTTTTTTTTTAAGGGAGTACCGCCTGAGGGAAGCTACTTGTTCCC
>VXAZ01004023.1:1772193-1838371 GCA_013399875.1 Gymnorhina tibicen
CGGCGGCGGGGCGGGGACGGGGGGAGCGCGGGGAGGTTCGCCCCGCACCCCGCCTCCCCCTGCTGCAGAAACTACGCCATTGCGGCCTGGCCCGGGAGCCGGCGGCGCTGCCGCCCGCCCGCGGCTTCTCCGTCCCGCTCCAGCGCCCCGCCGACTGCGGCGCCGACCGCTACTTCGACAGCTCCCGCCTGGCCTGCGCGCCCTGCGGGGCCCACCAGCTGCAGAGCGCCGGCGGTGAGCGATGGGGGAGGCGGTGCCACCGGCGCCTCGGGGCAGGCGGGGCTCGGGCGGCTCCGCGCTGAATCCGCCCCCAAGCAGCGGGAGATGCACAGTCGGGGCCCAGGCTGTGGCGGTAAAACAGCAGCCGTGGGGCACGTCTGGGAAAGCCGCGAAAGGGCCAGGATTCCGCAAGGACCAAAGCGGCCCCAGTACAGCTGTGATGTACCTGAGATACAGTTCAGAGAAATGACTGTACACCTTTTCTAATAATCTTTCTTTCCTCAAGCATTATAGGTATTTGCATTTTTATCTGTAAAATTCCACAGGACCCTGAATTTATGTTCTCCAACACTTCTGTAACTTGAAACTCATTGTCAAAACGAGATACCAAGTGTCTGAGATACCAAGTGTCTGAGATCCTCAGGCTGTGCCCATGCTCGTCCGAGTCCCACGCGGGAACTTGGAGCAGATACAACACAGCTTGACAGTACTAAATGGAAAATACAGATAGTTGGTTGCTTTCTTTAGGGCATAAGGAGGTATTAAAGGGTCCATCTTTTATAAATACAGAGTCCAACAAGAGTGGGGGTTCCCTGTTGTTTGTACAGACACAAATTTGAGACTAAGACCCAACAGCATCTCTCTTCAGAGCTGGTCCCTCAGTCAGAAGCAGTGATGTGGGTGGCCGTGTTCACAGCTGCTGCATAAAAGCTGGTCGCCTTTCCCACTGCCACCATGGTACCCTAAAGAGTAATCCCATAGTGCATTCACTGAAAAAAAATACATTTTTTTTTCAGATCCCCTGATAACGTGGGTGCCTAGATACATAACTCCCCTTTAGGCTGAATCTTCCTCTAAATCAAGGGCTTCAAGAAGAGGAAAATTCCAAGGGGAGGTCAAGGGTTTATTTTTTCCTGCAGATCTGACTGGAGCAGTGTAGGTAGGTGCCACTCAGCGCTGTTTGCATCTTGACTGAATTCCACTTGTGACTGCCCATACACTCCCTGGCTGGCTGTGCCAGGGATCCACTGTGGAGTCTGCTTTCAAGTGGCATGCCTAAAAATCTAGGTATTGTCACTGTGAGTGTCACAACTCAAACTTTTCATTGATTTAATCCAACTGGGCTTTTTCTTCTTTAGAATTAAGTATAAATGGTTGATCATTTTGACTAATGTTTCTGTACAACTGGTCTCATTAGAATGTACTTTAAGGTTATAAAACTTTTCGCAGAATTTGACATTATTTTTACCTGCACAGTTCAATAAGCTTAAATGATAAAAACAGTTTATTTATACATATAATCAATGTTGGTTTGTAGTTTGTGTTTAGAAGTACAGAGAGAAGTTCATGACAGTGAGACTGGAAAAGTTTCTAAAAAAAAAGTTGTTGAGCACTAGCAGATGGGCATTTTATACTGTGCCATGAAAGTAGTGTTTAATTTCATATAAAATGTTGACTATGTTCTGTTCACTCACTGAAAACCATTCAGTATGAACCTTGATTCGCATGCACAATTTTAAAAGCCTTGAGTTTAAAACAGCTTTCCATACAACAGTTATATTTTGAAAAACCTTTTCATAGGAACACATTTTGGTTTTAGGACTGACTTCATATTAAAAAAATAAAACCTGTATACAAACATATAATGCTGGTGTTGTAGAGAGGAAAGGCTGTGGCAAGATTTAGATGGAGAGATTATATTTATTACAGACCAACTGTTAAAGTTTGGTTTAATTAAAAAAACCCACAAAATACAAGGTCTGGATCCCTGTTCCACCCTGGTAGATCAGTCAGCCTTGTAACATTCTCCTTAAACGTCTGTGAGCAAAATGTAATATGGGCATTTTGTAAAAAGCAAGATGATTTTCATGAACATCTCACTCATGTTTTTATGTGCCTATCTAATAATCCATCTTGATTTCTTGAGAACAATAGCAGTTGTTCTCAGTATTCTGTTACAACCAGTCAGTTTTATATAGATTAAAACTGCATTTGTTTTGTTTTCTTCAGGTAGTTCCTGTGTATGTGAGCCAGGATACAGGATGGTTTCTAGTAATGGTGGGTTCTCTGTTACTTGTGAAAAATGCCCAGAAAGTATGGTAAGTATTGAACTTTTCATGTTTGCCATAACGATATAATCATAATCGTAATCATAATCATGCAAATCATAATCATACAAACCATAATCATTATGGTTTTTTAATTTTAAATTTTTATCCTGATTGCAAGTTATTTTTCATTAATTTAAAATATTTTTGCATAATAGTCTTTGCTTGGGAATTTTTAAGACCATGCTTATAGGTGTTATTTTTTTCAATTTAGAATTATCTATTACTATTATTTTGCAGGCACTTTTTCATTACAAATTTGACCCCACAGACAACATAAGAATTTTTTTAAGTGTTTAAGTTCCTTCCACTGCTTTTCTTCTCTGCGTTGTCCTTGCCCAGAGAGCACAACTCTGTACAATGTTAAAGATGCTTTTCAGCTCATAGGTATCTTAACTGATTATTTATATAAATACTATTATTGTAATATTTAGGCTGTATCTTCATAATCCCTGATATTTCATCTTCTTACTTCAAAATGAGCTGCTCCTACTATGTTACTTTAATTATAATTATAGTTTGGTCAGTTCTTTTAACCTTCTTTGACAAATTAAGTTACAATTTTGTGTCATAATCACAGCATTGAGCCAGAGACATCAGCCTTAACCAGATTTTTCCCACTATAGTAAACAAAGAAATGTATTTTTCTAGCAAATCAACTTTTGAGGGTGAAGCCTTCCTGAATACTTCTTTCCCTTCAGTAACTCTCGAAGAATTCTCAGGAGAGCAGCTTAGTTGCCTGAGTTAGGTGTTTAATGGCTAATGGGCAGTGTAGGTAATTTCCCTTTTCTTTGCATCTTCTTGCTGTATTAGACAAAGACTTGGCTTACATCCTTTTGTGTTGTGATATTTTGCTGTTTCTTCCTCTTTCCTGCAGTGGTGGCATTTGCCTTTGGTCTACTGCCAAGGCTTTTGCAAAGATAAAATGATTGATAGTGGGGAAGGGAGTAACAGCAGTAGCACTTGAGGATAAGCAGTTATCTTCATTTTCCTCAGTGGTTTTTATCTGTAGTGCAGTTACTTCATAGTATAAAGTAAGTGTGGATGTAAACTGTCTGGGTAGGTACAAAATTCCAAGCAATTATATATAAGCTGCTTCCACGTAGAACTCCTCCATTTCCATTACTTCTGTATATTTATATGTAATTGTCTATGTATGTATTATTATATTTACTCAATGTAGGACTTCTCTATCTCTTTTTAAACATTCTACTTTTAATTTTCACTGAAGGGTGTACGCTGACAGGTTCAGAAGATCTTAACTTTTTTTTCTCTGTCTGCATAGGAATTATTTTTGCCAGATTGTTTAGCCTTTTTTTATCTTTAAAATCTTCATGAATGTTATCAATGTTTTATCTGAACACATTTTCTAATAACTAATGGCTGGATAAGGCATTCTTCACAGATACTGGGTGATGTCTATATTTTTGAAAATCCTAATAATTGTGTTTTATTTTAGAGCGGAGTTACTCAAGATGGGTGGAATTGTATTACTTGCCCCAAAGGCCTGACTTCGAAAGGAAATTGTAAATGCCCCAGTAATGAAATACTAGGTAAAAAATACATGCCAATTATGAGATGATAGCACTTGTTTTAGGTATTTGAGTTTACTAAGATATGCTCTTCTGTTAAATAAGAAAGAAAATTTTACGTGTGTTTACATCTCGTAAAAATTCAACATTCTTCTTGATCTTAATTGTCATTTCTGAAAGACAATGGATAAATCTATACCATTGCTCATTGCAATAAAAACGATTATGCAAACATTCCATAAATGGATACTGCTCAATGAATATTTCAAGCTCCTTGGCAGTGGATGGAGTTGGAATAAAAACAATGTCAATATAGGCTATAAAAACATTACAGTGTTTTGAAGTATCAAAAGCAGTAAAGGAATTGTACCTACATGAGTAGGTGGAAGAGAACAGCCTTAGCAAGCCAAGCAAATGGCTGTGCATTAGGGTCAGTGGATTTCATGCCAGGGACACCTGTACTTGTGACTTTCTGAGATGTGCTTCCCTGTACCTGTGTTTCCCTATATCTGTGCTTCTTACTTGATGCTCTCTAGTAGTTGCAGATGATTTTCAGTAGACAGAAAAATAATGTTAAATGTAGTGTGTGTGTTAAATGGATTTTAGCTTATTTTGCATAGTAAAATCCTGAGAGCAAAGTACAGTTTTCATCAGTGGTGTAAAATATAAAAGCTCTTGGGACATCTACTTTTCCTTATTTTCAAAGACATGGAATGCCTATAATTCTCTGAGTAAGTATTGTAAATGTCCACTTTGGTTACATTTCCAACAGAGTATATTGGAGAATCACTGTTCTCCAGATCAATAATTTTTAATTTCCCTAGGAATCTGGAAAACAGTGAATACCAGTCTTCTACCTCAAACTTTATAAGAGTTACAAAATACGTTCTGGGCCTTTATGGTAAAATATTGAGAGCAAAGCTGAATCCGTAATTTGAAATACAGGAAGAACATTGGTATTGTATTTTTTTGATTCTCTTTGGTTTGGATTTTTTTTTTAATAATTAGATTTGAAATCTCTTGCCAGATGATATAGTTGGTGGAAGATGCCGTTTTGAAACTTGGAAATTGTGACATTTCCGTGAATCATTTCAGATGAAATTTATTTTTTTTTCCCAGTAATTTGCAAACTTGTTGTTTTGAATTTTTTACTTTGCAGTGAGACCTCTGTTTGAAATTTGATTCAGAATAAATAAGAGGAACAGCCAAACTAGACATGAAATGTTGCATTACTCATTAAAACTAAACTGCATGTGCACAGCTATAAGCAGTGCACACATACATACATATGTGTATTTAAGAGTGGATGTTATTTGCTAGTTATTTGCTCTTGATTTTTTCAAAATAAACCCTTTGAATTTATTTTAGATCTGCACAGACACTGAATTTTTTCACACTTAACCTGTGTGACACTTTGCATCAGGCAGTTTTATCACAGTTGCTTTTCTTTTCTACTTAGTGGAAAGAAGCATTGATGGCATTTTGCTTAATGAAGCATTGTGCATACATTGTAATGGAAGTGAGCAGTCATTCTCTGCCTCAGATGCATCAGGAAGTAGGTGGGTGCTCTTTGCCTTTTGTGATGATAATTTGAATATGTCATGCTAGTTTAAATGGAATATTCCTAAGGAACAGACTGTATCTTTGGGATGACAGTTTTGAAGGAAGGGAATTGGAAATTCTCAACCCGGTATCAAACCCACCGTGTTTTGTGCTCACTGAAGTCCTTATTAAGACCAGCAGCTTGGTCTCTTTGTCTTGCTTTTGTGTGACTAAAAAGCGTGCTTTGGATTGGAAGGATAGAATTAATAAGAACAGAATTCTTATTTTGATAATTAATTATTTGATTTATTTTCTACTTCACTGATAGTAGAAACAAATCAGTAATAACTTTTGAATTTCAGTTCAAACTAGTTAAGTTGCTGCCACTGTTCCCAGGCATACTATGTAATCAACTTTCACTGAGTACTAAATCTCATACTTAACTACATTTTAAGTGCATTCTTCATGTTTGTGATCCATAGGTGTGTAAGATGTGAAAAGACATTCATTCAAGTAAGCAAGTCTTGTGACTGCAACAGCCCAAACATTTTAGTAAGTAGAAGAATGGTTATTATATTGAAGTCCAGAAAAAGAAGTTGCTTTGACAAGTGTATCAATATCTTATCAATATTTTTTTATTCTTTTATTTCTTTCAGACTGGGGGATTGTGTTTCTTGGCTCGTGAAGGCTTACCCCCAAAGGGAGTTGCAACTGTTCGCTTTGCACAGCTAGTAAGTGTATTTATTGTAAAACACTTCTAAGCTTTCTCATTACTTACTTTCAGTACGTATTTCAAATTCCCGTTCTTGAAAAACAAAGGTGGAACTTTTTTGTCTGATCACAGTGATTGTAAGGTCATTTGCATCAAGATAGAGTGTAGGTATGGACACCAAGCAAGTATTGTTCTTATGGAATAAGCTTTTAAAGATTCATGCCCTCTTGGAAACTGAAAAAGGGAAGTAATTTACATGATTTTAGTATCAAAACAAGTAGCATGTGGCCTTTTGTATTAATTGTGTGCTTTTAAAGCATACCTTTGTATCACAAAAATGTGCTGAAGAATCCATGAGTGCTTCTGGACTTTTTTACTGTATAAAATCTGTATTTGTGTAAAACATTTGAAAAAAGATATAAGGGTTGGGTTTACGGCTTGATCTTAGAGCTTATAGAAGAAAATGAGCACGTATAAAGTTTGAAACTGTGTATGAAATTGCTGCACTCCTTGAATTGGCTGATGAATGAAAAAAATGTTCTATTGAGAAGAATGAAGGGATTTTCATTGTTTCATCTAATGAACGTTTATTAGTTGTGAAATCTGCTCAAAGTTAGTACCATTTGCCAAGTAGTTCTGAATTCAGGAAATGCTGTGTGGCTAAGAAATGTATTTTATTCCTAAATGAATTAATGTTAAAAGCTACTACTTGAAAGAAAGAAGCAGTCTTCAGTTTTTCTGATATCAAACATTGTTTTGTTCCCTGAAAATGCCATCTTCTAAGTAATATTTTATTGAAAATATGTCTTTTCAGTTGCTTACAGTATGAATGAATGCTGTGTGAGTAGTTATAGAAAGGAGGTTGTGAAAGGTTATAGAAAGGAGGTTAATTTGGCTAATTTGGTCCTGAGTTAGATTTACCATCAAGTTAACATCTTACCCTTGAAATTGTTAGTACTTCCCTTATGCAGTGAAGAAGACTTCTGTGTCACAGAATCTATACTCAAAGCTTAAATATTTCAGCTCTTGTTCTGTATACTTTGTTCAATTTAGTGAAGTGAAAGAAATTACTGCATTATGATTGTGTTTTGAACTGATGTTGTTAGACTGAGATAACACATCAGGCTCTTAGAAAAAAATAAGTAGCATCTTCTAGCTGACACAGTTTTCCAGACTGTTACCTTATGGTTGAGTTGTTGTGAACAAAGACAGTGAAAAAGTTCCTTATTTACAGGGTGTAACACTGACATCAGCATGGTTTCTGAAAAACCTGCAGTCCTCAGCCTTTGCCTGTTGGGTGAGTTTCATTAATGTTTGCAGTTTGCTTTTTTATACAGAATGGTATTCTAAACACATCACTTTTATTTTTGGAAGTTACCTTGCTTGTTTTTAAAGAATTTTATTTTAAGCTGAGAATAGAAAAGAATTAGTTATATATACAGAATGCTTAGAAATACTGAGGGCTAGTAATGTTAATGCAAGTCTACAGGGTGGGAATTTTCACAAGATGAATGGTGTTAAATTAAAAATCCTTCGATATTCAGTAGCATGTGACCTACTGTCCATATATATGGATATAAATGAGCATATCCAGTAAGGGATCACTCGGAAAATTAACTTCTGACATATTCAGTATTTATTGGCACCTGCTCTTTACCTGTTCATTGATTTTCCTTTATGAATAAACACAGAAACACCCTTTTTAGCTTTGCTTTGCTTTATGTATGCAAGTGTTTTTTACCATTATGTTGCTCTGGGTGACAGTAACCATGGGTGAAAGACTGGCTGCAGCAACAGAATCACAGACACTTGTGAAGGGCATGTGCCTCTGCCACCCTTTTACCAACTCTGTTATCACACATGCTCATTTTCCTTCTGTACTGCTCTCCTGAAGATCAGATTTTAAACTTCTCAGGTTCTACATTTTGTCCCTATCTGTCACAACCCAAAGGGTTACTTGGCCTAGAAGTCTCTAAAGATCAAAATATGGATTTGCAGGATTCCGTAATACATGAGCACATGGAGTCTTTATTTCCTACATTTCTTTATGAGAGATTACTACAAATTATTACTGGTAAAGTGAGTATAGTTATGATTAGTAAAGCAAGTGTGTAAGTGTGTATGTACTGCATTGGTAGCAGCAGTCAGTAGTAGCAGCAGGCATATATTTCAATATTGCAAGTTGGTACAGAACGATCACTAGGAAAGCAATAAATGCGCTTATGGTGAATCACCCATATGCATGTATATTATTCCAGTAGTACCAGTGCAGTACACAAGAAACAGCTCCCAGGAGGGGGGCCTCAAGACTGATGACAGATGAAGTTTCACTTCAAAGATGATGAACGTTGCAGAATCTGGAGTCAGTCAGGCATGCCTAGCCACAGTCTGATAACTGGCCTAGGAGAGCTCATAGAAAAATTTGTGTAGGGGACCTTCTCTATGTGTAGAGACTGAGAGACAACAGACAGGGACAGATTCACTCTCCATTTTGGGTCAAAAGTAATTTTTTTATCATTTTTTGTAAGGTGGTGTAGGACAGCACCACCTGGAACAGCCAATAGATGACAATGTTTTAAATTCTCTCAGGCTAGTTTTTGTTTTTTCCAGACTGTTTTTCTACTCTTTCATGTATGACAATCAATAGCAGTTGCCTATTCCTACTCCTTTGGAATGTTTTCCCTCTTCTAAACCCTAACCCTCTTCTATACTCTTTTTCATCTTTCCAGATGATAGGTTGCCATAACTATTCCTTGGGTTTGTGCTTATTGATGGTATCTCAGAAGGTCTCTGAAGTTCAGATACTCAGCTGCACTTCTCAAGGATGTTTCAGGCTCCCAGGCCATGTTCCCAGGCTGGCAGGTGTCCTCTCAGTCAGTATTTTAGCAGACTTCTGTTCAGAATTTTCCCAGATCACCTTTGTGGCTACTCCCATCACCATCTCATAAACACAGCTCTGAGATGTATTCCCCCACTGGTCCCATTCTTTATCACTGACATCAGTTTATCCTGTTTGTCTGCCTCACCCTGCTCAGTTTCAGAGGTGCTGCCTGAATGTGATGAGCAGCTGCTGGTCTGACCCACACAACTAGGGGTAAGGAGGTGGCAAGTTAATACCAGTGCAGTGACCACTGCACACAGATGCCACCTCTGCATATCACTTGGCACTGGTGTGTTTACCAAAATTGAACAAGGTACATAAAACTGAACAGAAAATATTTACACTACATGCACCTGTAGTTGTCAGTCTGAGGTCTTTGATGGAGTCATCTTTGCCATACAGCCTAAGTGGTATTAAACATTTTGATTCTTACTTGGTGTTCTAAGTGCAGATTTTGACATTTCTGTCACTTTTTACCATCCAGCTGATGCAACTAAAATAAGCTGAAAAGGTGAGAGTATTGATTTCATTCTGCCATCTGCAGATCTATAAAAATATGGTACCTGATGAATACCTGGGAGAAAATACTAGGTGTTGACAAATTGAAATTACTTTCAGGTGAAAACAAGGGTTTAGGAGTGGCTTCTTAAAAATAACATCAATTTTATGACTGCCTCACAAAAAGGAGGGGTAATTAAGTACTTTTTTCTGTGTTCTTGTGTTTCTCCACTGCAGTTGTACTCTAATCTAACAGCATGCCAAGCTCTTGGAAATATGTGTGTGATGAATATGAACTCATTGAGTTCTTCAAGTACTGATGCCTGTGGTTTGTTTCAGTATATTTTTGTCAGTACAGCAAGGGTAGGCATCGTTCATTCAATACCCTACTGGTAAGTTGCCTTTTCCGTAACTTTTGGTCTTTAATAGCTCTGTATGGAAATTATTATTCTAAGTGTTCTTTGATGAAAAATATTATGTTTCTTTAGAGAAAACATTGTTATTCTTTTCAGGAGGCATAATCTTCCATGGCTGTATTATGGTGACCAACCAGGATTAGCATCCCAAGTGCTTGAGAAAAATCATTTTCCTACAACCTTCAGTTTTAAGGGAACAGATAAGGTAGGTGTTGGGTAGTAGACATAGGGAAGCATACATTAAGAAGAGGACATAATCATATAAAAAGGTTTAGATTTATTATAGATGTGACTCTACTGAAGGTAAATTTTAGGCAGTGAGTGTAAAAAAACACAGTGTGAGATCTTTTGGAAGAGGAAGGTGATATTTACGTAAAATAATGTCTAGTCACTTCCTTTGCTTACACCATACCCACATTCTCGTAGGCCAAGGTGTGCTTGCCTGAGTGGTCTGACCAGGGCACAAGGAACAAAGGATGCCAGCTTTTAAGTGTTCAGTGTGTCCCCAAGGATCTGGATTGGCAGTGGTGAACTAGTAATTAAACAAACCTTTTAGACACCTTAGGAATTCATAGTGGTTTTGACACTGTCTTTTGCTTCAGAGTCTTGTTTACTTCCATCTTCAGAAATCTGAGGCAAAGTTGGTCTTCGTCTTTTTACCATGTTTGAAATATGTACATCCTTTTGTCAGATTTTGTGGTGAACTAATGTGAAAAAGAGGGGTAAATGTGATGTGCTGTATCTTTGCTGCCACCCTTCTGGTGTGCCAAAGTGCAGGATCTTTTGCTGACAAGTTGTCTGTGTCAGGTTTTATCACAACCCATTTATCATCTCTGTAGCTGGGAACAGTGTTCTTCATCACTATTATGTGGTGTTTAACCCTTTCTGTTGCTCACACATGCATTTCTCTCCCTACTTGATTTATACCAATTGAAATATTTCTGTTACAAATCTCTACAAGCTGATTGTATCAGAGATGGAATCAGTGTATTACTCCAGCCTTTTCCTCTTACTGCAGTGAATTAGAAAAAAAAAAGAGGTGAGGAAAATAGTTTTACATCAGAGGCAGATATCCATCCCTGGGAGGGACAGTCTGCTTAAGTTGCTTGTTAACTGGCACAGTCTTATGAACAAATCAGATAGTAAATCAAACGGTAAAGTGATTTATTTTTCCAAATTCATTGTAAAAATAGAGTCACTGGAATAGTTCATTCAAGTTCAGCTAATCACAGAAAGTAGTACTAGTGATAACCTGTTTGTCAGTTATACTGCCAAATTTATCTAGAGTTTTCTTTCTGACTCAAAAATAAAATGATAGCCTTTTTCAGCCATATTCTACAAGGCTGTGTTTTAAATTGAACAATGTTGCAATGTAGCAGTTGTTTTAATTACTAAAATACTTGTTATTCCTCCTAATACTGAAGGTCCTGGAAGCCCTCAAGATTCCAACATAGTATACATCAGAAATATGCGTAGATTTCTGATTAGTTTAGGGCATGTCTACCTGTGTAGAAGTCCCTTTGGAACTTTTTCCATGTCACCAGTGAAGCTGTAGAAGAATGGTATGTTTTATTTAAAAAGTAAACTACCAAGCCCAAGATTAAAAACAAAATCAAAAAGGGAAAAAAAATGAGGGATTGTGCTGAAAGTTTTAAGAAATGTCAAACAATTAGACAGCAGTCTCTAAAATGTTTATGTCCACTTCAGGGCAGTTTCATTGTTCTTTATCTTTTTTTCATCATCAGGATGTAAAGCTGCAATTTGTTGCAGCCTCATTTGATGCGGCAGGAAACTTTCTTAAGTGGCAAAGTTTAGAAGGAGGCATCTTACAGGTATGTTTGATTTTAGTTATCTTTTCTTGACAACACAACGTTCTGAGTGCCTTTAGCCAAATTAAGACAAAGGCCAAGAGTTTGGTTACTACACTAAATACAGTTCATAACTGTAGAGCTAGGGAAAACTGTAGGTTAGGGAAAATAGCCCTTTATTCTCGCTCACAATGATCTGTACAAAATCAAAAGTATAAATTCATCAACACTGCCTTCATCCTTTGGGCCAGTATAAATTTGGCATATTGGAAAGCTCTGAAAAATAGTGTTAGTCACTTAGAACCAACTATCTCTGTCTTCCATTCAGGATAGTTGCTCATGTGTATAGTTTCTTATTAAACGTATTTTTCTTGTTGAGAAAAGTGTATTCTTTAGCTCTTTGTCCACATGTGTTTATAGATGATTCTATGAGTATGTCCCTATTAGATGCTGTCACCTATTTGCACAGGTCATGGGGGTGACAATCAAATCAGTGGTTATGTCACTGTCAAGGGAGGTAGGAAAGCTGATCTACACTATTTTCTTTGTGTTGTCTTGGAATTTTTTTACTTGCTTATTTCTTTTGGTTTTAAATATAAAATGGATACTTTGACCAGCATGTGTCTTTTTCGTAACAGAAAGTTATAAATACTTGGTGGGAGACTTCACATAGAAAGGGGGAATACTGGCTAGAAGTACCATTGGACACTACACCCTCAGATTTCAGGGACACAGACATTCTACTTCATCAGTACCACGCTGTATAGTCAGGCTGTGGAAAATGCAAGTATGCACCAAGAAAGTGCGATAGTAATTAGTCTATCAGAGAGAACAATTGGCAGCTGCAACATGTTACAGAATAGAATTTGTTTAGCAGTCCAGTGGTGATTTAGGCACTCTCAGTACTTCCCTAGGCAGACAACAATAGAAACACTAGCAAGGACAACTGGGAATTGTCTGTCCCTTTTCTGTTGGAGCACATCACTTCAGACACTCCAGTGTCTACAGAAGAGCAGCTGACATTCAGGATTTATTTTGTTACTGCCTCAGGATGAACCATCTTGCATCTGCATCTCCAGTTTTAAGGAAAACTAGTGTCTGACAGAACAGGTTTCTAAGATAGTTACTATGCATAGAAAATTATATATTCTGACATAGAAGTTTAGGTTTATTGGGGCACATTTATTTTCTAGGGCGAAGCTTTTAACAGCTATCAAGAGCCAGTGGGAAGGGAATAGCTTTTCCATTCAAAGCCTCTTTTAATGTAATAGATTGTGCATGATGATAAGACATCACAGTGCTAAAGTGGTCTCAATGCATAATTGTAGCAATTCCCAGAATTTCAGTTTCACACTAATAGAATTGTGTTTTATGCAAATTTAGACTTGATTTTCATTTCGGGAAAATGGCTGTGCCCTCCACTAAATGCCATGCTCATTTAGTTAGACTTTGTCCCATTTCTTTCTGGATTCAGCTGAATATGCTGTTCTTTGCTGAAAATACAAGTGTTGTATTAAAAAAAGAGAAAAAAAACCCTGTTACTTGCTATAACTTTGATCCTCTGAGAATGCCAGCTTAAGAGAAACAGGGCTGTATGAATGTGGACTTATTTTCTTATGGGATTCTTGAATTTAGCAGAAGCCACTGACTGAGCTTGAGGCAGCACAGTGTATTTAACATTCAGTCCACAGAAAGATTATTCTTTCCTGTTTGGTTGCTGCTGTCCACAGATTTCAGTGATGGAACTAAAAAATACTATGCAAGTATGAATAAACTAAACCAGCATTTTAAGAACATCAGTATTAGTGAAATAAATAACTGATTTATTCCAAAATCAATCCTTCTCTTATTAAAAAATAGAATAAAATATCTTTTGTGAGAACTCTGAATGCATAAGTGCTTGAGGTGCCTGTAAATATTTTTCACATGAGAAAACGATACCTTTGAATTAACCTAATTATAACCATGTTTTATTCAGCTTTGTCCTGATACCCAGACTAAACTGAATGCAGCTTTTGCTTTTGGAACAACTTACCAACAAAGTGTAAGTAAGATATAAAATGCTATTTTGAATTTTGAATTAAGCTGCCTCGTATGTCTCATTAGTAATTCAGTGCATATTGAAGAATGTTTGGAGTTTAGGCATAAGCTGCAACATGGAGTTCTTTCTTGTGAAATTGAGTAAAGTAAGTATGGAGTTTTTTTAATTATTTAACTACATCACAAAACTTGTTTACTACATAGCATAATCACAATAAATTAAACTGGAATTTATTTGTATTTGTGCGGTTGCTGACTTAGCAGTGGAAGAACACAGTGCCTAAATAATGACAGCCATATGCTTTGTATCATACATCCTGATTTTCCTACAACTGTCTTTGGCCAGTTTTCTTATGGAAAGAAGGCAAATCCAGTCATACGATGCCTGTATATTGTTCCCATTTACTCTTTATTGTATGCCCTGATTTTAGTGAATTCAGTTAAGAGATTGAAAATGTATTTTAATTGAACAGGTGACTTATCAGAGGAAAGAGATTCTTTAGCTGTCTTAACTATGAAAAAAACTATTGGGGTTTTCACACTTTATTAAACACCAGGAAAGGAAGAGGGGGTAGAATACTAAATTATGTCAGCTGCAGAAATGGTTCTGCCAGTGATAAAGTTTCATTAATTTTTGTCACTTAATGTGTTAAACAGGAAGATGGTAGTCTCTTTGGCAAGGGAGTGTAGAAAGAAGCATCTTTATAAAACTCCATATGTGTGCACAGCATCTCATAACTATATATTAATATTGTTTTTTAACTCATCTACATTGGAAACCGTTCCCCACATCATGTGTTGAAGTGTAAACTCTGGATGCTGTTTAGGTGGTGTGGAGGTCTTGGAAGGTAATAGCTGTCAAAGCTTAGTCTGGGAAATTTAAAGTGTTTACCAACTAACATTGACAAATCTTTGTTAAATATTTCTACTCTTCCATATTGTTTAATATTGTTTAATCCATATTTTGGTACTTCAGACAGAATGAAAGCATATTCTATTTAGGATCACTGAACTAGTCAAATATGGGTTTTTTTTTTTTTAAAACCTTGAGTATTTGATATTGAGTCTGTATTACCTGTTGTTAAGTATTAATAACAGTATTGTTGGGTTTGAATAGATACATCAATAACTTACTGAATATTTCTAATATAATTATTTTTGTCCATTGTGTGCGTTACTTGCTTTTTTCAGGTGGCTTTGGAGAAAACATAGTTGACAAATAATATGAGTATTAAAGATGCATGGTTGTTCGCATATGCAAAAAGTTACCTACTTTCACATCCAATTTCTTCACACAATCACAGTGTGGTTGAGGTAGTCAGGGACTTCCCAAGACTGTCTTGTCCACACGCCTGCTCAAGCAGGGCCATATAGAGCAGGTTGCCTAGGACCATATCCACGTGGGTTTTTATCTCCGGGGAGTGAGACTCCACAGCCTCCCTGGGCAACCTGTGTCAGTGCTTGGTCACTCCGACAGTGAAAACCTGTCTTCTGATGTTCAGAGAGAACCTCCTGTTCCAGTTTATGCCCTTTTCCTCTGGTCTTGTCACTGGGCACTGTTGAAAAGAGCCTGGCTCTGTCTTGTACACCCTCCCTTGCACAATATTTGTACACATTGATAAGATCCCCCTGAGCCTTCTTATCACCAGGTAAAAGAGTCTCAGCTTTTCGTCATAGCAGAGATGCTTCAGTCTCTTCCTCACTGTATCAAGTAGCTTGATTTCTCTCTTGTACAAGTGGGCCCAGAACTGGATTCAGTGCTCCCTGACTTCAGCATTTATGTTTCTTGACTTTAACGTCTCAAATTTTATGTCTATGAGGTTTACTAGGATATTTTTTCCAAATCTGTTGAAAAATGTTAAGAGCTTCATTCTTCACATTAGTCATTCTAGTTAATTGCAACCATTTCCAAGAAGTTTGCATAAAATCATTAGTACTTTGTAATTGCTTGCAGATAGCTGGAATGCTATGTCTATCAGTACTTCAGTAAAGCATTTGACACCGTTTCCCACAGCATTCTCAAGAAACTGGCTGCTCGTGACAGGTGCACTCTTCACTGGGTGAAAAAATGGCTGGATGTCAGGCCCAGAGAGTGGTGAATGGAATTAAATCCAGTTGGCAGCTGGTCACTGGTGGTGTTCCTCAGGGCTCAGTACTGGGGCTGGTCCTGTTTAACATCTTTTTCAGTGATCTTGACAAGGGGATCAAGGGTACCCCTCAGCAAGTTTGCAGAGGACACCAGGTTGGATGGGAGTGTTGATCTGCTGGGGGGCAGGAAGGCTCTGCAGAGGGATCTGGACAGGCTGGATCGATGGGCCGAGGCCAAATGCGTGAGGTTCAACAAGGCCAAGTGCCAGGTCCTGCACTTGGGTCGCAACAAACCCATGCAGCACTCAGACTTGAGGAAGAGTGGCTGGCAAGCTGCCTAGCAGAGGGAGACCTGGGGTTGCTGGTCGACAGCCAGCTGGTCAAACATGAGCCAGCGTGTGCCCGGGTGGCCAAGAAGGCCAATGGCCTGTATCAGCGATAGTGTGGCCAGCAGGACCAGGGCAGTGATTGTCCCCCTGTACTGGGCACTGGTGAGGCCACACCTCCAGTGCTGTGTCCAGATTTGGGCCCCTCACTTAAAAAGGACATTGAGGTGCTGGAGCGTGGAGAGAAGGGCAATGAAACTGGTGAAGGGTCTGGAGCACAAGTCCTGTGAGGAGCAGCTGAGGGAGCTGAGAGTGTTTAGTCTGGAGAAAAGGAGGTTCATGTGAGACCTTGATGATTCTGCGATGGTCTCTTTTGTGAAGAAGTGGGACAGATTCCACAATAATTTTGTAGGGAAGGAATCCACAGCTTGATAAAATAATTAAACGGTTAAAGTGATCTTTTTATTTCCACTTTTTTTCTTGTAGTGCAAAATTTCAGTTTCTAAGATTTTACTGGATTTTGCTAATCCAGTCTTTTATGACCTGTTCCTTGAATATAATGGTGGCAATGGACAACAACATCTTTGGGCCGTGCCAGTTTTAAATTTGAATCTTCAATACAATGAAAAGTTTGTTAATCAAGGTAAGATGGTGAAAGTAACATCTCTGTGAATTTAAACAATCTGAAAACTTCAAATAGAAATAATGTATATTAATTACTGTTACTGTGTTGTTTTTAAAGATAGCATAACACACCATAACTTGTTTCCATTTTAAAAATTTAGTATTTTTTGGGCAAGTTCTGACAGTTTAAGTGCAAGCTTTGGTTGCATACACCGTTCCAATCAGTAATATGCACAAATAGAATAATCTTATTTCATTATATATTATAAGTTGAAAATAAACAATTTTATATCCTCAGTAGTTACTATGTGTTATACAATCATATGTGTTGTTTCTAATACATTTCATTCATTTTGCGTGTTGAATAATGAGTTACCTTTTTTTGTAGGCAGTAATATGAACAACTGGCTTTTGACTCGTCGATTTTTTTTGGTGGATGCACTTAGTGGAAAAGAGAATGACTTGGGAAAACCACCAAGGGTAATTCGGATTGCTAGCAAAATAACAATAAGGTGATTAACTCATATAATATATAGTACACAGAAAATAAAGCCAGTGCTGTACAGTCTGCGTTTTATTGTCTTAAAGTTGTTTTGTTATGTATTTTTAATATGTCTAATATGTATTATGTGCTGCTTTTTCCATTGCGTATTTGGAAATGGCATGAATTTCCATAGGTTGTTCTGATGAGTGAAAGAAGACAACATTGACTTGTGGGAGTTAAAATCACCATGATTCCCTTCCAGGTACAAGGATCAGACCATGTTTGCATAATGCAATTTAGCAGGTGTTCAGTCACCTCTTAGAAGCAGGTGTTGTCTGGAAAGACTTAAAAACTCCTCTGTTAATTCTTTTTCAATGTGCGTGCTGCTGACTATACAAGGGTGTTATTTCATACTCCATATTCTTTTCTGCAGTATTTTTACAACCTGTTTCCTATTCTGTTGTACAATCCAGAATAGGCTTGTAGTCATTTAACTGAAATTGTGAGACTACCTATTAGGGTCAATACAGATTGCTCAACTCAGCTGGAATATATTTTGGAAGAAACTTTTTTTCTCCTTCTTTATGTGATGTCCTCATGTGAGATGCAGACAGGTAAGAATTGATTCAGGTATTTTTTTACAAGTAAACAATCCTTCCCATGTTTTTGTTTTTATATATTTGTGTACATGCCTTTGTACACTCCAGTTGCTTTTAAAATGTGAAGTGCCATGTCACTGGGTTAGAAATTCACATTTTATTGATCAGGTTGTTCTGTTCATTTAGTATTTTCTTGTAAGTACAAGTTTCAGTGATTGCTTTCCAAACACTCATCCGTTTTTTCGTATTAAAAGTCATACTCTGTATTTCTGCAGTATTCGTCTGGTATCCCATACACAGAGAGGAACTATCTACCCTCCTCTAGTTACTGTTGCTTACACAGATGTGCTTCTCCAAAACCCTGAAACCCAGAGCGTGATGGTGAGATCTTTGTGCTACCTTAATTACACTTTTAGTTCTGTTGGAATTCCGATTTTGGCAGTTACAAAATCAGTTATCAGGATTTCGGGTTATAAAAATCTAATAAGCAGTTTCTAGTTCTGATCAGTTTTGAAGTTACAAGTTTTCACTAAAACCTTTTAAAACAAATCAGTTAAAAGTATTCTCTTTTCAATTTATCTTCAGTCTTTTTTAACTTAAAATACTTATAATTTGAATTTGGTTTTATAATGCTAAATTAGGCTACAGTTCAAATAAAATTATACACACAAAATAACAGGTAAGTAACAGATAAAGGACTCTCTAAAGCACTGCAAGCAATTTATGCAAGGAATTAGTACTTTTATTTGAAACAATGCATTAAGATGAGGTTGTTATGACACAAACATTTCAGGTCATTTGTAGTTTAGGTTAAAATATTGGTAATATATTTAAAACATTCTTTAGTGTTACGTCTTTCTGTACTGAAAACCACCAAATTCTGCTGTAGCAGATGCAGAAGGGGCATTTCCTACTTGCCCTTTTGCCTGCCTTCATGGGCAGCAGCTCAGGTGTCCCATTCTTCTGCCTTGTTTGTGTGTTAGATCACACTGCTTTAAAAGGTAAAAATGTTGATCTTAGGATGGTAGAATAATCATTCAGCTATTAAAAAAAATTAATATTAGCGTTTTCTCCTTGTCAGCCTTCAACAGTTCAGACTTCCAGTACAAATAGACATCTGGCTAGAAGAAATTTGTGGTGCTAGAAGCATTCATTGAGTTCCATATTAGTTGCATGAAAGCAAGAGAATTAGAAAGATGGAAAAATCAAGACAGCTTTTGCATGCCTAAGTGATGTCTTTTTTAACTGCTGAGACAGCACTGTATCTAGAAAGTAATTCATTCAAATAGTGATGCTAGGAGCAATTGTTTTCAGTTCCTCAATTTTCTGTCATATGATTTCATCCTTACATCTATGTGAGATCTGTTTGGGTGTTGTCAATTTTGGATGTCTTGTTGCATTTAACAAATTTTATGCAACTAAAGAGATACATTGAATTTTGTTGCAAGTTTCTGTAAACCCTGAGCTTCTAAGTAACTGAGGATATTTAGACTTAAGTCCAAGTACAGTGATAGAAAGAGGTCTGACAGGAACAAATGTTTGGGGAAGACGAGGTGTAGGGAAGGAGGGATTGTTTTGGTGGGCAGGGGGGTGATACTTCTTTTAAACTTAATTTAAAATACTATCTATTATCATACTTGTGTTAAATTTAGCTGTGCAGTGACAAAGACTCAGGCCATAATATTATAAAACCAAGCCAAACATTTTCTCTTCCATGTACAAATATTTCAGACCAAGGTCAAAAGAGGTCATAGGTTAAATTTAAGCTAGAGGGAACAATTTTGATGCTGCATGACTATTTTTATTTCATTCAAGCTGAAAAAACCCCCAGTATCTGAGCTGTGCAATCTTACCATATGATTTTGCATATTGGTGTAATTACATCAGTGTTACCTTTAAGCACTGATAAAAGGGAAAGTATCAAACATTCAGTGTCTCCTTTCAGAAGGAAAAAAATCATGCACATTTGAAAGAATTCCAAATAGGTGTAGCTGGTAACTTGCGGATGGCAGGCACCCATCCCCAGCATTACTGCTGGTAAAATCTGCAGTAAGAGTAGCATAGCACATGCCAGTACGAAGCCTGGCACCAGAGCACACCAGGTCATACCCAGTAAAAAAAGATGTGTGTGGTACTTGTACAGTAGCCCTAGATGGGAATTCCCACCAACTAAAACTGTGAAAGCTACTGCTGTCTGTAATGGTTGTAGCACTTCAGAATTTCTATGCATATTTACTTTTTGTATTTTTATGTTCAGGTTTCTTTCGCAGTGAGCTATGAGATGAATCAGTCAGAGGCTCAGATTCAGACTGATGTAAGTTGTAATTCCCTTTAATTTGTTGATATAATTATTTAGTTCTATTTTGTGTGTTTTAAAAATATCTGCAAATGATTTTTTGTTATTTTCAGATCGCATTGGGTGTGTTGGGTGGACTGGCAGTGTTATGGTCCCTTCTCAAGACTGCAGGCTGGAAGAGGCGCACAGGAAGCTCCATAATTGACTTGCAGGTATGAACAGCTGGCAAACTGAGATGGGACAGCTCTTCCTCTCTTTAAGGACACCTTTGCTGTCGTTCCCTGTGATTTTAACTATTCATTTTCTGAAGGTAACTGAAACAATTTCTAGCCTAGCTGCATAGAACTGTGCCCTGGAGTTAGGCTCACTTGAGAAAGTAGGTTTTTGCATTCTTATTGATTCTGATACTGTCATTCAGGAAATGCTGCTCTAAGAATAAAGGTATTTAAGAGCTATTCTGATCAGTTGAGTGGACTTAGTTTTCAGATTAATTCTTCTTTGAACAAAGCCCAGCATGTAGGAGTTTCAGCTAGTGCATATACCGTAAATATATAACCACAGTGGAAAACTTCTGTTCAGAGCTACTTTTCAGTACTAGAGTTTCCTATGTAAGCTGCATAGCATTTTATATGAATACATTATGAACATATGCATTACTTAATTAGCTTTACAGATGTCTACAGCATGTTTTTATAATTGCAGACAGTTTTCAAGTTCTTACTGTTCTATGCTGGAGACCTTGCCAACGTTTTCTTTATCATCACAGTGGGCACAGGGATTTATTGGCTTGTATTCTTCAAAGTAAGTGTTTTTCCAGATTTGGATGTATGAAAACCTAGTAATATTAAATATATTTTTACATGAACATTAATTATCTTTTTTCTTCTTTTTTTTTTCTTGTCAGACTATTGAGGCAAGTTCTATATAATATTCTGGTTTGTGTGTTTAAATTTTGTGTTCACCTGTTGCTTTTCCTTAGGATTCATTGTACTTCAAGTCTGCTTAATAGTCACTTGAAATGTTTTATACATTCAAAATGATTGCACATTAAATATTGATCCTTTTTTGGAAAAGCTTATTCACACTTAAGCATTTATTATGTTGTCACATATACCAGGTGTACTGTTTCAATGTAACTTCTCAATTGTAGGCTCAGCAGTTTGTATCTGTCCTTTTACCTCTTCCATCTCAAGAAGAAGATTTTGTTACATACATAGCATGTGCATTTAGTTTAAAGGTAAGTAATGTTTTCCTCACCATAAAATACTCGTCAGCATGCTTCTGTATATTTTCAGTAGGCTTGTTTTTAAGTATCTTGTACAATTATTAGTGTGTAGATGTTATGTCCTAATAATTATGTTCTAAGAATTAAGTCATTTTTCCATAGAAGTTTATTTTGTGGGGTCCTTGTAGGAAAATAAATGACTCAAGAAGGTTACAAAAGAAAGACTGAAAAATCATTCTTTCAAAGGTGAAGGTATAAAGAAACCCAAATAAAATAGCATCATATCAAGAAAGCAAGTACTTTCATTTAAAGCAGAATGTAAGTGCTATGAGTTCCTGATTAGAAAGGAGACAGATTTGAGTAATTATGTTCAAATATGTGGAATTCTGAGATCACTGTTCTGTCTTTATGGCACATACAAATATTGTATAAATTATGTGTATTATACTGAATTGGAATTCATAATGCAGGCTAGTATGTTACGGGGAAATACTTAGTTGGTATTTTTAATTTGTTACTTTGCTGTATTTTCTTCGTAATTTTGGACATCATCACATGACTTACCATTATTCCAAGCTTTTAAACAAACATAAAAATTATCAAAAGTTGCTAATAAAGTTGCAGTCTCATGTATAGTCAAGATATTGCTTGTTATGTTTAATGAATAATCTATTCAATGGATATTCCTTCATCACTGTGTATATGCTATTTCTGTCCTTACTTGTGTTTCTCCATTTTCTCTCTTAGGCTCTTCAGTTTTTACACTTGCTGGTTTCACAACTTACTATTGATATTTTCTTTATTGACTGGGAAAGACCTAAGGGCAAAGTGCTTAAAGCAGTTGAAGGTAACTCAAACTATGCTTGTTCATATAAGCAGCTTTGGTAAAATTCAGGTATTACTCTCAGATATTTAATTTTAGAACTTTACTGTATGTACTCTTTTTAGGTGAAGGTGTTATTAAAAGTGCAGCTGCGCCTGTGAGCATATGGAGGACATACTTTATAGCAAATGAATGGAATGAAATTCAGACAGTGAGGAAAATAAATCCTCTCTTTCAAGTGCTTGCAGTTCTTTTTTTCCTGGAGGTAATATTACTATTATTATTATTATTACTATTATTATTATTTATAATTCATAACCAGTGTGTAACATAAGGGCCTGATTTTTAATTCTTGCATTCTGTGTGGTAATAGTGAATCACCTTTAAATTCACGTGAAATCATGTAAAATAATTAGTAAAATAATTATTTTACAGGTCATTGCAATATTTCATTAAGGAAAGGATTAAAAAAAAAAAAATCCAACCTTTAAATACCTTAGAGACATTTGGTAGTTTTGTTTGGGGTTTCTTTTAAGGGAATGAGTTACCTTAAAGGGCTTAAGAGACTCATAAATCTGTGTACACACTCAAGTGTTTATTTGCCTACTAGCCCTCTCCTGCCACAATCTGCTGCTTTATTTCTGATTTCATATTTGTCTGAGCTTCCTTCCTGCTAATTTGCTGCAGTGCCCTTTTATAATGCAGGAAATAAAATGTGCCAGTTGTGTTCCTGGTGGTATTATGCCTTCAGTTACAGCTTCAGGATATGTGAGAAACTGTGCTTTAGCTTTTAAAAATTGTTTTGGTTTGTTTCTTTTGTAATTTAGTAATTTTTTCTATTTTGGGAACTATTCTTAAAGTGTGTAGCTTATAACTGGTTTTGTGAGGTTCCTATACATATTTGAATGCTTTTATTCAATTTTATAGTCCGTTTTTAAATTTTTCCTTTAGAATAAATAATGAAAGTCCTGAAACTTTCCTCATTCACTACATAAGCATTTTTGCTGTTGGTAAATACTGGCCAGGACCAACTTAGTGCCATGTTACATTAGAGGAATGGGAGAAAAGAGAGGACCTGTTCTTACTGCACTCTGCAACTACCTGAAAGGAGGGTGTAGTGAGGTGGGTGTCTCTTCTCCCAAGTAATAAGTACTAGGACATGAGGAAATGGTCAACCCACCACAAGTATATTTTGGTGCAACTTCTGTTCTGAATGATTTTCACTAATTTTTCACCTCTTAAGTGTTTCAACACATAGCGTTCCTCTCATCTTTTTTATTTTGGAACTTTTTCTAGATTTTTTGTTTAAAATAGATTCATTCATACAGATGGTGGAGGAAAATATATTTTTATTCAATAAAAACAAAAAGGTAAGTCTTTTAAAGAGTTGCAAAATACATTAATAATTTGCTTTAACACTGGACTATATAGGACCAAAGAGCTGAAATTTGGCAGAAATTATATCCCTATGCAGTACAGCAGTAGAATATTTTGGAGTTTTTCAGTAAAACCCAATATTGTCTTTATGTGAGATCTAGCTGCATGTTTTTTAATTTATATATCAACTCATTTATATACAGGTTATGTTTTAATTATGTTTCTCAGTAACAACACTGGATCACACAACTGAACTGTGTCATAGTGAGCATTCTACTCCTCCCATTTTTCATTATTTTTTCTTACTTCCTGTTATGATAGGAACAACAGGATCCTAATTAATACTCTTCACTCTCTCCTGTTGTTATATTGACCTTCTTATCTCTTCAGGTGGTGGGATTTTCAAACCTGGCTTTAATGGATGCTTCTTCCAGTCTTACAAGAAGCAGTGAGAGCTATGTAGCTCCTTGGAGCCGCATTTTAAGATTTGGTGTGTCTGCTGCACTCTGGGTAGCCATTGCCATCTTACAAGTATGTGAAACACATGACATCCTGAATTACCATTTTCAGGCTGGTTCTTGGAAGCTAGAATAAATCACTAGGCTGTCCAAACTGCTTATCATAGCATTGGGTATGTTCTTAACTGGTACGTTTAGTTGTTTTAGCCTAGTACACCTTTGGGACTCAAAATGAATCTTCTGAGATATGAGACATCTCAGTTTGGAATCAGAATTTTAATCCTCTTGAAGATGTGAATTTATGCAAATATTTTGTTTTATTTTAAACAACTTTGAAGCATCTGACAAGTTCAAAATGAAAAGCAGGTTCTTGCTAAAACTTTACTTCTTAAAGGAAGTAGTATGTCACTCCTGTTTCATTAAGTCAAATGCAACAGTGGCCACTACAGAAGTCTATTATTTGTGTGTGTTAAGTGGTTAAATTAATTGCTTAATAATGTCAAATCTGATGAGCTAATAAAAGAAAATTTGGTTGATTTATTTCAGGTTATATTTTTTGCTGTGTTTTATGAAAGATTTGTTGAAGATAAGATAAGCCAGTTTGTTGATTTGTGTTGTGTGAGCAATGTAAGTATTTCTTAGTCTCATTTGTAAAGTGTCATTTTAAATAGAATAATACGTAAGATAGTTTTAAGAATATTAAATAATATTTATTCAGTTAATTTAGATTACTAGCTAACAGCCAAAGCTGATGTTTCTTTCAGCTCATTTTATTGGTGAACTTTGCAAGATTTCAGTTAAACTTTAATTGGAAAAAGATTCCGGAAGCATAGGTATCAATATGTTCTTTTGGACCTCTGATTTTTAGGGGTTGTTATTCTTTTTTTAATTTAAATTGGTTGCATGTGCTGATACAGAATTCAAAAATAACAAGTTATAACAGAAATTAGGTGTGGAAGCATTTACTGCCATTCTGTATATTGGTTTGTGTTTTAATCCCTCTGACTTGCAAGTTGTCTTGGTTTTATTTAATACACTTGTGTTCAGTTTCTGCTCCTGTCCTGTTTGTCCCTCAGCTGCTGAACTTCATTTTGTCCCTCTTAGCAGTTGTCACCTTTTGCATGCATTTTCAGTTACTCACATCTGAACTACTTCCCTTTCTCTTCTTTACATATGGGTCTTGAAGCTTTGTACTGCAGGAATCCCCTTTTAACCAAAGAAGAGTGCAGTCAGAACAGATTGGATTACCTCATTTGTCCAGAACTTCTTAAAAATACTGATTCACCCCTTTTATCAATCTTTCCAGCTTTGGTTATTCCTCTTCTGCGAAACATCCACGTAGTTCCTGGGTTGTAGAGAGAGTTAGTTTTGGAGTTTATGTGATATAAGATTGTATCATACTGAATGGTAAGCATAGTATCATACTGAATGAAGTTCTGTTAAATACAGTCTTTTAGGAGTTCAGCTGGAATCATGCCTATGTATTATGTAGCACAGAAATAACCTCTGAATCAAAATAAAATCTAATAGCTTTAACTTCTTGGCTCAGTGGAATTAAGCAGTGATCCTTGCTGTTGATAAACTAAACTTGAGGCTGGTATGTCTTTCTAGTTACATATAGATAAAACTAATTAGTAAAAGAGTTGCTAAATATTTTTTCTCCCATATTTATTTTGGTACCTGCCTTCTTTGTATTTGTAGCAGGGCTGGCTGGTTTGACTGATCTTCACTGTGAATTCAGAAGATCAAAAGTAAAATGATAATTGTTGATTAAAGCGTTCTTCTCTTCCCCATCTCTTAGATTTCAGTGTTTCTCTTGTCACACAACTGCTTTGGTCATTATATCCATGGTCGTTCAGTGCATGGACATGCAGATACCAATATGGAAGAAATGAATATGAACCTGAAGAGAGAAGCAGTAAGTAAAAGCATTCAAGTTTATACCTGCTCAATTATTTATTTTATATAAAGACTCCACACCTTTGCGTTGTGGATCTGCAATTGTGCACTGCATTGAACCATGTTACTTAAAGATAGCAGCTGTTGGTATGTAAATATATCACTCAGTAGTTCTTTTAATTAGCTCTTCATCTTTCTTTTTCTTCACTGTTTCCTGTTGTTACTTCTTCAGATTTCAAGGATATAAAATTCCTGTTTCTCTAAAATGTTTTTTTCATGTATTTAAGAACCTTCTTTTCAGTATTTAAGTTTTTCATAAGGTCACCTCCACGTTCAAAAAGGTGCATACCAAAAAGCTTTTGTAAAGAGACAGATCTGAAAAACCAGTACAGAAACATGTAATCTTCCAATCAATTATTTTATTCCATCTCTTCTACTATGGTGATACAACCCATTCTTTATAGGAATTAATTTGCATAAGTATTTTTTCCAGTTTGTCATATGTTGCATCTTTGCTGCAAGATGAGGCAAATATAAAAGGTCTAATACAAGATCAGAGACTGCACTAAATTTCATGACATCTTGTATCTTTTTAGGGACAACTAAGAAAGTACCTTAAATAAGGAAATTGCTATTTCAATGTTAAGTGGAGAGAAAAAAAACATAACCATGTGAAAATTAAATCTCAAACACTGAAATATAGAGGAATTTTATTAATAATGGTTTTGATTTGTGTGTTCCTACAGTTTTTTTCCAAATTGCTTATTTTAATATAATTTTGGGAAAAGCAGGGGGTTTTCCCTATGAAGATGTCAATTTTTTTATTTTCTTGGGGTTTCTGAGATGTATTAAATGTGACCTGAAAAACACATGGAAAAAGTCAGAAACCCAAAACAAAGAAACGATGAAAGCGAGACAAGTACAGAAGAAATGATAGACCTAAAAGAAAGGTCTTCCAAACGAATACCAGAATATGTATTATTAGAAGGTAATGAACTGAACACAGGTGAAAAGAGAAATACGACTTTGTGACAGCAGGGGTCAGGATTTCATGTCCTAAGGAAATCTTGCTGCAATAGAACCAGAGTGCAGTGGATTCAAATATTTAGAGATATTAAGTATGATGTATACATGAAAGAGAGGAAATGAAAAGCTTTTGACTTTTGGGGTCTATGAATGATATTAATAATGTTAATTTACGATTGCTTTAATTGTATAGGAAAATCTGTGTAGTCAGAGAGGTTTGTTACCAAACACAGATGGCCAGACATTTCAGATTTCCATTTCAAGAAAAATGCGACTGCACTATGACTGGATTCATGAAACCTTAACAAGAGTAAGTGAGACACTGGTATTCTTTAAATGTTATTTAAAATATGAAATTTTTTTCTGCTGAAGTCTTGGTCTTCTTGTATTTCAGAAACGTGGTCCTGCCAGGCTTTTGGACTCATCTGCAAATACTTTCGAACAAAGCACAAGGGCCTACAATGCCATGAACAAATTTCTCAGTTCTTTTCTTGATCATGTATGTACATTGACATTATTATATTAAGGAAAATATACTTATTCTAAGTAGAGACTAAAAATTGTAAATCCAAAGACTGTAATACCTCTTTAAGCATATGTGCTTTAAGATTTGTTGTTAAAGATTTTATGGCAACCAGAAGAGTGCTTCATTCAAAAAAAAAAACAGTTGGAGTGCTGTCCAGCAGGGCAGACTGCACTTAAAAATGACAAATCCATTTTTGTTATATACTTATTTTTGTCTTGGAATAGACCTGTGGGTTTTGTTTATTCATAAAGGTCTATGTAGCTGTACTTCAGTTTGTAGCAGTTTTGAAATCATGAAACAAAAAATGTTGTTTTTCTTTTTCTTACAGGTTCATAAAGAAATGGATTATATTGTTAAAGATAAGTTGCTGCTTGAACGAATTCTTGGCATGGAGTTCATGGAACCAATAGAGAAAAGTATTTTTTATAATGGTAAAAAGATGTGTGGTATTTGTACTATTTTAAGTATCCTGTTTTCTGTGTAGGTTTCTTTCACAGGATTTACAATCTAAAATGGACTTTACAGCAGGAGGGATCATTCAATGACTGCTTGTGAGGGAGGTACTTAAGAGAAGTTCTTTGGGTTACAGAAATCCTATTTATAATTTGTCATTTGACTGTGACGTTTTTTATTTAAGGCAGCTGAAAGTGACAGATGTGCATGTGTTTATGAAGTTCATAATCATAAGCATTGATAGAAATACATTGTTTGGTAGTCTAGACTGCCATGGTTCCCAGAAGTTTAGATATAAATCAGGATTTCATGGCATTGAAATACACTATTTATAATGAAAATACACTGTTTCCAATCAAACTTGTATTGGACATTTTTTGAAAAAGTAAGAAGAATGAAAAGAATAGATTTCCTGTAATTGTTTACATGTTCTTTTCTCTTTTAAAAGTGGTGCTTTTTGATAAAATAAAGAAGTAGATAAATGGTCTAGAGTACTTTGGCTATGAAAAAGGTACTTTCACCTTAAAAGATCCATTTTCTGGGACACTATTAACCATTAAACAAAAATAATGCTAAGCTCTGAACCTCCTCCATAGTAAGGCATTAAGCATATATTTTTATTATCTTGTGGAGTTGGAGCCAGAGCTAATAGTTACTAAAAATTTCAGTGACAAGGAAGTTACATTTACTTCTTTGTTTAAAACAACTTTTTAAAATAATCTGAGATATCAAGAGTAAATAGTGTGTGACACATGGGTTTTACCTATTGTGTTCATCAGTATGATGCCGTTTTAGAAGTGACAAAGTTGTATTATTTTTCAGTAGAATGACAGGACTATCTCTATGTTGCCATAGAATGCCATAAATTGCTATATCTCTGATTTTCCTTTTTCTTTTCAGCTTTCTCAGCATGGACTGATGAACTCCACAAACTTGCAACTTAAAAATAATAATTTTTTAAAAAATATTCTCTTTCCATAGATGAAGGACACTCTTTCAGTGATGTTCTCTATTATGGCAATGAAACAACACTGCTCATCTTTGATATCCTATTTTTCTCCGTTGTGGATTTAGCTTCCCAAAGTTTTGTTTTAGCAGCTATTCTAACGTACTTGCAACAAGAGGTAAATTAAAATTTAAGAACAAAGTAATATTTTTAAAATGGGAGTCCGTGTGGCAGTTTAAATAGTTAACTAGATAATAAAGGCAATGAGTTAGCAAAATGCAGTGACAGAAGATTATACTGAGAACTTATAAAATAGCTTTTTTATTTATTTTGTCAAATAGACTTGTGAGAAATTAATTTTGTTCACATGGTGATCCTGAATGAAGAGGTTACAAATAATTTTTAGTAGAAAACACAAATATCTGTTAAAATTAATCACACTTAATTCTATCATAATTTCGGGTGGAAAGGTAGTGGAAAATGTTTTAAAAATGCTAAAGGAAGTTAAGCACCTAATACATTAATATTATTCACAATTTAAAGATAATCTGAAGTTACTATTTTATGTTAGATACTGAAACATACTGGTCTAAGTATTTCTTCATTAATACATGTTTTCTAAAATGTTCTTAGATATTTAGGTTTATTCGTAATACACTTGGGCAGAAGAATTTGGCATCCAAAACCTTGGTGGATCAAAGATTTCTCATTTAATTAAGAAGATGAAAAACTGCTAAGGATTTAATCATGGAAAATATGAACATGATTGAAGCGTCTCTGACCTGCAGATTAATTGTAGTGCACTTTTCAACACTAACAATGTCATTTTTTATATTGTGTGCTATTAAGCTTTATTTTTCTGTATTTATAAAGGTTATTTTTTTTAATTTGTGAATACTAAGCCACAGGCCTTTAAAAAGAAAGGTACATGCAAATAAGACAGAAGTAAACTTACTGTTGTTATTATTAGAATGGATAAAAATTATTTTATGGCTTTTGATAAGATACGAACCACTGACTTTGAGGCAATAATTTGAGCATGTGATTTACAGGAGAGGTTGCCAACTCTGAAGTTCTCTGAAAATACCTTGAATCTTTTTTCTTTTTTTTTTAAGTTATTTTGAGGTGTAATGTTTAGCAAATACATGTCAAGTTTTACACGGCACAGGATTTGTTCTGAATTAAGTTAGTACTTCAGGAGGACTTTTTAAAGATCACTTATTTGCCGTGACTCCAACTTGAAATTTTAACTTTTCTTTCTTGTGTCATACAGTATGGTATAATTCTGTCTCTTCTCTTGGAGTTTATCGTTGTTTTTCTTGGGTGTGGCCTACGCATGACATCCCATGTGTTTGAGGTACAGTGGTGTCACAGTGATGTAGAAAAAGAGGCTGTGATAGAGTAGAGGAGATGGTCATCAGTGTTTGGGATTTGTTCCTGATCTTCTGTCGTGTGATGCACGACGTTCAGGGAAGCAACAGTAATTATTCTGTTCACTTTTTCCACACAAGTGAAATGGAAGCAATTTTTAAAAATCTTTTTAGAATTGTTTTCACAGGTGCTCATGTACCTTTGGTCTCTTAATTTTCTGACTTTATTATCTTTAGAAATAACAGAGACCATAATCATTTTACCATCATCATATTTTTGGAATTTAGACAAGTTAATAATTACTCAAGTGCCACTTACTAAGTGTTAAGGGAGATTATGAATTATGGCCTTCAAATCACCTTAAACTGAGATGCCTACCTCCCATTTTTATCCCTGAAAAGTCTCCCTACCTTTTTATACATAATGTTTTTTCAGTAAATGGTTAAACATGATTAGTGTTTGCTGGGTTTATAGCTGTTACTTTTCTTTAGATGATTCAACAAGAGACTTACACGAGCAAAAATACCAGAAAAATACTAGTCAACATCATCTCATGTTTATTCTGAAACAGAGACTGAGGACATGATTAGTTGAACTTAGCAGTGAAGACATGCTTATCTGAGTTGAAGCAGCATTGCATTTCAGATGGTTTTTGGCTTCATAAAGACGAACATGTTCTCATGTTAGTACCATGTCATATCACAGTAAACTTAGAGTAACATGGACATAAATCTCACAGTCACTATTTCTCCACTGCATTTGCTTTTGGTGTTGCAAAGCCTGTGTCGCTTCCTAGTCCAATACAGTTGCTATTGACTGATGGAATGTGTCTGCCAGTAAGGCTGTGACCAAAGAGATAACTGAAAAGTTGATTTGCAGTGGGACATCCATTTATTAATGTGCAGTTTAGCACGGGCATTTCCATGTCATGCTTTTGTCTGCTTATGGACACAAATCTTAGTTTGTTGGTGCACATATGCCTCAGTAAAGGTGTGAATACAAAACTTCTAATGAAGTGAATTGTCAAAGATAAATAAAAATAAGGTTGTTGCATTTAGGGTGAATGTAGTAATTAAAGTGTCCATTAGGTTCTGGATGTGTTTAAACAGCCAAAAATCATATTTCCACTGGGAACCATGACTGTATGACCTCATTAGTTGTGAGGTTTCTTGTCAGTGATCTACAGAGAGCCAAAACTGTAAATTAAGCTAAGGAGCCATCTGAAAAAGAGTCTGCAGCAGGACATTCACAAGGCAAAGCTAGCCTCACCTGGTGTCCGTGTATTTCTTTGGTGGCTATCTTTGCATAGCTTCACTAAACTTAAGTCCGTATAGGTTCTACTGCAAAGTCAGTGAACGAGAGGAAATAAAATCTTTGTCATGTGACCGTGTTTACTCAAGCTAACAGATGTGACTAGAGGGGTGTAGGGAGTTGCTGTGGTCCATTAATGAGAGAGGGTGACCCTGATGAAGTGCCCTAATACTGGTCTTTAGACCAGTAGAACTGTGAATAGAACTGTGCATCACTGTCAGTGGTCACAGGCACAGGCTTGTGCTCTGTGAATTCTGATGATGTATTCATGATCATGAAGTTTTTCCAGGGAGCAGAACCACAGCTCAACCATACCTTCTCCAGAGTTGTCAGATTTATGACCAACTGCAGTCAGAATAACTAAACTAACTAGACTTGGGTGAATCAGAGAATGTCTGAACGCAGAATGAAGATACGGTTGTGCCATTTGTAGATGCGTGGTTTTAATTCATTCGGTTTTTATCAGTTCAATACCAGCAGAAATGAAGACATTTCAGCATGTAGGCTCTCACTCTGTACTCTGTTCTCAATGCTTGTGCTAACCAGGTACACCTGTCTGTACAAAACTCCTGCTTTGAGTTTGCTTTAGATATGCCTTTAATTATCTGCTGCACACAAGGGCACATGAAAGCTTTAATGACCTTGCCTTTTGCAAGAACTACTGCTAAAAGCAACTCTTCTTACAGATAAATGATAAATTAATCTAAAAACATCCTGTCAAAACTGTTCAGTCACTTGGCCCTTTCTCCTCAGTGTACACACCACTGTGGTTTTTTTTATTTTTCCCGATCATTTGTCTAAAATGTTAATATAGCTAACATAGGCACTCCACATGATTTAGGAAATAATTACAGGAGTCAAAAGCTCCAGGAATTCATAGAAGCTTTTCTTCAGTCTTGCTGTCCAGTGAACACTTGGAACAGGTTGACTGAGCTTAGTTCCCCTGTTCCTTGATATTTGTTCAGGAAATATCAAGCTCGATATTTGGTCAAGAAATATCTCTTGTGATTGTATTTCCAGCTTAATGTTTTTGGGTTTTTTTAATTAATATGCATCTACAATGTGTTGTTCATGTGATGAATGTCTTTCAGGTTTCTGAATGTTCTGTTTTCCCACATGGCATATCAGTCTCTCCTGTCTGTTTCTCTGAGCAATAAAAAAAAAGTCAAAGATTGGAGATGGGTTTTTTCCCACTTGTTAATTGAGTTGACCCAAACCTACAACATGTTTCTCCTTCCATGCACATGAGAGTAGGGCCAGAGGCAGCTGCTGGCTCTACAGTCCAGAGAAACTCTTGTTAGAACAAGTGTGAGAAATGTTGCAGTCAGTGCAACAACAGAGGGCATGATTTTGGTATTAGGGTATGATAGCCAAAACTAATGGAATGAGATGGTTGTTTTTTGCCAAGTTAGATACCAAACAAATTATTTCTACAAATAATTAAAATTTGTATGTACGGACAAGGTACAGTAACTTCAAAAATATGTCAAAATCTACACATTTCATTTACTAGTGAGGACTTGCCATTTTACAACATTCATTTGAATGGTAGGGGCAGATGTGTGACTGAGGTAAACCCTACCAGAAGTGAGAAGAGGAGCTGGCAGGGTGCTCAGCTTCCACCCTCCCATCAGCTGGTGCAGCATGGGCAGCACAGTAATGCCAGCCAAGCTGAGCTCCAGGGGTTTTGGTTTGTTTTCAGGCTCAGCAGGAGTGTTTGAGCAGTGGGTGGAAGGGGACAGTGGCATTGTGACACACACCTAAGAAAATCACAAGTAAATGGATGGTGGAAGGAGGTAACTACCAAACCTCTCAAAACTGGTCTCCCTCAACACTACCTCCTTTCCCCTAACTTTTTTTCTCTACCCAGTACCACGCCCATTTCTCCTGTACCTTTTCACTAATTAAAAGCCCTAATCCCCTGTTCAATGCTCCTGTGCCCCAAGCCACTGCCTTCAGGCAGTGCCTGACACAGCCTCCTTCTTCACCACATCACTGTCAGATGAGATGCAGATCCTGCCCCTCCCTTTCTGCAGTTCTAGCAGCCAGGCTCTGCTGGGGCAGTTGCTGCCTTTTTCCACTTCCCTGGGCAAATGAGGAGAGCCCAGGAGAATGCTGGCAGGAGAATGCTGCTGAGCTGGGCAGCACTGTGTGCCAAGGTGTGCCTCAGGATTGCAGCACAGGTTCTTTGGTGAGAAGAATGAAAATCCAAACATAGTCTTAAAAGTTAGTTTAAAAGCATGAAGTCCCAACTTCCATGTATGTCTAAAAGGAAGAAGGAATGAAACCAAGATGCCTCCAAGAAACCTGCTCTTTGAGCACTGGCTTCCTCCAGCTTTGCCTCTTCTATTGCCTACATACCATCTCCATCCCAGAACACTGCCTTCCTTCCTTCCCAGCCTCTTACCATGATACAGCAGACAGATGACCCCTGCCATAGCGGGCTTGAGAAAGTCACAGTCCTTGCTGGCCCCCCACTGGCTGCCAAAGGGAGCGGGGCTGTGGATGACATCCCGCAGGCAGGTGGCTGAGCTGTGCCAGCCTCCATGGGCAGAAGTGCGTGGGCAGGTCTGGGCTCCAGTGCCCATGGGGAGGACCTGGATACACAGGTTGGGCTGGGGATCCTGGAGCCTGTGGGACAACCCCCAGGAAACTCCATGGGAGATGCATTTGCCTCTCTGCAAGCTGAGTTACATTTGACCCTGGTAGAGCTTCAGTAAGCTGTGATGGTCCAGAGCCCTGACCAGCTTTATCCCTCTCTGTTCCAGACTGCTTTACCAACCCACTGGTGCTACTTGAGGCTTGTCACCCCTTTAGTTTTCCCCTGTGATTTCAGTAGCTCCAAGCCTGGGAGCTGGGGAGAGGTAAGGCGGCCCTTGGGGTTGATGAGGAAATATTTGATGTTCAGAGCTTGTCTGTGGAATAGCTCTGCAGAGATCAGGAGGCAGCACTGCATTAGCTGACATGGAGAATTTCCCTTTGAATGTTCAGAATTGTTCTTTTGTTAATCTGTGAAAGCTGAGCCCACACCTGTCAATCTCCTCAAAACCTGTGGTGTTCATGGAATCAAACCAGAGGCTGAATCTGAGCAGAGAGAAGGAAATGTACTTGCCATAGTACTAAAGCTGTTATTCCTAGAAAACCTGCAGCAAGTAAGAGATCACAGATCTAGAAGGTTTCTTTCAGTGGTTGGGTTCAGATTTTGGGGTTTTTACATACGTGCCTTTTATTATGGAATTATTGAATTCCCATTTTACAGCTGTGAGTGTCAGGGTGGCAGAAAGGCTCATGCAGTATGGAGGAAATGGGCATGGATAAAATGACCTGTAACCCCATGGTCTCCATAATCTTCTCACCCTGGTTTACAGCTGCAGGAAAATAATCCCCTTCAAATCACACAAGAAATAAGTCTCCAGTTCGTCCTGCAAATGCTGAATGGAGATATTTGTTTTTGGCTTTGCCTGATCTCTGGGACAAGAAGAGTTGTACCAACTGACCTTCCAAGCAAACAGCTCAGTACCTCCCAGAGCCCGATCCCCCTTCCTATCCATGCCCTGCCACCAGCAGTCATCCTGGGATGAATAAATTTTGCATTTTCACATGCTACAGTTCCCCCTGAATCCTCTACACACTCCACGGAGCTGTTGGCGCAGCTTCCCACATACAGGATGGATCTGGGCACTGGCTTTAGGGCACATCCCCAGGCTGCTGCCCCACCTGTACCAGCCCTTCTCCTCACATCTTCCTTTTCAGGTTCACCTGGACCTGAAGAGAGCCAAGCCCCAGAAACCTTGTGAAGGGGATTGCAGGAGTTAAGCTGAAATATTTATGTTTAATAACAGCTGTGTTGAAAGCTCAGTATTTATTGCACTATCCTGGAAGGTCAGAGCAGCAATGGTGCCGGGAGGGGGACCCCTCAGGTGTTCATTTCTCCTAAAAGCATACAGTCAGAAACTAGTTTCTGGTTTTTCAACAGTTTGAGAAAGGGAAGGAAAAGGCTGCATTTCCCATTTGCAACATTTTCTTTTGTGTGTGTGTGTGGTTATTAAGAGCTGAGCTTCACTGTTGAAAAGACCAAAATTGCTCTCCTGTACCTTGTAGTGGAAGTTATTTCTCTACAAACACTGGAAAATATTACTGCATGGTCAGGCACATGCAGATTGCTTTCTGTGGAGACTGCAGTGCAAGAGGGTGTTGTGTCCTGGGGCACCCAAAGTTCAGTGCAGCACTTGATGACACTTTGGGTTCTCCCCACATCATCTTAAACCCACAGGGACAGGGAGATATACCTTTTCATAAGGATGGAGGCAAAGCCTGACAAATTCCTCTGTGTAGACATGATTGCAGTTCTTTGAAAAAAAATTTTTAAAAAGGAGAAAGAGAGAATATGGCTGCCCAGTTTGAACAGGCAGCTGCAGCTCTCACTGCTGGCTAACACCAATATTACTGCATATTATTTCTCTTAGGTGACACCCTGCCTTTGCATTTGCAGAAAACTCAGCACTGTGCTGTTTGGAAGGCGATGCAGCTGAATTCCTTTGAAGGCTGCAGATGCTGTGATGAGTCTCAGGGATTTGTGAGCATGGTGATGGGAACATGCTGGGTCTGAGACCTGTACACCAGGACTATCTGGTCTGTGAACAGGAAGAGCAGGATCCTACAGTGATGCTGTCTGGTTTGCAGCTGCAGATGTGCAGCTGTGACACCCCTGTTAAACAGGTTGTAAGGAAGGGTTGGCCGCTGTCAGTGAGGAAGTTTTGCTTCCTCACCCCAAATACTGTGAGCAAACCACAATTTCCTCAATCTCTTTAGCTGTTTAGAGCTAGCATTGCTCTCCAGTGGTTTATTTCTGACAGTCTGAATAAATGCAGAACGATGCTTTGATGACACACTTCTTGGAAATAATAATATTCATTGCCCATGCTCACCAGACGTGAAGCCAGAAGAGACCATGAGGTAATGAAGCCTCCCTTGGTGGCCACTCAGGGCTCTTGGCTCCTCTGGCACAGTCACACTGATTCCCCATCCGGTGTCATCAAGGGAAACGCTGCCTTCTCAGCAACCATTGCCAGGGAAGGGCTGGGATTCTTTACGATGCAATTAAGTAGCAGACATTTAAATGTATCTAGATGGGGGAACAGAAACGAGTTGATCTGCTCTGGGGAATGACTTCTGTTTCCTGAGGCTTTTAGCTTTTTCAGCTTCCCCTTTCTCTCCAGCACTGTTTGGTTGCAACTGCTTTACCTGGGAGAGTTTGAAATGGGTGCAGTAGGTAAGGGCAGAAGTTAGAGAATTCGGGAAGCTTCACCTCCTGCCAGTCATTGCCATGCCATCCATAGTTATAAAAGCTGTACTGGAAACCACAGTGTATAATTAGAGGAGGTGGATGTTTTCACAATCTCTGTGTGTCTGCAGGAGTGCAAAATCCTGGCTGTTCTTCACACCCCTTGTCAGTCTCTCAGCTCAAGGACGGCATAATAGACATCTGCAAGGAGCACGAGCTAGAACCCAGCTCACAGCTGGGAACAAGCCTCAGCTCCTGATATTATCTGTGCAGTGGCACTGAAATGGATCTAACTGGGCAAGTGGCTCAGAGAGTTGTTGGTGAGCAAGGAACCCTGGCAGGGTTTGCTGTCCTGCAGGGCTAGGATGATGCTGGTGGCACCAGGTGAGGGAGGAAAAAGTGGAGGAGCCAGGCCTGGGAAGAGGTGCCCAGGACAGCAGGCCTCAGTTTTGCTCAGAGACATTGGAGCAAAGCACAGCATCAGCCCAGAATCATGAGCTCTTACAGCTGTTTTTTGGCATTGCACAGGAAATATAAGGCAGCCCATTTTTGTGTGCTCCTTCTCTTCAGCTCCTTTGTCACAAGGAGAGCGTGCAGTAAATGTGAACACTGAACACACAGTACCGCCCCATCCCTGGCTGCCAGCAATCCACACACACAGCGTGGGCAAGCTGGGACTACAGTGAGGGTCCCAAGCCAATGCAGCAGAGACAATCACCCAGTGATGACACCTTCTCACATAGTTTTGTATTCAGACCTTAGCCAAGAATTACCAGATTCCCTTGTCCCAGCAAGTACATGAGAAAGGCATTTCTTGAGAAAGGTGCCTACAGCGCAGGAAGTTGCCATCTTCAAGCTTTTCCACATGAAAAAGGCACAGGAGATCCATGGTACAGAAGGGTATATGCACCAAACTAAACTCTGTGGGAGGACTGGAGCCATCAGGAAGGTGGGGAGTAGAGAGCAATGTCTCACAGGGCTCCCAGCAGTGGGTCTGGGTAACCCCAAAGTGCACTTTCCTCCTGCAAACCACTTCTGCAAACAAACTTGATGGTTCCCAGCAGGGTGGCCATGCTGGCAGGTAAAAGGTACCTGGCCCCTACGTGTTTGTAACAATTAGCCCAAGAGCTAGCAGGGACCACTGACCTTCCTGGCCCCAAGGCATTGCTTAAGAGTTCAAAGGAGGGCTGTGAGCAATATAAAATGCTCCAAAGCTCATATCCCTGTCCAAAATCTGGGGATGCTGCAGGTCTGTGTCTCCTTTGTTGCCAAGGAGTGATTTAGCTAAAGGAAAGGGGAAATTGCCCCATTTGCTTTGGCTGGAAATGTTTTTCTCCAAGAAACCCACCAAGCACATGCTGAAACCCCACTGGTGGCCTGATCCCCCTTGCTGCGTCATAACACAGGCTCTTGCACAGTTTGCTCCCAAGGTATTTATTTTTAAGGTTAATTTCTGAGCAGAGGAAGGTATTCATGCTCCCAACGAACTACACTCTTAAACACAATTTTCCTCTGGGTTTACACATGCATAAAAAAGGCTGTACTCAAGCCAAACCTGGAATAGAAATGTTTCAAACAACCTCCCTCTTGTTTGCTCAGTCCCAGAGCAGTATTGATTTAAGAATATTGTCTTGATGGTGACCTGTTGGAGAAGTTTACATTTCTTTCACAACCTGGAGAGAAAAGGGGGCATCTCAGCGAAGGCTTCTCTCTGCCTCTCAGTCCCAGCAGCGGCAGAGGTTGGCACTCCCCAGGCAGCCAGCTGTGTGCATTAATACTGCTGGAAGGCTGCCCTGGCCCATCATAGGAAAAAAAAGGAGGGCTCTGGAAAAACACAAATTAAAGTAGCTGGTAATTCCCCTTTTGCCTATACCTGAGCATGCACGTTAAATGAGATACAGCTTCAGAGCAGTGATTTTGGAAGGCTGTACCAGTGGTGGAGCCCTGCTGGGGTTGGGCTGTCTCCTGGGTCAAGGGGCTGCACTCCCAAAACACGGAAGAGAGCTGAAAGGGGCGATGTATGCAGAGGCATCTTTGGGAGCGTGTAAAACTGTGTGACAAAAAGCACACTTGTGTAAGCTGTGGAGGCTGAAGGAGGAAGGGTGTTTTCTGGCATCCTTCCTCTCTCCAGCTCCTGCTCCCAGCGCAGCCGCAGCAGCGCTCGCACACCCGTGCACCACCCACCCGCCGCCGAAAGGGCCCTTCTGACAGGGAAGCGTCGCGTTAGGATCAAAGCCATTGCGCAGCAGCAGCTGTGCTGTCAGGCCGAGCTCTGCTCAGCAGGAAACTGCTCACAGCTGCAGAACGAGGAGCCGCAGAGGCTCTGGGCAGCCGGCCCGGCGCGCGAGGGACAAGGAGCAGCTGTCACGCTGGTCTTGGACATGTTGCTGGGGGTTGCTTGGCTGTCGCCCCAAACTCCCCTTCTAAGCTCTCAAGTCCAATCGTTCAGCCTCTCTAAGGACACTTCCTCACCTTACGCACCTGCCTACCCTAAATCCCACACTACAAGGCTCCGAGTGTCTCCCTGTCCGTGTGTCCCACAGCAGGCAGTCCCACTGCCTTGCAGTCTCTTCACAAGGACAGGGCCGACCACTGAGAACGGGTGCTGCTGGGCAGGTCTGGCTACCACCATCCTGTCCAGTTACGCTCAATTGCTGCCAGAAGTCAGGCCAAACAAAGCCAAGCTTTTTCTCTGACAGAAAGGAACTACAGGACCACCCTTTGCCCAGGGAAATTCTCCATCCAGGACCAATACAGGACTTTATTTTGTTTCCTGGGGTAGAGAGGACTGGGGCAAAGAGGGTAAAAACATCTGGGAACATAGAAGATATGCCTTTGATGAAATTAGCTGTTGTTTTCAAAAAATACCTGGGCTGAATGCTGAAAGCTTTGGTGTGGCAATTTAATTTATGTGACGCAACCGCAGCGCAGAGAGTTGGGGGTGCCCATGGAGAATGGTGGTTGAAACACTCCAGAATAGTCCAAATACTTTGCAAAATTTTGTATCACCTCTTTGCCATCAAATATCTGCCAAGCACTTGGAGATCCCTGGCCCAAATCTCTGTGCAGCCTGCTCTTGCACAAGGAGAAGTTCTAGCCCAAACACTGCCTTTCCAGCAGTGTTCCGAACACTGACAGGTGGGTTTCAGTGCTGAGGCTTCTTCAAAGTGAGCAAATCCATGACCTCCTCTGACCATCCCATCCACTGGCTGTGTATCAGATTCTGCTTCTGGTGGCTGCCGAAGGGCCAAAGCCAAAGGAACAGCCTTCCACCTCTGCTTGTGACATCTCTCCACTGAACTCCAGTTGAGTTATTAAGTGCCCAGCAAAAACCATAAATTTTATGTTAAAGGGACTTCAAAACAACATGCTTGGAATAGGATCTCAGTGAGGGAGAGACATAAACGTGAAAATATAACCTTAATTAAAGCCAATCTCCCTGTAATTATCTCAAGTTAATGGTCATTTTGTAATGTCGTGCCTACAATAATCTGAGTTAATGTTCTTTTATGTATATGTTATACGTATTGTTATATAGAACAACCTGCAAATCACTTCAGGGTTATCAGCTTCTTGTCATCCCCATCTACATCTTATGAATTTTATTCAGAAAGTATGAATTGAGGCAAAATAGCTAGACCTTACCAAAGCCTCAGTTATTTTAGATCTATTATGATCAGAAATATACTTCCATGAAACCATGGGGCCATATAGCCACCTGCATACACATATATTCCCTGGTCATGAACTCAGTCAATTCAAGGGTTAAAACCACTTTTTTTCTCACCCCCAGCATAGTGAAATGTAAATAGGCCACTTGTTTTGCTGCTCTGCTCCACGTATCAGCCCCAGAGGGTCCAGAAGTTAGTGCTTAGCTGGCAATTTTGCTGATAATGAGGGAGGCAGAGCAGCCGGTGCATTTACAGCCACATCACCTCTGCTGACAAGTAAAAATGGGCTTTTGTCAACATCAATAAATAAATTAGAAACTGCTCTGGAGAGACAGCGCTCTGGTAGCCCCATTGCATCAACAGCAAAAGGAGGGGAGGGCCAGGCCCTTCCAGCCACCAGCTGCAGGGGATGTGAAGGACCCGGCTGCCTGTAACGCTGCTCGTCTCTGCTGCTGGCCTGGTGTGAAGGCAGCTCATGGACCCTGGTGAGGTACAAACCAAGCAGGGCTACGCTCCCTGGGTATGGTGGCTCAGAGTTTGCTGGCCTGACTCCCACTGGTCACTGCAGCTCCACTAGGCAATAATGGATGTCCGACAGCTGGCAGGAATTTTCTTGAAAACAACAGGTTTTTATCAGAAAATGCCAGTTCATCAAATTCAGCAGGCTTTGAACCAGCAGAGCAGTTTCTAATGAACTTCTGAAAAAAAAAAGAAACAGATTCTTTTCAGGACCTGCCTCATTCCTTCCTGGTTTCTTGAGCTGCACAGTTGCCAAGGACTCACACATCCACAGCTCCGCAGGGCTGCTAATATCTCAGACTTTTTATTTTCCAGGGCTGAGAAGCCTGGAAATGCCTAGCAGGAATAGGGCTTATGGGTCCCTGCAGCACAGATTCTATGCGCAGATTGAATTCACTGAACCAGCAGTATCCAATGCTGTGAGAAAAAAAAAGCCTGGCATCCTGGAGGATATCATATCACACTAAGGATATAAAGGTTCCCATGCCCAGGAAACAAGGAGCCTGGACGCATTGAAGAGGACTTGGATAACACAAAAATAAATTCCTGGACTAAAGGAAGTTTATAGGAACACCAAACCCTAAACAACCAATTTAAACCTCAGGATCTCCATTCAGGTTTCATACTATCAAAACTTCATTTTGAAATTTAACATCTCCTTTGTTGTCTGTGAGGAACAGACCCACCACCTGTCCTCCCAGCCCTGGAAGGAGAAGGCTTCCAAGAGAAAGGAGAATGCTTGTGCTTTCTAACTCTCAATCCTTTCCTCTCACTTCTTGCAGTATCTGCAGGTTTTCCTGCACATTTCTTATGGGAAAATACGTTTCCCTCAGTGCTGCCTTCATGGTATTGAGGGTACACAATTTGTTGTTTCATCCAAGTGCTTATCTCTCCTGTGTTTGATGTTTATAAGAGCTATTTGCCAGTGATTTAATAACAAGTGTTGCTTCCTTTATGTACGCCAGAGTGATATAGCCTGTATGAGATCCAGAGATAGGGCAAATAAGGAACATACTGCTCTGGCTACGATAGTCTCTTCTTCTGGATAGATGTTTCCTTCTACCACCCAGGGCGTGACTGGATGTCCAATTGGGTGGGTCATTTAATGCTGCTGGAGGGAGAAAAGGCTACTCTGCACAGTCCAAGCGCTTTTCATGCAAGGTGACAAGCCCACAGCCCTCACTGTCTTACCCATGCAGAGCTGTTTGGATGCCTTTCCAACCCACAGCTCAGAGAAAACTTGTCCCCAGGGCTCACACAAAAGGTGACATTCAGGGGCATTTTGTAGACATGCAGGTGCCTAGCTCTGACAGACACCAAAGGAACAAGGCACACACTTATAACCTCCCTTATAACCTGGAGTGCTTCCATTGCTGTTTCTGGATTATTACCTGTGGGTAACCATCTGCTTAAGTTATAAAGACCAGCTTGAATTTCTTATTAACAACCATATCAGATATCCACACATTCCTCCAGAGCTCTGGTTCAGCCTCACATGGTGCTGGAGGGCATAAAGGAGCAGCAGCTACAAAGGGTGTCAGACCCAAGCCAAAAGCAGAGAAGGGGTCCCATAGTTCCACAAGGTTTTGAGAAAAGGCTCTAAATACATCCCATTTCTTTTGCTTGCAGGAAGTAAAAGCAGAGAGTGACATAGGGAACAACAGGAGTAGAGAACATGAGTAAAGACGATGGGGAGAGGAAAGGTTTCCCCATTGTCACCACTGAGGCTTTGTGCATAAAGCAGGGATTATGAGATGACTTCTGATGTCAAATAAATCATGGCATGATGCATCACCCTATTTTCCTTACCATTACTTGATTACCAGACCACCTTGTGCATTAAAAGCACCTGCCTCAAGGTTGTAGTATTGTGCCTTCAGCAGAAACAACAGAAATCCTCACTATGCTCAGCATGGTGCCTTTTTTGGTCAAAAAACCATCAGAACTGCAGGCAGCTCACATGACAATGCTGCCCTCTGTAGCCAGGTAGCCACACCCTCAGAAACAGAACAGATGCAAAAAATAAAAGAGGTTTAGAAGAGGTTAGGATTCATAAATGGAGAGACAAACACTTTGATTTGGGAAATGGCCTGTCCTTTTCCCATCCTGATGGCATATCTTTACTGAACTCAGAGACACAAGACTGCTCAGTCCTTCACCACTTTCTTGTTGGTTGTCTGCTTTTGCTGTGTTTGCTGCTGGCAGAGTGAGTTCTGCACTCAGTCACTCACATCCATTTGTCATAAGACCTGATCAGCACTTTGCACAGACACCTGTGCACAGAACGTGCCTTTACTGACTGACCTGCATCTCCAGCACTTCTTCACTCTGGGCCTCATCAGATTTCCACTACAGCACTCCTTCCACTGCTTTGGTTTTGATTAAAAACGTAGCTTTAGTTCTACTCATAATTTTTAAGAACTTGGATAATTTTAACAGAGCTTTAAAAAAAAACCCCACATGATTTTTCATCTTCTAATTACTGCATCAAAGTTTGAAAAATTACAGATTTGCTACGGTCCATGTTTCTGATGAGGGCTCAATGCCAGTTTGCCACTGGGGACCAAAGAAAAAGCAAAGATGAAAGAGTAAATGCTGTCCTGTGTGTTCAATACAGAAGCCAACCATACTGTTTCAAGGCACGTTTCAGACACAGCCATAACTGATTTGGAAAGGAAAACTCAGCTACAGTCTGAGAGAATTCAGTGCTAACTGGAGCAATGATCGCTCTCTCTCTTAACAGAACTTTATCAGAAAAAACAAAAACATCCTTCATAATCCTAGCACAAACCAGGCATGGAGCCAAAAATATTTTACCTCTGAGTAACTGGGGAAATGAGCTTTTTCCACCGTGTGTTCTACTGCAGTGACTCACCAACTCAGCCCCCAGTGTAAGAACTCAGCCCTGAATAGTCATCATCCTTGCACAGTGATCCATCAGGAGCAATGCTCAGCCAAGCATATGGCATCACAATCACAGGCAGCAAGCAAACTGAAGATTTATTTCACTATGGGTATGAAAAGCTTATTTCATTACATCCACTATGCAGATGAGTTGGGCATATAACCTCAGAGAGCTCGATTACAATACTAAAGCATGGTGAATGCTGGTTTTCCTTAAAGTTCTACCAGTATTGTATCAAATATTCAAAACAAAACTCTGTTCATGTCAGTTTGTGGTGGTTTGTCCTAAATGACCAGGGGATCCCTTCTGTAAGGCACATACATGCATAATCCCGTCTGGGAAAAAAATCCAGGAAAATATTCACAGTACAAAGGTTGGCCTACCCCATCTTGTGCTGTGAGTGTTCCCGCCCACCCACCATCTCAGGAGAATGAAGCATATTTATTCTCACTACTGTATTAAGGAAGAGATGCTGATTGTTCAACAAATCCTATGGTAACACACACTTTTAAGCTCAAAAGGCACAGCGTGATGATGGAAAAGAGCCAAGAGGACAAGCAGACCTGCTTTCCTTGCTCCCCTTTGCGACCTGGCTCCAGTCGCCCCGCCCAGCCACCCCCTGCCTCCTCTATGGGCAGATTCAGTTCTGCAAACCAGCAGTATCCAATGCCGTGAGAAAAAAAAAAAATGAATAGTCATCTATTTCCAGCTTTGGAACTTGTGTTGTCCTGGCAAAGGGTCTGTGAAGCATGACAGCCGGCACAAGGAAGGGGCCTGGGCTGCAGGTGAGAAATGAGGGAGCGTGGTGAGGATGAGTTGTTCGCTGCTATGTCACTGAGCCGCTGCCCCGCTCGGGCCCGTGAGCAAGGGAGGCGTCGCTCTCATCGGTGAGCACTGGGCAGAGCCAGATGTGGCGAGTCCTCGCCTGGGCCTTAGGACCCAGCTCCCAGTCTGCTTTGTAATGACTCAGGAGCCTGACAAAATGCCTGAATCATTGCCAATTATTCATATGTCATTTTTGATGTGTTAGAAAGCATCTCATGGAGACAAGTTGTTCTGACAGTAAGACATACCTTGTTACTCAGCTAGGGGAGAAGGCATTTGCTTTTCAGAGGATATTACATGAAGTCCTTGACGATTCCTGCTTACCAGCCACCATCCTGAGACCTATCCAGACCACACAGAAGTCAGTGTTAAGACCTGCCAGCTCCAGTCACACTGGGACCTTCGGTTTTTTGTCAAAATAAATGCCAACGTAATGCAGGTCTTTACATGCAATATAGTCTATATAAAAGGAAGCCATCAGTGTACCTGTTTACTTGGTGGTGTATATTTTTGCAATGTATTAAAATGCCAAAAATGCCAAACTGAATTTCAAGGACTAGGCTGAAGATTTGCACAGAAGGTATGCAGACTGGATGCAGGAAATACCATGTCACTCACTGGTTTGGGGGAAAACAAGACAATGGAAGATGTCCCTCATCTCACATTTGCTCAAGCATTTTAAAATGAATGTGCAAGATCTTTCACACCACAGTTAATTACAGAGATGGAAATGTGTTTCTCCCTGTACCAGAGCAAGATAAGCGAGGTAGGAAACCAGAATTACAATACAATAGTGCCAATTTTTGAACTCAGCTGTAACTATGGCAATCTTCATTCACAGTATTTTACTGAGACTATAGAAAAATAGTGCACTTAGCAAGCTTGAATAAATTACTACATCACTGGCTTACAAATGTTTCAAAGACATGAACTTTTACAAAAATAAAACTTTATAAGAAGTTTGTATTTGCAGAAATCATTTTACATTACCTCTGCATTGCCTGTTCATTTTCACTACAGGGACTTGTCTTTTCAGAGTAGCCAAGTGTTCAGGGAGATACATTTCAAGAGGACAAGCAAAAAAATATAAAAAATTAAATACAAAATTAAGTATTAACATAAATTCTAATACAATGTCCTGTTACTGTGCAGTTACTGTTAAAAGCTGGCACTGTCAGCAACAGTATTTTACTTTCCCTGGGTTGTATAAAGTCAAAAGGGGACACTGGGCCAAATTCTTCTTTCACTTAAATGTGTGTTTTTCCCTCCCACCTTCATTGGCGTCAGCTGCATTGTCACAGTTCCCAGTGCTCCCCATACGTAAGCTGAAATAAAGGAGTAGTGTGGTATTAACAGAAAACAAAACAAAACAGAAGCAATGGATCAATATAGTACATTTCCTCTCCACATCCAGCTCCCCTGGTGTTCTGAGCTGTCAGGGAGTGCTTCACTCACCAGCTGCTCCCTGGTATGTGGCACAAGCCTGTTGTTCATCTCTTTTTCATACAGCATTTTTCTCTACTCTTCTAGTACAGAAAGTGGCTGTAACTGACAGAAGATAAAGCAAAATGATGAAAAATAATAATTTTCAAACATCAAAACCAAACCTTTCTTAATAGAGGTGCTTGGTTTGAGACAGCCAGTAAACAAGTTTTTGCTTGCTATTTATTGATGTCCAAGAGAAGCTGAAGAATGCTCTGGATATTTATTATATAATATTTATACAATATTTATATAATATTGTATAAATAATAAATAATTTCTATAATAGATTATAATTTATATAATTTTTATTTCAGCGTTCACTACAGCGATGCATCATGTGGAGCAACTGCACCATACATGTGTTTGACAAACACTTAAGCTAATCCATAGCCACACAAGTTTGGTTAGTAGTGCTTGGACGCCACAAAGAAGATATTTCTAATTCACAGGGATGGGCACATTTCTGGCGGGACTCATCACTGAATCCCAGCCAGGTCAGGGACATCTGGCTTCCCAATGTCACACTACATCTGGTGATTCGGCCTTGGCATCAAGACCAAACAGTCTTGGCCACAGTAACAAAACAATAGGTAAAGGTGGCAAGGTACCTGGCAGAATTATGATTGCTGCAGGCAAGCTAAAATCATGAAAACATGATGGTCTGGCACTGTGAGTGCTGTAAAGATGGCCTTAAGGAATGATCCTGGAAAATGGTACAGTGGGGGAAGAGACTCAGTTATGCTGTAGTCCCTTTTCCCTTAAGTTTTCTTTGAAACTATATATATATATTTTTTTTAAGAAAGACCTGGCAGCAAAACAACATTTTTAAACTTCTTTCCTGACATGATTGGAATGTTTGGGTGTGAGCCTTGCTGCAATATGTGATACAGCCTGGACGCTGTGCAGCAAGTGCCCATGCCTTTGAGCACGAGCTGGCCATGGGGAGTGCATTTCTTGTGCACATGGGAGCCCTGGTATTTCACTGTCTGGAAACAGTTCAGAGTTGTCAACGACACAGATTTGCTAATCAAAACTCCACATGGCTGAAGGACACACACACACTGACCTTTACTACAGCCCTGGGAATGCTCCAGCAGCCTCAAATGACTTTCCAGAGTTGCTCCCACTGCTTGAGTCCTTTGCAAGTACTGGTGGGGATACTGTGCCTCTGAACAAAGTACCTTTTTGATATGTACTTTTCAGACAGGAGGGAGGAATTATCTCTGATTCAACAGGGCTTTCAGACACCCTTTCCAGATTACTACAGTGGTTTCATTCAGTTATGCAGACTTCAAATTAAAAGTTAATGAAAACTAACACACTTCTTATTTCTCCTGAGGCGCATTTGCTCTCCTATTCAGACAGCTGAGAAAAGTAAGTCAGAAGAAAATTCCTCCTTGTCTGACAAAGGGTGCAGGGATTCTGAGAACTGCCTGGCAGCAAATTCCTGCATCAACACCGTTGCTGTAATTTTGAATCAGTTGTGCTCATTTTCCAAGTGTGCTTTATAGTCACCTCCCACATGGCAACACATAAGCAAGTAAACTATCATTAGCTCTGATGGGCACCCTTTGTCTTCCCAGGAAATGACTAAATGCTATCCTCAAAAAGCTGACCATTGGAGAGTAGTAGAAATTACAGACTCATGTTTGGCACAGTGTCGTACTCGCAGCTGTACTGACTGCCTGCCAGGAGCTGTCTGCCTACAGAACATGCTGTCTTCCAGCTGCTCGACCCAAGATAGTCCAAGAGGATAAGAGCAGTGTTAGAGAAGTGAACAGACTTTCTGTTTGCAGATTTCTCTTGCTTGGCTTTATAGCTCTTCTCTGGGGAAAGTGAGCTTGTTGCCAGTCTTCACATGATGGCAGATTCAAGAAATGTTTTCCAGATTAACCTAAGGCACTGCTTTTTGACTCAGAGCAAGGTGTCTCTTCATTATTAACATGCAAGACAAAAACCCCACCCTGTGATTCATACATTTTACCCACTGATACATGCAAATACAAACCAGAATTACTTGAATACAGGAAAATAACTGGGATTTTTTTTTTTGCTAACATCTTTAAACCCTTACAGCTTCATAGACCCTGTTCTCCCCTATTCCAGCTCTTCTTTTAGCTGTTCCTGTTTAATCCTAACAATCACCTCGAGTCATGATACTGGGTATAATGCAATAGACTCACACATACAATTCCTTTACTTAAAAAGTTCTTGTTTTTCTGAACACAGCAAAGAGCAGGCAGAGAGCAACAGCCCACCTGTGCTTACATTCAAGCCCTTTCCAGGAAGTCCTTTGCCCTGGTGTTCTCCTTCCTCTCAGTGTCGTGTCCCTGATCTCAGTTTACTGTGCCCTTTGCATTTCTAGCCTTTTTTTTTAAATTTTTTTTTTCTTCTCCTACATGCACATGTGTGACTCTACAACTTCTGGCTTAACCACTTCCTGTCTGTATCACTAACCAGTACATTGCATTGCAAGCCTGTATGGGGACATGCTGTTACTTAATTTTGTGATATTGGTGCAATATTTGGGGAGGTGGATTGTACTGGTTTGGTTTTCAGTAATCAGAGTCATTTAACTGCTTCCTCATGCCAAACCAATGTAATGTATTTTTTTTCTCATCACATAGCTTTTTCTTATTATTTTCAACAAGAGTTGATGTGATCACAAGTTGATTACATTTTGCTTCATGAAAAGGGAAGTAAATTAGAATTGCACACATGAATTTTGCAAATGGCCAAAATTATGCTGAGATAGCTCCACAAGCTGATAGAGAGAACAAAAATCACTCCCAGGCTGTGGTTTTGTATTCTCTCCTGCTCCCCTGGCCCGCTGCAATGCCCTTCCCTGCTTCCAGAGACTGCTGCCTGCCCTGCTGTGCATGCTGAGCAGTAGGTGGAGTTGTGTGTGAACTGCTCTGTGAAATGATCCAAGTTTAAAAGTGCTTTTGGGAGAGTTCAGAGCACTTTCACTTTGAAGTATGGCTGGATATGCTCTTGTATGGGTGGTGACTTGGAGGGCCTGGGAGGGGACATGAAAGAGGAAGCAAGAAAGATCTTTCTATAAATGAGGGTACAGTTGGATGGCTTAAACCAGACAGCAGACAGAGTGAACAGAAACACAGCGATCTGCCCTAGAGACTCCAGAGTTATCTTTTCTTGTGCCTTTAACCTGCATGGCATCAGTATGACTGAGCCAAATTACACAAGAGCACAGTGACACATCACAACCCAGCCGTCCACCGGATAGATCAAAGCACTCGGCGTACTTTGACTGTGAATCTTGCGTCTTCCATTGGGATCAAATGGTAAGGGAGATTAATTGCTGTGAGCACTGAAAACAAATGAGCATGAAGACTGTGCCTATAATGACAATATTTGTGAATACATTTGTTTTCTAGTATTGAAAGTAAATATTTTATTCATTATTTCATGTGAATGCATGATTATATTAGCAACACATTTAAAAGAAACAAAAATATTGTGTGCTACAGCAGTTTGCTAAGGAAACTGGAATAGTGAGTTAGGTAAATCAGTCCTTGATAACACAAACTGTAATTTAAAACGCAAATGCCTTTCTGAGCTCATCTATTCTAAGCTGGATAGAGCCCAGCATGTTTCAGTTTTTAAATAACTCATTCCCATGACCTTTGCAATTGACTACCTTACACAACAGTGCAAAAAAGAGCCTCATACACATGACTCAGGCTGCCTTAGGGTTCCTGAAATTTAAGAAGGCAGCCTACATAACATGATCACAAGCAAAAGGAAAATAAAAGACAGCTTATATAACATCCAGACAAATTGAACAAACCTCTGCAGTTACACAAGGCTGCAGGCTGCAGAGATGCATCCAAAGTTCAAAGAAGTTTCAAAGAAACAGTCTGACGTGGCTGGCGTTTAGCCCCAGTGTTTAAAGTCAACACTAACAGAATAAAAAATCCTTCTTCTTAAAATACTCCCCTAAAACACTTAGCTTGCAATCTGGACTTGCTCCAGGGCATTTGAAACACATTGAGTAAAATGATCATAGGGAAGGAGTAAGGTGCCTGGACTGCTCTCTTGCAAGCCCAAAAGGTTCACAGGAAATGTGCGTCCTGAGCTCCTAAGAAGCAGCAGGGTAGCAGTCATCTTGTGCTTACTGAATGTCCTCCCTATGCTCCTAGGTCTTTATGGAGGTTCCTCAGAGGCACAGCCCATCTGTGGGGGAACATGTGATCTTGCACCACCTCCCTGGCCTCTGCCACAGGGACATCATTGAGCTGTGCTATTGAATATGCAGGTTGTTCAGACTTGCAAGCCAAATCCAGCCCTGGGCTGAAATCCAGATTCAAAGAAAGCACCCCAGTGCCAATGCAGGGCAAAATTAAGAGTGGGGATCCCTAAATGACCTTATAAAAATTCTCTAGGACAAGAAAGGCACCCCTAAAGCAGGCCTGCTGGAAATCCTCACAGTCAGGCCTTCTCTTTTGATTAAAAGCCTGGCACAGGAGCACAGCTTTGTTCTGCTAGATGGCCAGGATCTCTCAGAGGGAGGTGGCTGCCTCCAGTTCCTGAATACCATAAACAAAGCTCCAGCTCCACTTCTATGACACAGTGTTGCTCCTTCTGCTTGTTCCTATCTTAGCATGGAACAGCCTAGTGGCTAAAGCTTTTAACTGTAAAAGGCTGGTATAATTGTCATCTTCATTCCACGCTGCCTCTTTTCAGGTGAGTCCTGCTACTGTCTGGCTCTAGGTCAGCTGAGGCAAGAGCAATGCCTCACTATGCAGTGAAGACTGGTCACTCACACAGGAATCCACCACTCCTTGGCTCACAGGCAGCAAATGAGGCTCTGTAACCTTCTGCTTAGGACACCTGCCTGGAAGAACAGAATACTGGATCTAGTCAGGGAAGGGAAGATGTTAGAACAAATACATGTTTGGTTTGTTGTTTAAAAATATAAATTAAACATATAGTATAAAGCAAATGGTAAATATTTATGTAGACGGGGTCACTTGAGATAATAAGTCTATTTATCAAACAGGGAAACCAGTAACCTAACTCATCTTTTTTCTACAGAAAAAATAACAAATGCTTATTTCTTTTTTCGTGAAATACAAACCCCAAAGGATACAAGGTCTTATTTTCCTAGCATTTAGGTAAGGCTAAACTGAGAAAGGCAAATAGGAATGAGAGTAAGTCACTTTGGTATTCTGTCTAAACTTTCTTGTTACAAGTGGACATGTGACCTGATTTAACCCTGGGCCCCAAGACATCTAAGAGATTGGTTCAGAGCCTACTCTTGGTTCTAAATCAAAATTTCTAATTTTATCTTCCATAACTACTTTTTACTTCAAAGTACCCCCTCATGCTAAGACAATAACACCAGTATTTCTAGTAATTGGCACTGGTTGCTCTTCCTCATTGCTGGAGAAATTATTAGTCTTTAACATTCACATTTGCATAGAAAGATCTCAACTCAAATAAGCCAGCTGTTTCTATCCACTGGCTTTCCATCTCTTGACTCCAGTGACCTCAAGTAAAGACAAAAGGCTGTATCCAATTACCAGCCTCTGAGCAATCCTTTATTTCAGGGTATCACATCTGACAAAATGAACCCAGGATATCATTGTTCCAGCAGCATTAGGTAAACAATGTTTTATCTGTTGAAAAGTGTAAGGTATTCTCTGTACGGAAAAGAGCGGGCAGATTCCCCTCCCAATTTCAATCTCCACTACTTCCCCTGAAGTCTATTGAACCTTTTGCATGGTAGCCACTATAGCTGCAAATGTAGTTACTTTTTTAAATGGCTGTAACAAAGAAATATGAAAAATGCACATGATGAACTACAGTTGGAAAAGGGATCAGACCCTTCAGAACTGAGGTAATTGCTGGATCCAACTTCCTGATATCCTGAAACTACTTCTTCATAGCCAGACACTGATAATGTCCTAAGTATCATTCCTGAAGCTGGCCAAGAACTTATTTTTCTACAGAATTTCCTTTACTTCATCAAGTCAGAATGCTGTATTCCCCAAACTGGATACCAGACCCTGAAAAACCAACCAAGATGAAAAGTGCAAACTAGTGCACAACTACTACCAAATGAAAAAAATGCATTTAATTCTCTGCTAATGAGATGGGAATGAACATATAGGATGGTACAAAGAAGTTCTGAAGGGCAAGAAGCAACAGATACAAGCTTAACAAGGAAAATTCTGATTAACTAAAAATTAAAAATCTTCAAAATGAAAGTGGTGAAGTACTGGAACCTGGGGCCCAGGCAGACTGGAGCACCTCAGTCCTCAGAGATGTCCAAAACGGGACTGACCAAGTCGCTGAACAATCTGACCTAGCTTTGAAGGTGGCCCTGCTTTCAGCAGGTCCTGTCTGACCTCAATTACTCTCTGAGTTTAGGAAGTTGAATCTGAACTGTTGCATGAGTCAGACCCATTGCTTCATTTCAGAAAGGAATTAAGAGTGAAGATACAAAGGGCTTCCAGGGGAGACAAAATAAATTAAACTATCCGTGCATCCCACAGTGACAGCAAAATACCCATTGAAAGCAATTGTCTGTGATTCGCTATTGGATTTGCCTTTAGAAAGGGCAGGGGAGAGATGAATCATGTGGCTTGGTGCTGCTAGTTTACTCTAAAGCTGATACTCTTAGACGTTCTTTAAAAATCACCTTTTGCAGGGCTCATTGTAAAACTTCAGAAATGTTCACTGTACTCAGAAACCCAGCTGTGCTGAGGGAGGACAGATGCACCACCCACAGCAAACGCTCCCTGAGAGGGCAGCAGAACACTTGAATGTACAATCAAACTCTCCCTTTGAAGCAGACTGAAGAGCACAGGCCACTGCTGTTTGCAGGTACTCCATCTGCTTTGAGCTCTACTGACACGTTTAGTTTTGCCACATAATGCTCCTGATTTCTGCTAAAATTAAATTGCTCTCTGTGGAACAGCATATTCAGATTGCTGTCATTGCTTCTGTAACGCTCTCAGGAAAGGAAAGAACAGTTTAGTCCTGTCCAATCCTTCCTGTTTATTCAGTACCTGGCATGCTTGTCTCCCTTATTTTCTCCCTTGTTAGGCTTTTCTTTCTGCTCTCAAAACTTATATGACTCTTCTGCTTTTTTTTCCTGCTTCAGGTTGGTATGGCAGCATGCCAAGTCAAAGTGTTTGATCTGTGCACTCAATTTTAAGACAGGTTTTATGAGCAACTGCTCTTTTCAACAAGCACAGGAGCAACATGGCATTTCTGTAACATTGTGTCCAAGGATATCATAAGAATGTTAAGGAGTCAGGGGATAAAAAAACAAGTGAAATATTATCCTGTGTTCCTGAACTAGCTTTCCGTAAAAATGAGTCAATAAAAATGAATCAATAAAATATTTATACATTAGGCACAAAACCTATTTAAACTAGAAGGTTATTACAAACACTTGATTTCAAAGGAAAATGGAATTTGATAATCTGTAAAGGAGTTTCTCTGGAAATGTATTTTTTTGGAAACGTCTGTTGGGGTAAGTACTGCAGCACCTTAGCTGCAGTGATAATGCATAGCTGCCTGTTGGTTCTGCAGTGCAGAATTAGCCACTGCCGGCAACAGGCACAGTGAGACAAGAACAGATGTCTCTTGTTACACCCTGTTGATAATCCTTTCATCCAGGGAAACAGGAAGACTTCATACCTTGAAGTAGTTACAAGTAATTGCTTCTCCATCAGTCTCTGGTGTAAAATGTTAAATGTGGAACAACAAGGTTTTAGTCATTAAAATATTTTTTTCTTTATAATCAGCAAAAATGGACTGTTGCTCAAAGTGCACAAAAAGGTCTTGGCAGCAGCAAGACAAAGAGAAGGAAAATCTAACTTTCCAGTTAAATTGCAACATCCAACTTCTGGCAGCACACCAGCAAACTCACATAAGCTTGAGGAGCAAAATGTCAGCCGAATTTTAGCATTTTGTCTTTAATCTGTGGGATTTATATGTGGCTGCTAAGGCCAAAATATTTTCTCACTCAGTGTTTTAAAATTCAAATTTTGTCTAATGTTCAGAGATATCAACAGGATACTGTGAGACAGGGAGCTACAACTTCCAAGACCAGCTATAAAAGTAGCTCCTCTCCGGGCCTTATGTCAGGAAGAAAGGGATAATTAAAGAAATAAACAGGGAGCTGTACCACTAACCTTTCAATTTTACAGCAAATTACAGAGAACTGAACTAATGGGCACAAGGTATTCTGAAGACCAAAAGTGCTAAATGCTAGCTATTTTGTGGAATTTTTTCTAGGTAGGCAACTCCAGACAGCAACATTCTCTGTGGAAGTCATACATGAAGCCACTCCACAAATTCCTTAGACAAATATGAGGTGATCAGTGGTGACTTCATCCCAACCCATTTAGGTGTATCTACTCGTAGAACCATCACTCAAATTCACCCAGGCAGAGGTCTGTCTTCCCACAGCCTTCTTCTGACAGGGCAAGAAAGTGCCATGATAGTGCCACTTTACATAGTCTATAAGAAACTTTCTAAACTTTGGGGCTTTACAGTCACTCTTGATGCAAGTAGAAAATTATGTAAATGGTTGTTGTTTCAGCACATCCTGGCAATCTATTTTTAACCATGTGCTACCGTTAAAAAGGAATGCAAATAATTTGTTTTCCATGCTGTTTAATGAAGTTTTTAACACACAGTGGTGTCTGTCAGATGCCTTTTTGTTTCACTTCTAAAATAAGCCTCAAAGAGAAGATGATGGTTTACCATTCTGGATAAACAAATAAATGTCTCAAAAGTCACCCAGAACACCAATAAATGAAAATCTTGATACTCTGTGTTTTGAACTACTACCATGAAAGACTTGCATTTCTAAGGATGGCATCATTTTATCTTTCTAGCTGGTTTTCACACAGAGGGTCACAGAGCAGTACTTTCCACACTCTTACATTTCAAGTAGAGCTCTTGAGTCTTCTGGGCACTTAGTGAAGATTTTCCTTTGTTTCTTCTCCTGGTCTTGGCACACAGCTGTACACGTCCTCCCAACTGGGTAAAGACATAAGTATAGTCAAAATCTATGTTTTGTTACAGCTGCTGAGGGAATGCTAATTGCAACACCCCGAAGCTTGCTAACATCTGCTGCCAACACACAGCAAAGTGGGCATCCCAGACACCCTGAAAAACAGTAAGGCGCAAGAGCACAGGCATCTATAAACAGAGAGATGATCAAGGAAATCAAAATACTGATGAATTTACATACTTTCCATATTCAGAAATGTACATGAAGTCTGAATCAGAGTATCTCAGAAGCACATGCAAAATTGAGTGTTGCCCTAGAGATGTGGAACAGGGACAGGACGGTAACTAAGAGAGGGGAGAGAAAGGAGGCTACTGCTGCTGCCGCACCTACAGACAGGTGTTGTTGCCCTTCTAGGGAAGGGCTGCTCCTTCTTCGTAGCTACTGCCCTCAAACCATTCCTTGCTGGCAGTGACGGCAGCAGTGTGGCGATGTCGGGGAAGAGAGGTCCCTGGTCTTTGGCACTCCCTAGGCAGCTTGCTTTGCTTGGAGGGATTCTGGAGAAGACAAAACACCACGGGGCAAATTAATTAAAAAAACCCCAAACCCCCCCGTTTCAGTATAAGCTTCAGTGGTCTCTCCTGGAGTTAACATGCTTTATCAAGTTGACTTTTTCAAGTCAACTCGAACATTTCAAGGGGAAAAAAAACCACCAAAGAGCACCACTCTCTAAAAGGAATTCAGAGTAAATGCCAATACGCCCTACAAAATTTAGACATTTTCCCATATTCGGTCTCCGTAACAGTCAGAAGTTGTGTGACTGTGACTCCTGACGGAAGGAATGTGGGGGGCTTTCTCAGGGCAGAGAGGTCCCCGGCTTAGAGGACAGACTTTAGTGGTCTCTTGCGGAGTTAACCTGTTAAAGACACTTCACGAACATTTCAGGGGGAAAGCCCCACGGCCCCGTTTCCCACTCGGAAAAGCGCGCCCCGGGGGCTCTCCCTCCCCTCACGCACACCCTGGCGTGAGGGGGGCGGACACACCGCGCGCCGCCGCCGCCGCGTTCGCGCCTTCCCGCGCCTGAGCGGTGCGCGCGCACGCAGCGCCCCCTCCTCCTCCCGCCCCCCGCGCGCTCCCTCAGCCTCCGCGTCACGTGCCCGCCTTGCCCTCCTCGGCAGCCAATGGGCGGCGCGCCTCGCGCCGCAGGGCCCTTTATAAGGCGCGGCGGCCGCAGGCGTGAGGCGGTGGCTGGCGGGGGGTCCGGGAGCGGCGGGTGCATTCGGGGCGGCGCGGTCCTTCCACCCGCCTCCCTTCCTGTGCCGCACGGTCCTTCTACCCGTCTCCCTGAGCCGCCCGGGAAAGGCCCAGGTCTGTGCCCGGGACGGGAGGAGGAGGAGGAGGTGGTGGTCGTGCCGGAGGCGGGCGGGCAGCTGGGGCGGGGCGGCCATGTCGGGGCCGTGCAGNGCGGAACTGGCTCGGTCCCATCGCCGGGCGAGCGGCAGCAGCGGCGCTGTGCGCCCGCAGAAGGGCTGTGTGTGCGTGTCTCCTCCTGTGTGCCGTCCCACCGCCGTGCCGAAGCTCTACGTCTTCTCTAACAAACTCTCTGCCTTGCTTCTCCCCCCGCCCCCCGGGCTTCTGCTTTGTGGATGTTGGCGGCTTCATGTTGTGACAGGAGAATGTGTGTATGTCCTGGGCCCAGGCGGATCGGTATGTATCTCCCTTCATGGAGCGACGGGCTCGGGGGTCGGATGGGACCCGGGAAGGGGCTGCTAGGCTGGGCTGTGTCTGAGAGCTGAGGCCGGAGGGAAGGATTAACGGTGCTGCTTGTGTTGAGTGCTTCTTGTTCCTCCTCCCCACCTCCTCGTCCTCTCCAGCTGGCTCATTCAGGTCTGTCAGGTGTAGGAAAGGCACCCGAGTAAGTGTTTTTACCTGAAGCCATGGGTGTCTTTGGCACCGTGTTTTGGAGGAACCTGTCTGTGCAGTGTCAATTAGCCCTCAGAGAATGGCTATAATGAGCCTTATTAAAGAAAGGTGGAACATTTTTCTGTTTTTTTAGTGTAGTACTAAAAAACCCCTAAGTTGACCATCTGACTCATTATTGGTCATATTATGTTTACAGTTTGAAAAATGGCACTTGTGCCCTGCTCTGGGCTTAGAGAGGTATTTACACTGGATTGATTCTAGTATCTTGACAAATCTTGATTGAACTGTGAAATTTTTACTTCTTTTTCTTCTCTGCCATCTTTTGATCAGCCATAATGATCTTGGGATCTTAATTATTTAAAGGCTAGCTGGAGTGTCTGGTTATATTTGGGGGATCTGTGTTGTGGGGGTAAATGGGAGAGACTAACTTCAGTTCAGGTTTGGACACTTGGAAATACTCATTTACTTAATCAACTTGGAGTTATTGAATCTGGTATGTGAAACAGACTGATCTCTTAAGCTGACACAGATCTACTGTAAATGATACGAGCCATTTCCACGAGGAAAATGGGAGGCCAACTTTTTAGTACTTCCTCTTGGATTTCATGTAACATTTGGTAAATGAATGATTAAAAATCAGCAAAATATCCTGTGTTGGCACTGCAGAACTGTTACAGGAGCAGTACATTTGTATTTTTGCTACATCATGGACCAACAAAACTGTCAGAACAGTTGAGGCACCACTGTGGGTCAGCACTGAACACAAATGCTGAGCAGCCGGGAGAAGTTGATTCAATGGGAGTCTAAATGGGAGACCAGTGCTGAAGCTGAGGTGCTGCTGCAGGCCAGGCACATCCGTAGAACCTTAAGGTTACTGTTCTGTAAGCAAAATCGTTGCTTTTAAATGTCACGTGAAGAAATATGCATAACTGTTACCAAAATAGCTCCCATATAATTAGAAGGCAGTGAATAGAATTTAAAATCTATATTTGGAGTTGCAGTCTCCTGCTGTCATGCTGTGTGCATGTGAAGCCTGGGCTGGAGAAGCAATGGCCAACATAAATTCAGTATGCATCTGGAAGCTTGAGCCAATTCACTGCTGCTGGGCGTCTGGACTACAGCCCGAGCTCTTCCTGGTACCTGCACAACAGAAAACTTCAGTCTTCACAGATGTCAGTGGGAGACTCGAGAGAGTTTTTGTCAATGTATGACAGTCACTCATTAGTACTGGGAAGTCAGCAGAGTGATAGCAACATGAATTCTACTCTGCTTTCAGCACTTACATCTCATGTAACAGAGAAATGGGCTCCAATCTGGTTTACTTAAAAAGAACAAACAAGCTTGGAGGGAAGACTGTGACTTGCTTCCCTTTCTTGAAACAGAGTGAGTGGGATAAAGCTTCATATGTTTTCAGGCACATCTCAGCTGGTCTAGGTGATCAGAATCCTATGGCTGAAGCTATGGAAAGCTTATGGAATGGGGTGATTGCAAAATGCAATTTCTCCTATATTGTATGATCCTTTAGACTGAGTATTGGGGCTTGCTGCCTATTTTACTGGGGTTGAGTCTCCTCTGAAATATTGGTATGCCTGCTTGGCTAAAAAAAACCAAACCATTTAGTGGCTGAAGCACCTTGCATAACACAGCAATATCCATTTCTTCAGTAAAACAATTTGACATCTAGCAGTGCTGATAGATTAGTACTTAGGAGTGCAGTAAGCCTTCTAATGGTCTTTTCTGAGAAAAAGCTTTTATTATTAAACTTGAGCATAAAAGAGAAAATTGAATTTGCCTTAAATGTGTGTACTTCACACAAGGCACAGTTCAACTCCGTTTCCACTCTGGAATTGTTTCTCAAGTATTACACTGTAAAAGACTTCCTGATAATGAGGCACAGTGAATAAGGCTTTTGAGAGGCACTCTCGCTGATGTTGTGGTTTGGTATGTAAATGGGGACAAGAAAGAGTATGCTAGCATAACTCTTCAGGGAAGTGAATAGTAAGGAAAGCTTTTAGATGTGGCAAGTAGCAGCAGAACATTTTTTCAGGAAGTAGTGGTTTGTCTTAACACTGAACTAGCTTTAGAGTATTGTGCAAGCCTCTGTTCTAGACATCGAAGCAAATAATTTGCATATAGTCCTTCAATTGAGTAGCTTTTTAAAGTGTTTTATCTTAAAATTTACTGGGGTGGAATAGCTGTTGGAAATACATACTTCCTTTCTACCTCATGTACTTAAGCTAGAAAGTTGCTGCATAGACTGCTGTGGCTATTTTGTATATGTCACACAAGTTTGAAGTTTTATGTGTAAAAGGGGGGAGAAGAAAAAAAACCTGCTACTGACTTCTGATTGCATAAAGAATATCTGTTCTCTATCACCTACTGCTTGCTTCCGTTGTCTAAACGATCTTCATTGTATGTAATCTCAGAGTTGTTTCTTGAGTCCTCCTGTTAGATGTTTTCTCTTCTTCAGCCTTATAGAAAGAGTTTTCTTCCTTGTGTGCCATGTCTGTCTCTGTCAGGTGTGAAATCACCAGGAAAGTAAATATCTGTAAAAGTCCTGTGGCAACTCTGTAGAGTGCTCCATGCTAACCATTGTGCAAAGTTGTTTGAAGCTTCATTGACTGTCTGAGTCATGCTTTCACTTCCTGCCTGCTATCTGAGTGGGCATAATACCATACCTCAGCACAGGTATTTTGGCTCTAGCTTTTTGGTTACAGCCCAATGTAGTGTCTATAAACAAGCACCTCATAATGCCTTTCTTTGTCAAGTCCTTTGAAGCTATGAACTCCATATAATAAGCAACTTGGTTAGGAGCTGTAAACATCTTAACACAGAATTCTGGGGAAAAAAATCTGTTAGCTGTCCCGCTAAGCATAGTTGTTCTCTTGTCTTTCAGCAATTCCAGTCCGAAGCTCCAGGCTGCCATTGTTGTCTGATGCCATGCCAGCACCAGCTCATCTGTTCCCATTGATTCGTAACTGTGAGATTAGCAGAATAGGCAGTACTGCGTGTTACTGCCACCATAGACATCTGTGTTGTTTGTCATCTCATTTTGCTCACAGTCACTTCAGATATGCACCGCAGAAGAAATTTGCGGCACTTTATAGGCCAAAGGAGCACTTTAATCACTTTATTCACACAAAGGATTATGCTTCTACGCCACAGAGGTTTTACCTCACCCCTCCACAGGTCAACAGCATTCTGAAGGCAAATGAATACAGTTTCAAAGTCCCAGAATTTGATGGTAAAAATATAAGTTCTGTCCTTGGCTTCGATAGCAACCAGTTGCCTGCTAATGCTCCGATAGAGGACCGGAGGAGTGCAGCCACTTGTTTACAGACGAGAGGGATGCTTCTGGGTGTGTTTGATGGCCATGCAGGCTGTGCTTGTGCTCAAGCTGTCAGTGAAAGACTGTTTTACTACATTGCTGTCTCTTTGTTACCTCATGAGACTTTACTTGAAATAGAAAATGCTGTGGAGAGTGGCAGAGCTCTCTTGCCCATTTTACAGTGGCACAAGCATCCCAATGATTATTTTAGCAAAGAGGCTTCCAAGCTTTACTTCAACAGTCTGAGAACTTACTGGCAGGAGCTGATTGATCTCAACAGTGGAGAGACTACTGATGTGAGAGAAGCTTTAATTAATGCCTTTAAGAGGCTTGATAATGATATTTCTTTGGAAGCTCAAGTAGGAGATCCAAATTCTTTTCTCAACTACCTAGTACTGCGAGTAGCATTTTCTGGTGCAACTGCCTGTGTAGCTCATGTGGATGGTGTCGACTTGCACATTGCAAACACAGGTGACAGTAGAGCAATGCTTGGTGTTCAGGAAGAAGATGGATCTTGGTCCGCAGTTAATTTGTCCTATGACCACAATGCACAAAATGAACATGAGGTGGCACGTGTGAAAATGGAGCATCCAAAGTCTGAAGAGAAAAGTCTTGTGAAACAAGATCGTCTCTTGGGTCTCCTGATGCCTTTCAGAGCTTTTGGTGATGTGAAGTTTAAATGGAGTATTGAACTGCAGAAGAGAGTAATAGAATCAGGCCCAGATCAGCTGAATGACAATGAATATACAAAGTTTATTCCTCCAAACTATCACACTCCCCCATACCTCACAGCTGAACCGGAAGTCATACATCACAAACTACGGCCACAGGATAAGTTCCTGGTTTTGGCCACAGATGGGCTGTGGGAGACAATGCACAGGCAAGATGTGGCTAGAATTGTAGGGGAGTACCTCACTGGTGTTCACCACCAACAGCCAATAGCTGTTGGTGGCTATAAGGTAACTTTGGGACAGATGCACGGTCTCTTAACAGAAAGGAGAGCAAGAATCTCTTCAGTATTCGAAGATCAGAATGCAGCAACTCACCTGATACGTCATGCAGTGGGTAACAATGAGTTTGGAACCGTGGATCATGAGCGACTGTCCAAGATGCTTAGTCTTCCCGAAGAGCTGGCTCGAATGTATAGAGATGACATTACAATTATTGTGGTGCAGTTCAATTCACATGTTATAGGCGCATATCAAAATGAGGAATTGTGAATTTAGTGCAGTGAACTAGTTACCAAAGGTGTAACAAGGGCCAGTATGAGCAGCAAATTAAAAAAATCCACCCAAAAGTAAAATACAAAAAAGCTTTTGGCAAACAATTGTTTGTTTGCTAGATTCAGTGTATCTATTGTTCCTGCCTTTCCCCAGAGTTCTAAATACATGGGAAGTGCTATTGACCTAATACAAAACTTGAAGAGTATGTCATAGCTTGGGAAAAGAGGTTTTTATAACAACTTTGCACTATTGATTTCATGAACGCTGCTAAAAAAATGTCTTGAATTTGGCAAATTTGGATGAGGGAGGACATAGGATAAAGAATTAACTATCAAAGATCTGGCTGTTTAAGAAACAGCTTGCTTATAAAATATCTGCAAATATATACACTTAAAGAAAAGTCAGAAGTATTGTTGAATTTTTTACAAGGCTAATTCTTGCGATGGTTATCTGTGAATATATTGTCTATTGTTTCTTCTAAGCAGAAGGTTACTTTAACCAAGTAAGTCTTCAGTGTAACAAAGTTGTCTCACTTTCACATGGACAATGTCATCCACATAAGGATATTTGTCTAAGTGTTGACTTTCAATGCGGGTCTAAGCCATAATCAATACCTGAGATTCTGTTACAGCTTAATCATATCTTATGCACGGTAACTTCTAAATTTCTTGTGCATTAATACTTGGCTGTGGGTTTCTGCACAACTTGTAGGGCAATAACACATTACAACATGCAGCAAGATACCAGATAACTTTGTGGAGGACTTCAGTTTTCAGTATAAAGAAATTTTTCAGACTTTTTGAGAAGTAAGTACTGTTGTTTGAGGCTGTGTTTGCTTTCCTAAAGGTTATGTCCATCATGGACTTCACCCCTCTCTGGTGTTGCTTATCTAGTAAGTAATTTTTCACCTGAAAAGACCAGGAAATCATTGCTAACCTCTTTGTAGCTTTGTAACTTGCACTCATTTTCACTTTGGATATTTCAAAAGGTCACTTGTATGTCTGTCACTTGAACTCATATGCGTAAGTTGGCTAAAAACTACAAATTACAAAAAATTGAAGTATGGCTTGTAAATAGCATTTTAACTGGGAAACTCACTGGCATGCAATGTGTATGTTCAGTGGCTATTTCTAGCAACTTCTTTCAGTTGTGTGTTTCTGAGCAGCTGGTGTGTGCATGTTTTTACAGTCCAGAATGCTATCACAGAGCAATCTCTGAAATGGGTCTCTCTGGCTTGTAATGGTTGAATTTGAACTTAAAAGATTGGCTACACTTGTGTGCCAAAATTGTTGGGCTTATAACACTAAAAGTAGAGACTGACAGCTAATTGGTCATCATTGCATCTATTTTAGGTATGTTGCATTGTATACAGATTTATTTTAACCTGCCCTTAGATTAAAAACTGAAATGCCCGCTGAAATACTAGTCCTTGATGACTGAGAGAACACATTTAACTTTATTCCTGGGTTCTAGAGAACAAAGATAGGTCAGCTTATTTCACTTTACCAAGGTGTTTCAGTTAAAATACCTCCCTAGCCCTCATCATAGTTAGTGAAATCAACACTTTACTCAATTAACTGAAATATGCTAGGTTTCTAAAGTGGCATTTTCTACTAAGTATGTCTTGCCAGTTAATGCTACTGTTACATAGGGTGCACTTAGTTTGAACAATGAACCTGTCCTGTAGTAAACATTGGCTCCTCAAACTCAAAAATGCTATGTGTACTTAGTGGCCTGCAGCTTTAGTGTGTCTCTACCTAACCTTTACTATCAGCATTAATATTGCTGTAAGGTTAATGATACCGAAGTTCACATTCAAAATGTGCACAACCCTTCTTTATTTGAAGGGAAAAGGGGAACTCTGAAATGCTTAGACAAGTACTGGCTGTTGACATTGCTTCTGTATGTTGTGTTTTGGTGACTGTGTCATTAAGTAGGTCAATAGACTATGTTCTATCATTCAAATGCAGTATGTATCTCAGCTGTTGCAGTATTTAACTTTCTTACTTTTTTTTACTGTTAAAGCTCTATTAACATGCATTGATGTATTTAACCTATGATTGTTGATAGAGATTTGGTACAAGTCATAGCTAGAAGAAATGCACATTGGTCCCATGGATACAACTTTTATTGAGGAACAGCTGCTTTTTGTAGTAAAGATACTTAAGTATGGGGTCAGACAGTATTTATATATTGCTTGGAGACTTGCTCAGTATGTATGCAGTGAATAGAAGCAGCATAACTGCCTGCTGAACAGGTGATGTGAACAAACATCTTTTAACAGATTCCAATAAAATGATTGATTATGCAGAAATCCACGTGTATTGAGTTGATGAAGAATGTGATCTCTTGTTCTGCTAGGACTTGGTTCTTTTGTGTGGTTCCTGTTATGAATGCATCAGATGGCCAATGGAAGTGAAGTATAAATGGAAACAAACTGAGAATTTAACTTCAGAGCTCTTCAATGCCACTGTGAGGCTCAATGCCACCCTGCGTCAGGCGTGCTGGTGCTGCCTCCCCCAGGCAGCAACGCTCAGATCCTTCCATCAGTATTGCTGCGTGTCTCAGTTCCCAGCACCTCATGAGTGCCTCCAGGGCCAGTGCTGCTGAGGAAGCAGCATCATTTCGGATCTTAAAGCTGTGTACTGTACTCTGTATAGAGCACTACAGCATTTCATAAACAGTCTAAAATATGTGCAGATTAAATTGGGGTAAGAACAAGCTGATGGTGAGCTAAACAGAAACAGCTCTTGTGCCACAGGCTGAGGACACATTTGCCTTGTCTACCAGAATTGTTGCATTGCAGAAAGTACAGTTATTGTGTATGTAAGGGTGATGCTGGGATTGCTTTTTCAGATGAGGATTTTACAGCTGCAAATGTGGTTCAACCAGGAAGGATGGCTGAATCTTCACAGTCAACATGAGATTCACCTTAATCTTTAAAACTGTTCTAGATGAGTGTGTCAGTTTAACAGTAATATTAGGTAAGAGAGGAGTGGGAGATCTGGTATCTGTACTTTCAACTTAAGGCTCTGTTAACTCTGTTCCCTGGTGTTCAGTGGTACGTGTGTTGTATTTGCCTTTGGCAGTATTTTACAACTACTCTTGTGGTAACTTCTGTATTCTCAGTTTACTAAGGTTGGAAAAGACCTCTAAGATCATTGAGTCCAACTCATGTTAACCTAGCATGGTCAGGTCCACCATTCAACTGTGTCCCAAAGCATGGGACCACATCTTCATGGGGTTTTTTTATACTTCCATGGGTGGTGATTCTGCCACTTTCTTGGGCAGCCTGTCTCAGTGCCTGGCCACCCATCAATAAATTTTTTCTAGTATCCAATCTAAACCTCCCCTGGTGCAACTTAAGGCAGTTTCCTCTTGTAGTATCACTTTTTACATGGGAGAAAAGTCTGAGCCTCACCTGTCTATAACCTCCTTTCAGGTGGTTGTAGAGAGCAATAAGGTCTCCCTTAAGCCTCCTCCACTAAACACTAGCTCCCACAGCTGCTCCTCCTAAGACTTGTGCTCCAGTGTTCGTTTACCCTCTATGTGCATGACTTTGAGTACAGGACTTAAAATATTTGCCCTTTCCACTCATTTCCTCATTGCAGGGTGGAGTTTTGCATAAAGCAGACTTGTAAAACATGACCTACAGCAAGGAGCATAGCCTCAATCTGAGGTACTGTTTGTAGCTAGATTCTTGAACATGGGTCCCTGTATTTAGAACAATTCCAGAGTGAGAGGATGTTTCGTAACTATTTGTGATACGTGCTCAGCAGAATGGCTACGCTACTCTGTTCTTCCTCACTGGGGAGTCATATCTGTGATGAGATTACCTGGCATAGAACTAGAAACCTGAATATCCCTGTAAGCATCTATGGTGACCTAAGCTCCCTGTTGCAGTCTATCTGCTTTCATAACAAAAACAAATATATGCTGTCTGATTTGCACCAGGGGCCATTGTGGCATAGACTGCCAAACGCTGTCATGAGTGCTGCTGCACAGCAGTCCAAGAACAGTGCTAGCACAAGGCATTTTGGGATACCAGTGGAGTTGGCATCTTTTAGTGGATATGCTTGATCCTGTGTGAGAAACTTGTGCGGCTCCTGATTGTTTTTCAGTATTGTATAAGTAGAAACAAAATCTGTGAAGTTGGAATACCTGGAGGAAACATGTAGGTGTCGCTGCCTCGAGATGGACGGAAAGAAAATCACCACACAAAGTCCAAGTCCGGGGAAAGAAGCCATTTAATTTACTAATTAAAATAGCCTTTTATAAGGTGGTTCGCAAAGATGTCAGGAGGCCATTGGTCCTTTGACCAGCCACCCCTCAGCACAATTGTTCTAGTATTCTAGAACACCCATTTCAAAATATTTTCCACAGTAGAGTAGCAAAGCTAGGAAAACAAGTGGCAGGTGTTAGATAAAGAATT
>VXAZ01004027.1:0-157132 GCA_013399875.1 Gymnorhina tibicen
TTTGTTTTATTTTATTGTAATTTTATTTCTTTTTATAAATTCTTTCATATTGGAGATTGTTTGTTTTTCATAGTTCTGGACTCGTCAAATTGATGGATAACTCTAAATAATGAATCTCACGACTGCACTATTGAAATTATCTCAACTACCAAAATGTCTGTTTAATCTACATCAGAGTGCCTGCACTCCTTTTGTGCCCAGATAAATCAGCTGAGCATAACAAAATACCTCCAACACTCATTTCCAAAAATCTGAAAAGCTGTTTGCTGGTCTGAGTGTAGTTCTACTGCTGGCAGCTGTCTGGCAGTGTTTCTGACAAAAATAAAAGCTGGGGGGGGCATGGGAGGAAACATCTCTCTCTCTAAGAAAAAAGAGTGGTTTTATTAAAATCTGGAGATTTTTCTTGTTTTAATTTCTAGTGCCAGTAAGTTAATATTCTCGCTGAAGGAAATAAAGATGCTTTCAGGAAAAAAGCATGTCTGTTTTCTTTTTCTTTAATTATCTTTTCTTTTTGAGTGGTTGGCATCTATTGAGGCATCCAGAACCCCACAGACATGGGCAAACTTCCAGTGTTTCTGAAGTGATGCTCAAACAGAAGAAATGGTGTGAAAGCAATGTCAGTCCTGGTGTCCACGTTTGTGCTTGCACGAGGTCATGCTCTGATCCAGGGGCAGGCCAGTTCTGGAATCAAATTCCCAGCTGTGGCTTCCAGTGGAGGACAGCCCAGCCTCCCAGGGAACATCCCCTCCATGATGCTGAGCTGAAGCTTAGGGCAAGTTCTTTGTCCCCTGCAGTGGTGGCATTTGGGGTTCGGGCTCACCCAAAATGATGCCATTGGACTTGGCCCCTGGACTCCACCACGGAAAGGAGTGAAGGACCCAAGTGGGAGTGAGACCCTGCTTGGGCAGGGGTGATTCCCCTGAGCAGGGCCTCCCAAGCCCTGCAGACCTGACAGGGCCATTGCCTGGGGCTCCCATCCATCCTCATTCCCCAACTGTCTCCCCGACATGTCACTTGTACATAAACTGGAGAGAGGTTTGTAACATAAAACAAATGACCTTTTAATCCTTCCAAGGGACTGAATGGAACTAATAGCAATCTTAAACTGGTTTCCATCAGAAAGTTGTCTGGATCTATGTTTCTGGATTCCATTACTAATCTTAAAGAAGAAAAAAAAATCCAAACAATGTTTTTTCTGCCTTTTATTCCTTGAGACAATGATCCCATTGTAGTTGTCAGTCATTAAACAAATCTGTCTGTGCAGAATATAAAGGAACCACAAATACTGACATCCCGAAATGAAGAGATTCATTAATCACAAACACAATGAATAATTATTTTTGAAAGAGGAAGCACAAAAGTCCTCAGGACTCAGAGCTTGCATGGTGGGATGTAGCAGCTGGGAGTATTGCAACCCTACCAGTGGTGCCTGCCCCACTCAGAACAATCTTTCCCAGAATATGTCCTGTTGAGCTTTCTGTTTGTTTCAATATACTGTTTGTTTGTTTGCCACTTAGAGCGGTCCAACTGGCTGTATTACTCAGTAGGATGCTAATAAAATTTAATAGCAAACCTTAAAAGATATTTATTTAAATGTACCATAGAAATATATCGTTAAAGAAAAAAATATTCCTTCCATATCCGTGTGGTTTCTATTTGAAGTGCTTTTGGATTGGACTCAAGGCATTTGGGAGTTTGCCAGGAAGGGGTGTCAACTTTTGCCAGGGAGGCGTGGAACTTTTATTCTTGGAGAATGTATGGCAGATCCAGGGTGCAGCAGAGCCAGGATGTTTGTGCTTTAAATTCAAATCAGATACACAAAAACACCCAAACAAAAAGCCACTACTTTCACTCCAGAAAGAAATGTGCTGGAATCACTTTGTTGAAGAATTTAGATAAGAAATGATTTTTTAATTTCTGTGGTTCATCTGCCTGCCAGAGCAAGTTTTTCTGGAATATTACTCGCTATCTGTGAGTATCTCATAATTAGGAAGATTTGATTTTATACAGCAAAAAAAATTTATTTTATGCTGCTGCTTTTATAAGTATTTACATCAACCCCACATTTGCCAAAGCCCATTTTTTTATCAAGAAGATGTGTCTTACTGTCAAGAAACAGGCTGGAAGGTTCCATTTAAGATTGTCTAGTCTGTTTCTGTACCCCCAAAACAGGATCAAATAGCTTCTTTAGTTTATCTTGTTCATGAAAATCTCAAACAATGGAAATTCCACCACCTTTCGTGGAAATCTTCCAACTGTTTAACATCTATAGCTTTTGCCTGATGTTTACGCCTACATCTCCTTTCCTGCAAATTAGACAATTACCCATTAATCTTTGTCCAAGCCATAGAGGACAAAGAGAACAATTCCTTCTCTCTTTGCAGCAAATTTTCACACCCTTGGTATCTGTTATCATCTTTTTTTCCTAGCTGAAGCTACCCAGTTCTTCCAAAAGGGATCAATTTTCTAGACGGTTGAATGTTCTTGTGCTGTCCATTTGATAGCCTTTCATTGGCCCCATTGGCCCGCCTCTTTTTCTAGTACCTTGCCAAAGATACCAGGTGAGAAGCGCTGTCTCTGCGTAGCCTCATGGAAGGGTTACTTCACGGGACTTTTATGTGCAACTCCCCTGTTTACACAGCCCACTCTAACATTTATTTTTTTGCAGTCGTGTGACAATGTTGACTCAAGCTCAGTCTGTGAACCTTGGTAACCTCCAGATCCTGTTTCACAGGGCTGATGCCCAGCAGACGTTTTCCATCCGGTGTTTGTACAGTTCATTATCTCCACTTAGAAGTGTCCACTTTTTTCTGTTTTCGTTGAACCATGTCCAGTTTTTCTCAGTTCATTTCACCCATTTGTCAAGCAGATTTTAAATTCTAATCCAGTTCCTCAAAATGATTGCAGTTCCTCTGTGCTTGATATTCATCCATTAAAGACCTGCCATCATGCCTCAATTTAGGGGGTAATCTTCCTAACCGGTAAACCATTTAACAAAGTGTATGTCCAAGAGCTAAAAGACACCTGTCACATGCCCTGGAAAGCTGAGAAGAAGGTCAGCTTCAATCATGGCTCACTCAGGTTCTTGAGAAGCCCAGTATCTCATTATCCAGATGGCTTTGAGCATAGAGAGAAGGGCAGCATGGCCCAGGCCCAAGGCTGTCAACATTTTATCTAGCATTAAGGAATTTTTGTTACCCAGAAACCATCATATCATCACCATGTGGTGCTGGTCACCCCACAAAGACACAGAGTGGAAGCTGTAAGCTGTGCTAATGAGTCGTTTGTAGCACAAGCATTACTTGGCAACTGCCACGCATATATATGAACATATTCTGCCATGAATGTGCCCTCAAAGACATTGTGAAAGTCAAGTATGCCTGTATATCTTACATATCATACATTTCTATTTATTATAGATGTACATATTTTACACTGTAGGAAAAAAAATTAAAATCCCTTCTCATTTGACTTACACTGATACTGTTTACCTATAACTGCTGCAAAGGAATCCGTGGTATAAAGCACTCTCCTCACTCCAGGCAAATGCATATTGCATCTCCCTCTAGTGGCTTAATCCATGTGTCCATCCTCCAACAACAAGTCTATGTATGGTACTAATTCCACTTGTCATGGACTGGCACATAATTCAGCCACGACAGGAGATGAGCTCATTTATGAGCACATCTTTATTTTGAGGTATCTTCTGTTTCTATGTTCCTGCTTAAAGTCTGCCTGAATTCTGTACCAAACTGTGGTTTTGCATGTAGAAAATTATGATATACATAAGGAGGAAAATGTGGATTTTCAGTTTAAAATTACTTTGGTGGTAAGCTAGAAGAAACGAGACAGAGGCCAAAATTAAAATCTGACAGACAGCTCTGTAATGAATATCTTCATTTTTCTTTGAAAGAATGGAAACAGCTCAGAGAACAAAAAAGGTTTTGGGCACCAAACGTGCTGGGAAGCTTTACAGAGTTACAGCCAGAACTGCCTCTCTGTTGCATACACCCCATTTATAGTCACCACAGTTTGGAGTGGTGGCTAATGCTCAGATAATGTGTAAATCACTGCTCTAAATCACTCCCACTCAAGCTTCTTGTTTTCAGACTTGCAGGTAAGTCATCACCTAGCTAATCAGCTATAAAATGAGGCAGTCATGGGTCTGAGTAGTATTTCCCTTCTCTTCCCATCATTGAAACGTGCCATATGCCTCTGAGCACACACAACCATCCCAGCTGAAAGCCAACAACTTAACTACTCTCTGTGTTCATTAGAAATTCCATGCCTCTCTCCAGCCCCGTGTCCTTCCTCCAGAAGACACATAAAAACAAGGTCTTGGGCACTTGTGTTAATTAACATTCCCCCAGATCTTTTTGCAAAACTGGAGATAATAGTCCTGGCGTGCTGGCCAACTTCCAGTGTGCAAATTGCATTTGGCTTACTTCAAATTCCCCTGGCAGCTGGAGGTGGCTGAGGTATTTGGACGTTCCCCATTCTTTGCTGTGCTGTGCACACAGAATGAGCCAGGCTGGGAGCTGGGCTACAGGGGAGTGGGGGAAAGCTCCCCTTTTGGATAAGGTAACAGCTAAAGGTATGGTCAAAGATGAACATAATTACAAGGAGCTTATCCACTGCTCATATGGAAAGAAAAGAGTTTATTTACTTCCCAGTGACTAGTTTCTGGCAATAAATTAACAAGTTTTCCCATTTTTCTTCATTTTTTTTATTACACAGCTGCTCTTATAAATCTGTAGCTATAAATCTGAGAGAGGAGTCTGTAACAAAGCCATAATTAAGTCTTAAAATTTAGGTGTCATTTTATTAGTTTCTGGGTCCGTATTCTCATTCTCCATGGTCCTAGACAACGGTCTTTTTCTTCTTCAAAAGTCTCATGTACTTTTGAAGTACATGGTTGAAAACCCAATATACTTATTAAAACCTTTTTTTTTTTCTAATAAAGGTCAAATACTTGCAGTTAAGCCTTTCTGGCTTTGGTATCAATACAAATTCTGTTTAGGATATTCAGTTTTGTCCCTGAAACTGTATTTAAAGACTTGTGACAGAGAACTTATTTATCTTCAAGTGAGAAACACTGGATCAAAATTTTGCCAAATACTTGTCTACTCCATCATAAATTTCTATTTCTACTGAGGTTGAAGAGAGAACTTGTAGACTCTGGATCGACTGTCATATTGATTGAGCACTGGCAATGACTGCCAAGGATGTTGTGGAGTCTCCGTCCTTGGAGATATTCAAAAGCCATCTGAACACAATCCTTGGCAGCCTGCTCTAGGTGGTCCAGCTTAAACAGGGCAGTTGGACCAGATGATCTCCAGAGATCCTCAACCATTCAGTGATTCTGTGAGTAATCACCTCATTTCACACTGTTGAAGCTTAGGGACCAGAAGCAAGATCCAAATTTAAGGCTGGCAATAAACTGTCAGGAGACAGCTTCAGGTTTCACCATCGGCATGCTGATTCTTGTGTAAACACAAAAGAGAAAACGGAATGTGGGCCAGCATCTATGGGCCATATTAACTGTTTATCCAGCTCAGTCTATTGTGATGATGCCGATGCTTTAGGAAGAGATAATAAGAAGGAAGTGAGTGTAAGCTCTTCTTCACTCCTCAGTCTGAAGATTCCATGGTTTGCTTGACACCAATCCAGCTGAGGGGAAGGGAGGACAGGAGGCAGCACAGGGGACAGGAAAGTGCAAGGATGATCCCATTTCCATGCAGTTCAACACAAAATTACTCTGCAAGAAGTCAGAGTGAATACTTCAGTTTTAACTCTGCGCTATTCTGAGGTCTGGGTCTCTGTCAAAATCATGCACTCCTTTTGCTTCAAGGCAACATCTTGATCCAAATCTAAACTATTCTGATAGGATTTTTTAGATCAAGAAGTGAAATTAATGGATTCTAAAGGACATAAAAGACATTTCCCACTGAGATCCCTGAGACTTTCTCACTTGATGGTTAATTCCTCCATTAGAGTCTTCTCTTACATCTGGTGGTAGGGCAGGACAGGACAGGACACCCACTGTCTTGGTTTTGGTTTGTTCATTTGGCCATCAATGAAGACTAGTATTGCTGTCCTTGAAGTGTTAGATCACTTCTTATTTCAAACTAAAATGGAGTTGTCAATCCCTGGTATTAGCTTTTCAAACAAACTAAGTGATATTTATGATAGTCTTGTGTATTTATCTTCAAGATGACTTTATTTGTCCTAGGTTGTGGATCCCTGCTTGATCTTAGATTATTATGATTTGTTTGTTTTACCTGCTTCTCAAAGATTTATATCCTAAACTCCTCCAGTGGCACTAACAAATGTTTGATAACCCAAGTGATAAACCATTTCTGCTTTAAAGTTTCTTATAAAACTTCATTACAAGTGAAATTAATCACTGTAGATTTTAATATGAAGAGAGGACAGAGGCAGTTACTTGATGGACTGTGTTCAAAAAGCTGGGTAAGCTTTATATCACTCTATATGATAATAAAAAATTATGGTGTAAGACCAAGGTCATATCATAACACATGAACAATAGCACAGTGTGCTCATGATGCACCGACAAAGGACAGTGGTTCAGCTTTATGGCTCATGCTGTAACCTTCCTCTACTTCATATGCATTCTTAATACATTTGCAGTTCAGCTCCTTCCTGAAAATAGACAATATTTTAGGAATAAATGGTTCTATTTAGTTCCAGTTTACTCAAGAAAGGCCTGATTTACATGCCTACATGAATGTCCTGGATCTATGTTCAACTAAAGTGATGATGCAGTTACTTGAATATATTATCATTTATATCCTTATTTGTCTGTCTTGCTCAATGCTTTAAAATGCCTTGAAAGCTCCAGAAATAAAGTAGATTCTATAGGCAAAAGGGAATAGCATGGTTTGTTATGTTCCAAAATCCTCTGTCAATGGGAAAGAGTAATCATATTGAGAAGCTGTTCTGCTCTGGATTGGAAATGAATATATCACTCTTTTCTTTTTTCTTTCTTTTATTTTTTTTTTCAGAGCAGGAAAATAAGTGCTTAACAAAATATTTCCATCTTGTACCTATTGAAAAGTGCATGAAAAGCTGTAATACAGACTTGTCTGGAATGATCTGAAAGAGAAGTGTGTTCAACCATGGCTCCAAGGCAGGGAAAAAGAATTCCTTGACAGTGCCCTTATTCCTGCTTTCCCATGGAGTGCTCAAGCACTAAGAGTCACTTACACTTTCACATCGTCACCCATCTGCTTAATTCTACCTCACAATCCTGAGACCTGAGCAGAGCTGTCTTAACCCAGTGAGCAGAAGCCTTTGGACCATAAACATAAACAGATGTTTGCACGTGTGTGATTTCCTCAATGTACCTAGTTGGGTTTGGAAATGTATCTTATAAATACACGGGGGATGAAATTGTGAAATTTCAGTAGGAAATTATCTCCAATTCTGCCAAAAGGCAACCTGTCCTTTGTAATTTTTGGGGTATTGAGTTAACTCGTTATGGTAATGTTAAACTGAGACTACACTAAAAATAACCATTATTTCACCCACTAAATAACTTAATTATCAAATAGATGATGCAGTGTCACAACCACAGTGAACAAGAAGTGTGCTGTCCCTTTCAACATTGTCACTAGAGCCAGAGTCCAAGCAGCTGGAAAAGGTGTAGTTCTGTCACTACGCCACTTCGCAATAGCAAAGCCCAGCCACTTAATGCTGTGGAAATGCAGTGGGAATCAGCAATTAGAGGCAAATAAAACTGTGTTCAGGTGATTTAATGCAACACACATAGTGTATTTCATCTCCTCCAGTAAAATGAGAACAGATTTGAAGGTTTTAGTCATAAAACAGGAATTTAAGTGATAAAAATATTCCAACGTGAGCAGCACCAAAGCAAATCTACACAGCTGCTTTGCAGACTAATTTCATGCAGCCGTGGGTGAATGTGATTTTTTTTTCCCTGAACATGCAGGAGAGGATGACTGATTTAAGTGCTTCATGTGATTAAGTAGACAAGGTGGCCATTTTTCTGCATTTATACAGAAGCAATAAAAATGTGTGGTCATGTACCAAATCTGAGGGTCAAAACTGCAGTTACTACTTAGGCAAAACTCCCATTGACATCTGTAGTTTTTATTGAATGTGGGCAGTAAGGCTTCTTCCAAGCTCTTAGCCTATCCTCTCATGTTCTTAAATAACACCAGCAGGTGGCTAAGAGGGGGAGGGAAAAAAAAAATTACTCATGTAGTCATTTGAATGTCTAAAAATCGTGGCTGCTCCTTTTTGTGCCCCCAAACCCATTAGGATTCAGCAGGGGAGTCTAGAGGGCATCAGGACACTCAAACCCATGGGCTGGAGCCTTGCAGGAGGATCTCTGTTGAGACAAACCACACTGCTTGGGCTTAATGGCATTCTATGAAGTTTTGGGTCTTTTTGCATTTTTGACCCCATTTGGGGCTTAAACAAGCAAGTAGCTCAGCATAGTGTGAAGTGGTAAAGACTGAAGCTTTAGATGATCATGCTAAAAGACAAGAACACGTGCTCTGGTGTGTGCCTGCTCACTGGCTCTGCCATGGGTGGTGCTTGAACATCAGCCCACTGTGTTCTGTTTCATGATGAAATTAAGCTGGATTGGCTCTATCTATTAAATTTTTTTGGTAAGTGAAATAATTTACTCACATCCAACCCTTTTTTATAAGGGTTTGATAAGGACTTTCATAAGGACTTTCTCAGTCCCCCCACCAGAGAGAGCAGGGAGATGGGAATATACTCTGAGCCAAATGAGCCCTCTCCTCCATGGAGCTTGGCACTTTTAACCAACTCTTTGGAGTCCAAAGAAGCCTCACACCAAAGTGCTGCACGATGCTCTAAGCCTGCCAATGCTTGCACTGCCTGATTTCTGACATATAATAATAACAATGAAACATGATTGAGCTGCTTGACATTTACAAAAAGGTGCTTGTTAAAAACAGTTCCTCCCAACTTAATTAACACTAAAACCCTTTAGGTGTTCCTCCAAGTACATATTAAAACAGCTGTCCTTTTGCCTGAAATGGAAGTAAACTAGAAGTGAGCTTCAATAAAACCAATGGACTATGACTTCTCCCAAGCACAACTGTAATGAAACGTTACTGCTGTAATATCCAGCTAAATAAAGAGTGGTGAGCTGGCTGGGCCAGCTGCAGTGACAGATGCAGACAGGATCATGGGCTTTAAACAATGCTATCACTGAATAAACACAGACGAAGAGATAACATTTCTACACCTCCCCAGTTTCCATGAAATTAGTTTTTGTTATTCTAAATCCAAAAAGCCGATAATCCTCCCAGTATAAAATGAATGGCGGTAATTGTTCCATACATGGTATCATAAACTGCCATTAGTCCTTGGTCAGGAATATTTGGAATTATGTGTCTGGAAATTGCGTTGCATATTTGAGGAGACTTGATGCTTTGTTGGTGAGAGAGTTCACCCACTGGCTTATATATCATCCTGTGTGCCACTTACCTTTCCTTCATAAGGGAGTTAATGCCTGACCTAAAGGCCACATCCAAACTGGAGTCCTTCCTTATGGAAATACCCCAGTGAATATTTAAGAACTGACTAAAGGAGTAAGCTAACCAATTCAATACAAATATGGATTTTCTTTGTTATATGTGATCAAAAAAAAGGTAAAATGAACATAATTTAAAATATGTTGACATTTTGAAATTAAACATCATCCCAAACTGAGGTCAAAGTTTAAGAATTTCTCCAATTTGGCTGTTGCATATCATGTCATCTAACAGTATCAACATAAAAAAAACAATTTAAAAAAATGGCAAAAATATCCATTAATATTTTTGAAAATTGCTGTATACATGTGAAGTGTTTAAATATTACCAGCATTTTCCAAAGAAAAAAAAATACTATAAAGGATTGTCAGTCACCTGACAAGGCAAATGCAACAGTAAATAAATGCCAAATAAATATCAAAATTTATCTTGCTTCTCAGTCTAAGTGTCAAATGTATTGTCCAAGCTCAGAATCTTATAGTACCCTACGGGCCCACTGGTGTTTATGGACTGGGTTTGGATGCATATTTGATCCTTGCAGCATTTGTTGTCTTTTATCCTCCTTAAAACTGAACTTTTTGCCCCTTTAAAATTGGCTTGGCCAGATAAGAATCTGTGTGGTTATAGGATGTAATAATGTATTTAATAATGATGGGAATGATTTGCTCGTATTAAATAACAGCATTTTACCCAACAAGAAGTTCCACTAAAGTCAAAAGGCCACTTGACACTTGGGTAATAAAGTGCTCCCATGCCGTAAAGGAGATTACTCAGTCCTATCCCTATGCGTTTTATTGGCCAGCATTTGAACAGATTAAGTACTACTATTGTGGGAGATAAATCATCACAAATTCACCATGTCATCTCAGCTCATTTTTATTGTATTTACAGGGAAGGAGCTTTAAGCTCAGATAAATATTGAAGATGACACTTTCACTGAAAATAACCAGTCACTGGGAAATAAATGAAATGTGCATAGATATTGCTTTTAAAGATAAAATTTGGTTCCCAGGTTTTTAAGGGCACACTGACAATAAATTATCAACATAAAACTTGGTTTATCTTGCAGGAATTCACATGGAACCCATGGAAGAGTGCTGTGAAGATTTGTGTGTGCCCATGGGGCTTTTGGGCTTCTCCAGAAGCCAATGGTCAGGCTCCAGAAGCAAGAGCAGGACAAGGCGGCTGCAAGTGTGAGAAAGGATTTCTCAGTCTCTCTGATGCTGTTTCATATCCCTCATTTTCCCCTCTGTGTTTGCACCAAAGAAACTTTATCTAGCTGTAACATCCCCATCATTTTTCTGGGGAATGGCAAAAATTCTGGGAAGCATTATTATCTTTTAGTATAAATGAATGGGAGAAAGCAATGGAGAAGCAGAAGAAATGCCATCATTTAACATAACTATCCTATAGCAATCAGTTTGGGAGAACAGGCACTGACACCTGAAGGGTAAATATATTTTATTATCCTTTGGGCCAGACACAACACTTTATCTTTTAAGAATAACTCAAGGGAACATTTCCTCCCCTCCCTAGCATCCTATTACTACTGTATTTTAAGAGAGGCAGGGGGGTGTGATTGTTTACCATTGCTTATAACAAGTCACCAAACAATTAAGCTCCTTCAGCTAACATGATGGATTGGTAAAGTATTTGCTCAGCAAGGTAATTCATGCATAAAAGCTTACCAGATTATCAGTTACCTGTTTCACAAGAACCAGGGCAGCCCTCAATAAAAAAAGTCCAGGCTGTTGTTAATTTAGAGGCACATATTTCTACTTAAGTAGATTTTATTAGAAGACTTTAGAGAAACCAAAGCAAAATACAGACAGACTTTTCATAGAAGCAGAGGATGGTTTGAAACTTCTAAAGACCATCTAGTCCTTTAGTTCCTGCTTTAAGGATCCTCTTAGTTGCTTGATCATATAACAAAATTATAATTCTCAATAGCAACATCACAGTTTTTCACAACGGAAATGAATACATGACCTCACAAATTCTTTCTTGTAGGCTGAAAAACAAGTAATATTTCCTTAACCTCAGCTTTCCTGAAGAGATGTCAGCTGTGTCAAGAGCAGTAATTAAGAACCACAAAATTACAACAAACATTTATTTCACTTTCATTCACTATTTCTTAATCCACCATTTCCAGGGAAAGGTGATCAAGTATTGAAGAGGTTAGCTTAAACAAGAGACAGGTTTGGTTCTGGGCTCTTTCTCCCTGATTCCAACCTTGTAGCTTACATGAACAGTTTTTGATTTGGGTTGGGTTGTTTTTTTCCTTTAATCGATCAACAGAATTAGTTACAAAGAAAAAACATCTTTCAGTTTATGTTAAACAACCCTAGTAGTGTTCCAACATCCAGCACTAAAAGTGTTACTTTCCCTGTACTGCTAATACTGCCTGTTTCTAGTCAAGAAGAAGTACTACTAATAATTTATTTCCATATATATATAAATATATATATATATATGTTAAGTTCAGACAGTTTGGGGCTGGTTTCATATGGGCATTATCTGAGAGGGCAGAGGTGGATTTTCACCCAGAGCTGTGCACACACATATCCTCACAGCTCAGAGCAGGGCCAGAGGATAATCTGCCTCTGACACACACTGGTATGACCATGTTGATATGCGGGGAAGCCCTGAGCAGATGTGCTAACTAGAGTTTCGTAAATCACAGGTTATCCTGCTTCTTCCAAATTACATCAAGGAATCATGCAGAGTTGCCGGTTTGAGAGCCAACCACATCCTGTTATGCTCCCTATATTGTTGATAAAACATGAAAATGTTTGCTCTTTGGTTAGACCATAATCATGTTGTGTTTTTTTCTCATTTTTCGATTTTCATAATTATTTTCAGTGATTTATCAGAGTTACAATTTTTTCTGCTTTGTCTTTGTGCACAGATTGACTGTTTGTTCCTCCCAAGGACGTTTCCCTCACTGTCAGACAATGACTGGATCAAGAAAAAGGGGGGTTTAGACCCTTTTGCTTCTTTTCAATTAGTGAACAGACTGAAAATGGAAACAAAGCATATTATTTATGCCTTTCTTTCCTCCATTACAGCAGCTTTCAGGCAAGCTAAATGAAGTATTTTTTAACACTTCACATAATTATCTTTGAGCTTAATGAAATTGTGGAAATTTGTTAAAGAGCTGGCTCTCTCTGGCTACTGTAGCTCACAGGGAAGTAGGGAGTAGCCACAAACAAAGGGAGCCCATGAAAAGCTGCTCTTCTGTATTAGGCACCTCTGTGCTGGGACCATTTTTCAAAAGGCACTCAGGGTATATGTTGCAAGTGTTCAGGAAGGATCTGTAAGCATTTAATAGGTCATTTGTGCACCATTTGAGCAGAATTTGAAAAAGCCTCGATATCCTCTGAATATATTTTTTGGAATACCAAACTCATTGCTGATGCAGTTTCAGTGTGACTCTTGGCCAGAAAAGCCATTTTGCAAAGACATGGATGTGTGCAAGTATTCATCCATCTATGGCCTGTGTTGGGGTGAAAATACCACAGAAAGCCAGAGAGCAGCTATGGGAAACAACACAGTTCCTTCACTTGTGGGATGGATACAATACAGTGCAGGAATATCACTGCTGAGCTGAAGCCAACAGCTGGAAAGTTTGGGCTCAGCATGCCCAAACTGCCCTTTGCCTCCCAGCATGGCTAAACCCCAAAAACATCCTGTTACACAAGGGAGAGCTGCTGGAACCTCCTTTCCATCTCTAGTTCCTTCACCCTGTGCCCTCCCAGCTGTGCTGCTTTGGTATACGTGAGTAGCACACCAGAACGGAACAGAAAGTGAGTTTATTTCTCTCTGATGCTCCTGAGACAGTATCAATAATCCTTCTCTTTCATAGGTATTTTATTGGTGGTGTATTTCTTTATATTGAAGTTGCCATTGTCTGCGCAGAGAAGTATGGAAGAGCTCATCTCTCATAAAATAGGTAAAATTATGGCTGTGTTTTCCTTCTGCTGTCCCTCCCTAATGGGACTATTGCCATTTTGAGTAATGAACCTCTTCTTTGATTCCTCCTTCTTTTCTGCAACCACAGAAGAAGAAACTGGACTATAAATCATTCAGAAAAATAAATAACTTTTTGTCTGTTATGCCTGATGAAGTGTTCTTTATGCTTATGCACTTCTCAGGAAAAATAAAATCTAGATTAACGCTTTAGCCAAGTCCATTTTTTGTTTTAATTTGAAAAGTCATGAAAAGAAAGGGTTATTGAAGAGATAGCCAAATACCCTTGGAAAAGGGTCAGGCAGCAGGCTCCTCCAGTCCAATAATTCAGCTAAACATGACCAGAAGCCAGTCAAAAGTCAAGCAATCAAACAACAGTTCCAAGACATATTTTTGCAATTCAGTATGATCAATGGATATTATCGCAGACAAAATACCTACCCTAAAAAAGAAATGAGCAAATAAGCACACAAAATATGGAAACCTGATTACTGTGAAGGCAAGGCATTATGGTTGTGCTTCAAATCATCTGTGAAAAGTTGCTTGGGGGAAAAAAAGAAGAGTGAATATTTGTAAAAGACCACTCATCTACATGTAGCTACATTCATCTATTTCAAATTTCAACCTTTGTAAAAAAGTAATCCCAGTAAAAGGGAAACAGAGCTGATTTCTGCCTTAGATCAGCTGCAAGCTTCTGTTTCAAGGTGGACATGAAATCCTGATTTTCAAGAACTCAGGAAGCAGCTTTTAAAAAAAAAAGTGAAAAGAGAGAAGACATAACTTTGCTGTTTTCAGTGAGCTCTCATTCCTGAGATGTTTCTTTTAAGAGTTCTGTGTATGATTGGCCTTAACTGGGAGATTCAGCCAGTCTGTGATCATTATTAAGCTATTCTGTGCAAAATACAGGATGTTTTTGACATTTCCCATCAGCTGCTGAGACATCTGCTAAAACGTGCAACGAGTTTTGACAATCATGCATTCCAATATTTACCCACTTGTCCACATATCAGTTTGCTTAAATGTCTTTATGCTCTGCTCACTCTGTCTCCAGGCGTGTTTGTTAAGCAGGACACACTGCTGTGCAGATGTAATATTCCATCATCTGCAAAACATATTAAAGATGGAAGGCTTAAACTATAGGTTAATGAATAGCTGTAAACTCTGAGAGTCAATTCAAGAGCTCAGAAGGAAACCTTTGGCCCCCTGGCTGAGTGTACATCTAAAGGGAATTGAACTGAAGACCAAGAAAGCTTAAGACTGCATTCAAAGCCCTAGTTAAAGGGCATTGCTGTTATTTGCACTTAAAACTATCCAATAAGGCTGTTATTTTCCTAAAATTTTATGAGTTTAATTTAGCAATTTGCTAATGAGGAAAGAAGCTCCTTTTTCTTAGTCAGTGCTCTGCTCACATTAAGTATCCTTTAATTTTAAGCAGTCAGTAAGTGCTCAGAGGATTCACTGGGTCTTGTTCCAGCCACAAATATCAAGAAATGCTTGAAAACATCGTAAATATGGGAAGATGTCATTTATCAAACTTATCTAGTTGGTCATCCCAAGTAATAAGACCTAAGACTTTCAATAAATATGGTCATTTTCCTGGACCACCTAAAGATAGTGTTGTTCCAGTAAATATTATTCAGTGGTATTTCTGATCTTTTTCTCTTCACTTGCTCATTTCCTGGGGAAAAAATTGTGTATGTGGATTAAATTTCTAAGAGCATTTCTATAAGGACACATGAACTGAAATGGAAAAGGTGAGGGGTGAACAGAGCAATTATAATGTGGATAAGGAAGAGGCCAAAGAGAGAGAGAGAAAGAGAGAGATTTTTTTCTGAGACAGGAACTACTGTAGTGAAAAGAAAATGACATTTCTGAAAGAAAGATTTTGAGACAAATTTGACTTGATATTTTCTTTGAAATGTTGTTATAGAATTACAACTGAATCTGGTATTTGCTCGTATTAGGTTGACTCTTAATACCAGATGGGAGATTTGTGTGGTCTTCAGAACACACCCCAATCTATCAGGGAATATGACAAATTGCAAAAATACAGAGTGCAAATGCCCGTGTTGAAGCACAACTGGAAGAAGTTCTACGGCGAGCTGGGAACTCCTTAACTAGAAATTTAAGAAATGGGGAAAAAATTGGATAAATCAAGGATGCAACAGAAGGGTGGATGCATAAGAAGACTCAGTACTGGAGAGTGGCTAAAAATGGGAACCAAGTACTTCTAGTCTGAAACAGAAGCAGTAAACAAGAAGCAAGAATTCTAGATCAGCATTACTAAAAAAAAAGTAATGTAGAAATCCAAATGCCTGAGATGGCAAGAATCTCTTGAACCAGCTCTGTCACCAGATCAATTAAGACATGGAACTACACCCATCTATTATCCTTCTTAGACAGATCAGTTGTTAATAACCATATAGGACTTTGGTGTAGTGCAGCCGTGAAGAAATAAATGCAGTGCATTTACTGTGTCTCAGGCAGAGTACTTAAAGACTGGAGATTGCTGTTATTTTACAAAGAAACGTTCATATTTCATCTGGAATAAAATTTATGACTGGTGGTCAAGACAGAAATTTAATCTGAATTAAGTGGTTAGAGGAATTGCTAAGGTGATATGGTGAAGTCCATCCTAGGGAAAAACACGGTTAATGTATCAAAATAAAGGCTGAGAAGGAGGTAGAATTGTTCACTGTAAAAGTATTGGAGAAATAAATGCTAGGAGAGGAAGGAAATAATTTAAGGCTAAGGAGAGTGTTTGCACAAAAAGTCAGGAAATTGAAAGAAGCAGCCTAAATATAACAGTCTCAAAATTTACAATTCCTCGTCTACCCAAGAAAGCGGATTCCTCAACAGCTGTGTAGTGGCATAAATTAGGGTAACCCTGAAACCCTGATGTGCTGTCTGTGCTTTGGAATGTGATTCAGTGATGCAATGTCTGAAAGTGCAGAAGATGGACCCAGTGATCCAAATGTATTACAGTTATGCTCCCAAATTTTTGTCCACCACACAGACAGTAAAACTTATTAAGGCTGCTCGTGTTTGCAGGGTATGGGGCAGGGGTTGTGGTATGAATCCAATGAGAGAACAAAGTTATTTAAACCATGAAACCCACAGTACCAGTATTGAATGCTTGGACAAAGACTTAGAGGAAATGGGGTTTATATCAGCTTCACATGCAAATATGGCCCATAAAGGAATCACCTGGCAGTGGCAAATAGGTTAGGTGGATCTTTTAAAAAGTCACCTTAAAACTAAATTTACAGAGCAAATTATTCAGCATGGATTGTTCATGCAATTCTTCTTGTGATATGTGAGAAGAATGAATTTAACTATTTTGAAACCGTATACGTGCTCCTTTTTTAGTCAGTGAAATTCCAGAGATAATAGAATTTATTCATGAAATTTACACTTCAGTGGTGTAAGAAGACATTACCAAAATCATAAATGCAAAAACACAGAATATATTGAAGCAAGTACTGGCCTGTAATTCAACTGAAGATTTTGTTTACATGTTAAGCCATCGTGAACTCAATAGCATGGGGTAGCATTTGGACAGGCCCACACTGACATGTTGGTATTTTACAGAATGTCTGGTGAAATCACTGTCCTTGGGATCCCCCCTTTAAAAGGCTGGACCATGGATGAGTGAAAAGGATGGAAAAGCTCTGTCTAATTCCATGGGCTTTGAACAGGGCCTTTAATATTATACGGAAGTTGAAACAATTTAATTGAATTTCAGAAATGGTGTTCACTTCCGTAGCAAGCTGGACATGCAGGAGTTGGTCTTATTTAATATTTGAAGAAAAAAACCTCAAACATCTGACACCCCCAAGCAGGCTTCAGTGATTATGAAACAAAATGTATCTTTCAGTCTGACCTTGAGCAGAACATTGGCCATGGGTCTTGTTGTTTGACTCAGTGCTTTAGAGAGACACGATTACTTTTTTTTCAGTGGCAGAGTTAAGAATAAACTACACTAGTTGTTACGCTGAATAATTCACTCTCTCCTCATATCCCTTACTTCAAATTTATCTAGTATCTACCTGGTTTACGAGAGTATACCTAACATTTCAGTGATCTCCAGTTACTCCGTGCACCTAGACAGGGACTACTCTGTCCCTTTCGCCATAGCCTCTCCTGTTGTCACATGGCAATTTGCTATAATCATGGAGCCATTTTTAAAGACCTTTTCCCACTGCTGAAGCAGAACCTTCATTCTTCATGGCTGATTGTCTGGTTTTCTTGTCGTCTGTATCAAAACACGTAGTTCTTTTGCTGCAATCCACTTACCTTGCTATCCAGCTCATTCCCTGTCAGCAATTTGTCTTCTTTTTTGTTCATCATGTTCCAATTCTGTGTGCCATCTCCAAGTTCTATCAGCAAGGATTTTGAGTTCTCTTTCAGATCATCAGCAATGTTCCAGAGTTTAGGAAGATGAACAGCTCTCAGCAGTCTCTCACCAAAAATTCATATACTTCATATATGCCATTTATATCCATTTGAGGTGGGTCAGGTGGATTTTAATCATTCTTTTCACTTATCAAATAACACACATCCCAAGCCAAATAACTTGTGCAGTTTCAGTTCCCAATACATGACAGTGCCCTGATGCAGCCATGTTAGGAAGAGGTGATTGCAGTCATTTTGTAATTACAGCATAGCATGTTTGGCTGTGTTACAGGGGGATCTACAGCAAACTTATGGTCCTTTAAACATCTAGATTATATCAACAATGTGACCTTTGTCAACCAAGTTTATAGAGTCATGAGCTTTTGGTCAGTTTGACAAGAGCCCTTTCCAGCTGATGCAGCCTTGTTATTTTAGCCTCCTTTCTTTCTAAGTTAATTGAAACCAAAACTAGCCAGCCATTATTTTGTTTGGGAAGAATGTCAGGGTCACATCACCTATTCTATTCCAAATAATAGACTAGCATGAGTTTCCCTTCTGCCTTCTGGATCTTCTCAATCAACAATATAAGAGGCTCTTCAGACAGGCCTTTTAAGGATTTTGCTTGAAAGTAATCCAGATGCCATATTCAACTTTATTTTAATCTAATTCCTTTTATATTAATTGAAAGAAAAGTCTCCGCTTCTCATTGAATAAGATTATCCTTTTTCTCATTTCTACCTAGTAAAGTAGCAGCATCATCATTAGTATTTCCTTTGCTCTTTTGTTCCTATTAGCTTGTTACTATTAGTCTGATTTCTGCAGGCTAAGATTTATCCTTTTCCTCTTTTTATAAGTTTTTGTCTCAGTTTTCTACAATCTCTAGTTTCTAATTTCTATTATTTCTAGTATATCCTCAGCATTTTCATCTGTTGTAAAAATAAGTTTATTAAGATATATATTTGTTTCACAACCAATAGGCTGTTTCGATTTTTTTGGGAAAGGGCCTGCACTGTGCTGTGAACTACATAAACAGATTGAAAACCAGTTTCCACTTAAAATCGTGGGTTTCTTAGACTTTTTTGCAGGTCCTCTGCACAGGATACCTTCACTTGAACTGGAAAGTAGGATGGTGGGAGACCAGGGCTGTGATGAGCTATCTGCTAATATTTCTAAGCCATAAGCCTGCAGTAGTTTCTCAACTTCGTGGTCCTGCCCAGGGCAGTTCCTTCTGGTCATATGCCTGCTCTGTTCCCTGTAACAAATGTCCCCCAAATGTCCTCAGACAGAACCACTTTGATCTGACGTTGCTTATGGCATCATGTGAAAGGACAGAGGTTCTCCCAAGGTACTTCCCCACTACTGGGAATCATTCAAAGCCAATCATAGAGCTAAACACAGCTTAAATTCATGTGACTTGAAGCTTAAGGAAACATTAACACAAATCTCTGCAAAAGCCAGCGACCATGATTTGTACGTGACTTTTCCCAGCTGCTTGTAAGGGAACAAGTTTTATGATCAGCTTGGTTTTCCTTTGTGCAGGAGGAGGTTTCTCTCCCCTTCTCTTCCTCCAGATTGCCTCAGCAGAGAGACAGAGAGTGTGTGTCCCTCTGGGGAAGGAGAGACCTGTGGGCACAAGGGCAGCTGGAGTGCAGATATGATGTCAGATGTGTTTTAACACAGCTGGCAGAATGCTATAAAACAGGACTTTTAGTGTTTGATTGAGGGATTTGCATAAATTCCAGATGTTCACTATATGATCAATCTTGCTATGTACACAAGAAGTGTGTCCCCATGCATGTGTAAAACAAAGCCTGCCTAACCTAGGGAGTGAATAAGGGCACGCTTGCTTTCCTGGAAGTCTTTTGTTTGCTTTTCCAGTCAGATCTCATGTTCAGGTCATCCACAGTTTCTGTCAGGCTCATGAGATTAATACAGGACTTTATGGCTGCTATGATGATGTAATACCTTGATTTCACTGAAATTGAAGAATCTGTACGAAAGAAAATGGGTTTTAAATTACAACGACTTAAAGTAACCTGTCTGAGCTTATAGAGAAGGACACAGCATTTGAAGGCACAAACCAGCCTTTAAACTGAAGACTGGGAAGGAGTCTTCTCTACAGGCAGGTCATGCTGTAATTGTTTCGAAAGCCTTTCTTGTCACATCCTCTAATGAAACTGCTGCTGGCCAGGGTCAGAGACAGCACTGCAAGAGCTGGATCCCTGGCTTGAAATGGTGAAGCAATACCTGAGTTCCTGTCAGTCACTATGAATTTACTCCATTATAAATTGGATTGGCATCAGACCCTTCATATTTCAAGGAGAGCAACGGTTCCACTCTTTCCAAAAGCATCAGCATTTTAGTGGTAAAAAAGCCTACTGCCCACATGTAGCCTCAACAAAAGCTGTGCATGAGGACTATTCCGTGCAGACTAAGCCTTTTATAATTATTCTCCACAAGCGATATTGCAGCTTAAAGCTACCTACAACAGAAAGGTGACTAATAAATGAAACAGAAACTGGAAGCTGGAAAGTACCAGGATTAAATCAACGCACAAACCGTAAATCTTAGGTGGAAGGTTTCGGGAAGCCAAAGCTGGCAGATTTGATTTGTTTTGTCTCACTGACTCTGAAGATGGAGCAGAGAGGGCATTGGGTTTGTTGCTCAACCCCCAGGAGTTATTGCACTTGAAACTGAAAGACTTTCAAGCCAAATATTCCAACTGTTGAAGACCTAGCACTCAGAAGGATCTCCACTGGCTCCAGCTGTAGTCATATTTTGAAATCACACCCTTGTCTCATTGCATTACAGTAAATATTACCATCAAAGACTGGGAATGGGTGGACTGTGGTCTACTAAGGAGCACAAAAAATGGCAAGTTTTCACTGACTTTTTAACCTTGATATGGAGACACAGTGTGGGTAGCAGTTCTGGAACTTGACAGCTCCTCTGCCGTGAAGCCCATGATGCTCACCAGATGTCTCCAAGGTGGCCGGGACATTGGCAGAGGCAGTGTTAGATTTGGGTTGGGAATGCAGTGTCCAGGCTGGAACTAATCCCACAAACCTTGCTGAGAGGCTGAGTTCCCCCAACCCCACACCTGCACAGCTCAGCTGCTCCTGATGCCCTGGGTACAGAACTGCGTGAACACACCACAGGTGTGCCATGCCCCTACTGATTGCCAGGTGCTGTAGATGTGACCTCAATTTCATCTTCCCTGAGGAGCCAGAAAAACTAAAAGCAACCAGCTGAACCCAAGAACCCAGAATTAGGATTCTTGTACTTATTTATGATTTCATCATGGCTTGGGTTAACCCACTGAACTAGCATGATTCAAATTACTCACCAATAAAATGCAAATAACTGTTCCTCATGGGAGTGTAATGAGATTCCACTCACCCTTTTCTATTGCTTTGCAATCCTCATATTAAGGCATTTATTTCTGTGCAGGTGCTTTCCGGGTGGTTATTGTCTGAATGAGATGGAAGCAAGATTTGTTTTGTTTAACATTCACTGTCACACTATTTGAAAATCTCAGTCTGGTTTTACCAACCGGCTATTTTTTCTCTTCACGCAAGAAGAACATCCTGAATACCAAATAATCCGTGAAGTGTGTTTAAGCACAGTATTACTGGAACAAGATCACTGCATCATTTGTGAACTTTCCCATGGGGAAACAAAAAGGTGAAGCTGCAATAAATCTCCAGGTAAATCTTGCTATAGTGGAGATCAGTCAGAGACATCCTTCATTCAGAGGCAACTAATTTATTCCTAAACCAAATAGAAAATATTGCTATCAGTGTCAGGATTTTCCAGAGGTTGAGAAAATTACGATAGTCGAATGAAAGAATATTTTTAGCACTCTAATGACAAAACAAAATTGCAGTTGTGCTTTTTTTGGCTGCAAGGGAAACAATAAGAAAGTAAGAGACCCCACAGTGTGTCTACAAAGGCAAAATATTCCTTATTTCAGGAGAATGTATGTGATTGCATGCAGTGACAAGGAGGAGAGTCCTATGGAGAAGAACTCATAGGGTGACACCTAGATGGTCTGCCCCCTCTGTGGGTACTTGAATAGAGGGGTTTAGCAATGAGAAAAGGGCTGAGTGTTTATACTGAATTATGCCGTGAAGCAGGAAGGTCTGTATTCAATGAGGTTTTGTGGAATTTTTGCCATAATGCAAGTGGTCCTGAATGACTCACTTTTTTCCTACCAGCTTAAAAGTTGAAAACTCATGAGCCAAAAAGCTGTGATTTCCAAATGAAAACAAAATAGAGGGCACTGCTGTGCTTTGGACTCCCATGAGGAGCTTGCTCTGCTACACTTTCTACCAACTGTGGTTGCAAAAAAAACAAGATTCAGCTCATCAGTTTGTGGGTGTCTCTAATAGAGATGGCTGCATTACAGCTGGTTTTGAATTCAGTCAAAGAGGGTAGCAAGTTATTCAATTCACCCCAAAGAAGGCACTGCATTTCACTCTAGGAGCTATATCTAAACTCTCCTGAATATATCAGGAAAAAGTTCCTCCCTGTGAGGGTGCTGAGGCCCTGGCACAGGCTGCCCAGAAAAGCTGTGGATGCCCCATCCCTGGGAGTGTTCAAGTCCAGGCTGGATGGGGCTCTGAGCAACCTGGGATAGTGGAAGGTGTCCCTGTCCATGGCAGGGGGACTGGACCTGGGTGAACTTTAAGGCCCCTTCCAACCCAGACCATTCTGTGATTCAGAAATATTGACCAAGGCTTGTTTGACCAAGGCTGCAATGAGAGCTCAGGATGATGCTCTTAGAGCAGTGACCTAGATTTCAGCAAGATGGATTGCATAAAAACCAAACAAATACAGTGTGTCCAAGGTGAGGTCTGCAATCTCCAAGTGTGCCTCAGATCAGGTCTCCATGTGTCTCCCTGCTTAAGAACACTTAACATGCTGTGGTACAACAAGTTTCAGCAACTGCTTCAATGTATACAGCTTAATGCCAGGGGGAAAAATGTGCACAGAATACCATCTACAGTGGGAAAACACCAAAACCAGCACATTATGAATGTTTCTGGGGTGTGGGGGGCAAGTCGAAGAAGTTAAATGGGTTTTTTTAAGGTATTTGTTATGTTTTCTTGAAAAAGTCCACATTTTCTGTGGGGTTTTGTGGAGAAATCTTCTGGCTTGGATCCCTTTTAGCTGGGTGAAGTTTGGGGTGGGGGAGGGCGGTAGGGGTGGGGAGGGAATTAAAGCAACAGAATTGCACCTGAATCAGAAAATCTAGTTCCTTTCCTTCATTAGCTCTCTTGTCTTCTCCTCTTCTAAGAAAGAGGCATGATAAAGGCTCAAATTGTCATAATTATGTTCTTTCACATTATCTTACAATTTAATTATTATTAAAGAACCCATTTGGATATCAGTTACAACAGTCTATATCCAGTATGGCTTCTCCAAAGTCAATGACATTGCAGTAGTGTAAGACTGCAGCAAGCTCAAAATGAGCCCTGAAGCCTTCATTTATTCCCTGGAAAAAAAAAAAAAGTAATTTCTACTCATTTATCTCATTCTGAATTTCAATGAAGCCTTTAGTAATATTTCTCAATTCCAGTTTTAAGTATTGATAGTAACCTGCTGTGTGACACATATAATATCCAGCATTGCCTATTGCACCACATGAATCTGTTTCCAGTAAATAGGAATGAGCCTGAGGTAATCTTTGAGAGTGTATATTCAGTTGTGCTAGAGGGCATTTTGTGGTTAATGGCTGTAACTGTCGTCGTCTTGGATTCAAATCCAAATAAATTCTACTCCATACCAATTCCTTTGGTAATTTGCCTATATCATAAGGCATCCGTGCAATGTCTTATGATGCACACAATGAGGAAAGTCCAGAACACAGGTGATTTATAGAAACGATGAATTGGGCAACTATTCAAACTTAATTCTTGTTTAGGGTTTGTTCTTGCCTTCCACTGCTGTAACACTGAGGCACTTGGGTTGTTCTCCTGCTCTTATGATTATGCTTTCATGAGCGAGGCAGCTGTGTGGGAGGTTTGGATGCAAAGAGCATAGAGATCAAGCCTTGACTTGGTATGGAGCTGTTAAAAATGCTTAGGGCCATATTCAGGTCAACTGTTCAGAGTTGCAACTCCATTAGTGTAAATTAAGGATGTATTTAAAAGTACAAAGAATCTTCTCTTTGGACTGCCTTTTTAACCCAATGTCTTGATTTTAAACAGCGTTTTGAAGAACTGTAAGTGAATCCACATCCAGAATTACATTGCCAGTAGCAATTCTCAGAAATGTCAGTAAAGATAACTTTGAATCTGACATATTGTTAAGTTTGGATCACTCCCTTGTCAGTGAGACTGAACTTCTTTGCAAAGCATCATTAGCTCATGTCTCCTCTAGGCAGAAGCATTCAGAATTTTATATTTAAACAAAAAAAAGAAAACAGTAGTAATGACTAGGAACATCTGTAGAATGAAACAGCTTTCTGTGTTTATAGTCAGGTGCACTAACTCCCACTGTAACGTGCATGATCCTTTAGAGACTTTGCCCTCCTCAGACTAGGCCAATACTGAAGACAACAAGTAGAAATTTGGAGTAAAACAAGTAAAACAACAACAAGTAAAAATGTGGAATTTCTGTATTTTGGCATATCAGTTCTGATTCCCTTCTGTTCCACTGATCAGATGTCTGCCTATCAAAGAGAAGGTGGGAAAAAGTGCTGTGTAGCCTCTGCAAAAATGCAAACAGCATCATTAGGCCAGACTAGCAGAAGCACAGTGCTGTCATCTCTCCAAATTAGTGAAAAAGAGAAAGAAAGGAAGAGGCACAGGCAAGCAAACTAAAAAATTTGGAAATTAGTAAAAATGAAAACATGCCTCTACCTCTCTGCTTTTAACATTTTTAAATTGGAAAAATTCTTCAGCTTCAAATCTGTCTGTTTGTATTGTGTAATTACTGCCAGCCATATCTGTTCAAGCAGGTATTATTCTAAATGAATAAGCATAAAGACTCTGATGCTCTTGGTAATAAGTGTGTCTGAAAGAGGAATATCATTATCTGCTGATTTATATTTACCATTCCTTGTCCAGGTGCTTTCCTCCTCTGTTAAGTATACTGGAGATTATATGCAAAATTGCACAACTTAATGGGCTGAAGAAGTTTGATGGCAACACTTAAACTGTCACTGTTTTTCCAGAGTTCCTCCTGTGGGTGATCTGTTGATGTTCACAAAGGTCTGTTCTAAGACACCAATTGCAGAAGTTCTAAACTTTGCCCATTCCTTGGTAGCAAGGCCAATTTTACAATTTTAGGAAAGTTAAAGAAGGAAAAATGCTATTGTTAATATTTTTATATGGAAATGGAAACCTAGAAATTTGATTCAACCAAACAACTGGAGTCCTAATGGCCTTGATTGAGGGCCATTCAAACTCCCGCTCAACAGTTCAGAGCACATCCAGACCCCAGTGAAGTCACTACAAAGACTCATTTAAATCAGAAGCCCAGGGCACTGGGACTGTAAGTATCCAGACTAATGTTACCTGGTCAGAAAATTTAAGAAATTACTACAAATCTCCTGCAAATCATGATGTGCACCCTTGCAACCTGCCCCAACCACAAGGTAAAATACAGCATGAATTTCTTTCAATCATATGTAAAGGAACTGCAAGACACACTGCCTAGCTGACGAGCAGTATCCCATCACACATCTGCAGTTCAGTTTCTTTGACTGTTGTGTTTAAATCCCAGATCTTTTTTAGCTGCTATTTTCAACCCATTTAATTTCTTTGGGTTGCCCAATGGCAGGATGGAGCTTCATTTTCTCTCCTGTGCCAAAATAGTCTGGACTGGTTGCTGATTTTTGTCCAGCTAAAGCACAAAAGTAAAGCTGCATAGGAAGTCCAAGTAGGCTATGGTTAAATTCAGGGCTGCTTTGTAGAGGAAGTGGGACAGGTGGACACAATCACTGAGTGGTTCAGCCTCCTGGAAGCAATGACAAGTACTAACAGAAAAGAAATTAAAGCTGGGGTCCAAAAGGGATCCAAAAATAACCACATTATCTCATATGTCTCTGTGTTTCTAGTGGTGTGTCAGTGAGCAGTGATGTGTTGCATCAGATTGCCACATCCCAGGTACTGGATGTCATATCAAGTAAGTGAAATACTGCCTAGCAAACACCAGACTTAGTATGATTCATCACCCTGAATAATCAGTATGTTGAAACCCTCTGTAATCTGTGCTTAGAAATATGCAGTGGTATTTCTTTTCCTCTAATCTATAGCTGTAGAATGGAAACCATAAGGTCAGATGTGAAATATGTTGGAGATAAGCCAGCTGGTGAATGGGGAAAATAAAAAGGTTTTAAGAGAAATAAACTCACAGAGATTCTTCACTCCTTAGGAATAAAATTTAAGTATCTTTCCAGGTGAAAGGATAAAATGACATGTTAGCTGTGTCAGTAAAGTGGAAGGAACTGATAAGTCCCTCTTTTCCACAAACATCCCATGTGTGCCTCAGTTTCCCCCAAATGGACGTAATATTTTAATGTACCACGAGGAGACAAGGAATGTAAATATGTCAGTGAATGTGAAGCACTTGGATCCCATGTCAAAGAATGCACAGGAAAATGGGCAGAAATTCAGGCGGAAGACTGGACATGTGTGTCTTAGAGTCTTCTTACTGAAAGGCAGTTTAAAAATTAAACAAACAAACAAAACAAACAAACAAAAACCCGCCATAAACTGACACTCGGTGTGTTTTCTGTCAAGCTTGAGAAGTAAGCAAGGAGAAAGTCAATTGGGCGTTAAAGAGCCTACCTTGCTCAGTGTTTGCAAGAAACCTCTTCAGTAGTGTTAGAATTACAAATGGAAGTTACTAAGCATTTATTTGCATTACAATGTCGCTTGAATCTAGGACGTGGTTTTGGGACTACAAAGGATGCAGAGATGTCTTTATTTCTTGACTCTTTTGTTTCCATGTGCTGATAGAATGTGCTTTTACAACAGTCCCACAGCATGTACTGACACCTATAATCATTACTACATTTTCGCTATTAGCCAGGATTAATAATTCATTAACGACTGGAATTAATTTCTCAATGATTTGCTATACTTAAGTCCTGCATGTTTTTAAATTAGGAAAAAAGGCCAAGCTTAATGAAGGGTTTGGAGTCAGTTGGCGTAAAGCTAAATTAAAGTGTGTGCACTACAGAGCACTGCAACCATGATTTGAAGTCAGAATGAAAGGGAAGGAAACTAGAAATCATTTCCTGATTCTTGCAGCATATCAAATCATGAATGATCAAGATTTGCTAGTATATTTTAATTAAGAGTAATTTCAAAGAACACTAGTCCTGAAAGGGGATCTCAGCTATCTCCTCATGTTTACAATATGTGAGGGAAATACTGCATTCAGTGACCCTTGCTGTCTCCTGCAGCCCATGCTAAAGAGATGCCTGATATCACAACTGACAGTCTTTCCCCTTGAAAAGGACACTCTCAGTCGCCTCAGCACGGACTGCAGAAAAGTGCAGGTCCAGAAGGGGGAGTTGCCCTTCAACACTGATCACGAAGTGTCCTTTGACTGATTTTTCACAGGTGTAGGGACAGGCCAAGGTTTTGGTATGCATGAGGGCACGAGATGGAAGCAAGGACCCCTCTGCTCAGGAGTGAGTGTCCCTGATGTCTCTATCATGACTGAGACCTCTTGCTCCAGATGGGGTGGAAGTGACCTCATGTGAGGTTTGTGAGTGACATCTACCTCGCGGTCCTTGGGGACACAAGAGCTGTGTGAAGGCGACAAGGCATTCCCCGCAGTGACAGCAGTGCACAGAGTCACAAAACAAACCAGAGGTTTTGGTCTGCTCTCCCTGCTCTCACACTACTTGTGAGCTGCAGAATAACAACTTGAGTCCATCTAGAAACCACAGATAGGTTGCAAACAATATCATTAAACAAACAACAGCGGCATCATCAAATCTGCTCTCCGAAAACTCTTTCCTTGTGCTGGGTTAGTGCACAGGGGGGACACAGCAAACATATTAATGATTTTGGGCAACATGTTGCTCTTACAGTAATTGCTTTTACTCTTATCTTGGAGACTTTGAAATGACTGCAGCAGCTGTATTTTGTGGTGCACCCTGGTACAGTAGTGCTTCCATTTATTATTTATCTCTATTTGGCTCTCTTTCACATTTTTTGTGAGTTTTAATGTCTGTTTTATCTTGGCTTCAGAGGGCCTGTTCCTGGTTTTGGAAGGCACCAGATTGCTAATTTGACCCCAGGCCAGGTTCTCCCTTGGTATTAACATTGTAAATAAAAGTAGAAAAAAAAACAAACCCAAAAAAATTATATATAATAAATAATTTATAAATAATCAATTAAAAAAAAGTTTCATTTGGATGAGACCTCTGCTGGTTTTCTGACCCAATCTTCTGCTCCAAATAGGCCCAAGTTTGAAGGTAGATTCAGCTGTCAGGCTAAATCAGGCTGCTTAGGGCTTTTCTCTGACAGTTTTTTTAGGATATTTAATTGTGGACATTTCCCATCCTCTCTGGGTTATTATTCCAGTCGTTAATCAAACTTCTTCATTAAAAAATAAAATAGAAAAATAATCCTAGTATCCAAGCATTGTTGCCCTTGTAACAAAATATGTGTTTCACGGTGTTCCTCAGCTGTACTCTCCTGAGAAAGGTCAGCTGCATATTTTCCATAACCTCCTATCAGGGAGTTAAAGGCAGAAATAAGAAACCCCCTTAACCTTCTCTTCCTAAGGCTGAGCAAACCTGGTTCATAACCCCTCTCCTAACAAAACATGTTCCTTGTTATTCTAATGGCCTTATTCTGGGCTCACCCAAACATGTCAAAGCCTGTTTTGTACCTGTAGCCCCAAACTAGGGATGTGTTTGGTAAGCATCACACTGGCAACCCTGAACTCCCAATGCTTCCCATCAAAGTAGGTTCCGACCAGAGTCCAGAGTGAAGCTGGAACTCAGAACCATGGGTACAAAATGAGAGGCTTTAGTAGCTGAGGAGGTGCAAAGGAAAATAAAAACCAGCATGGCTTTTCTGCTTTTTCTTTCATGAAACTGAAGGTCTCAGCACTGTGTGGGCTTAAGAATGCAAGCCAGACTGAAGAAATTGGAGCTACTCTGCATTTGAGCAGAGAAGGAAAGGACCAGGTAAGTACCCGCTCACAGTGATTATTTGTTTCCTTTTCCAGTGTTGACTATTCAGAATTGGTTTAACTTTTGTAAACCTACTGCCAGTTTGACACATTCTAATGCTTTTCTTGTCCCCATAATCAGTGCAGACAGATACAAGCAGAGCTGTCTCCAAAAGCCAGAGTCACCTTCATGCAAAAGTCACATTTAAAATGCAGCTTGCAAAATGCAGTTACACAAACACAGTTGTGCAGGATCCCAGGACTCGGGACTTGGGACTCAGGAGGGAGAGGGCATCCAGAAGAGCTGAGAGTCACAATGAGCTTTAGTCCCCACTCTTCTCTAGAGCACAGAGATACCAAATACACCCTCAGCAGCCCCCAGAGCATCTTGAGAATAGGCATTCTCAAGGAAAATTAAAAGACCAATCTTCAACAGATAGATAAAGTGGCTGAATGATGAAGGACTCAATAGCAAGACCAGAAGACCCATTAGCATTGGGATACATTAAGCAGACTCCTGGAGTTCTCCTGGTTTAGTTTTGCCTGAAAGGAGTTTGGTTTGCATGCTGCAACACCCCTCTAGTGTGAACAAGAGTACACTAAGTGGGGAAGATATGCCTATTCCCTTCTAAAGGGCTCTTCTGATCTGAGCTGAAGTGCTCATGTAGTAGCAATAAAATCTATTTCCATTTCACCTTCAGTCCAAGAATATGAAACAATATAGATGCATCTTCCCTTTCTGTTAGGACTGGATATATTTATTTGACAGCAAATATCATGGAAAGGAAGTGTACTTTGGAGCCTCATCAAAATTTTCTAATCAGATTTTAGAGTGCAGTTTAAATCATGTTTTGCAGCAAGCAAGATGATGTAAAAGATGTCCAAGCCTATACCTTCCATTGTACAAACCCCTCTGCCTTTGGGATCAAGTGTAAATTGTGCCTTACCAATTTCACTTGCAATTGGGGTCAACATCTGGGGTCTGTATATTGTCCTGATACACATGGCACAGTACATATTAAACATCACTACTCTTCACAAAGTGGTTTTTGAAAGGATAAAATGTCATTATTCTATGATTCTATGATTTGTCTAAATTACCCACTATTCATTAAGATGATGATCTCTAAATATTGCTAGGAGGTTGAATCGTGCTCCTGTTGTTGGAATTTATTGAGTATGACTCTAGTTTCCTCTGTGTAATAAAACCGTAAAGCAATGCATCAGAGCTGTGATATAAAGGACACACTTTTTATGATCAGATACTGTACCTGTTACATAGAATATCTGTTCAGAATAGATGTGACAGACTCCAGAGGCAGTGAATTACTGAGCTCTGCACTTCTCCCAGTCTCTCTGCTGGATGCTCAGATACACCTGTATACACTTGTAAATATCTCTGACATCAACTCACTTCTCCTCAGGGACAGGAGAAAAAAAGAGTGAGGACAGATGTCAGGGAGCTGCAGTTATCACTAAGGAAGTACCAAGCCAGGGAAAAATTTGCTTTTATTTCCCTTCTAGAAATGGAGCAATACATTCGCCACCAACAGTTTGTGATTCTCTCAAATGTTTTTTCATTCCCCTAGACACAAAATAACCTCTGTGAATAACCCTCATTCAGTCATCAGGAGTTCCCTGTGTTTGGCTGTTTCAGCTGCTTTGTGTAGCTCATGGGTCAGAGGCTGCCTTTGTGCACCCTCAACTCCAAAAGTTTTTCCTCTGTGAATGTCATCACCAGCAGCGCATACACTGAGTTTCAGGATGCCTCCAGTTGATCTAAGGGGATTATTGAATCCACTGTAAATCCTATCCACAGAGGTCAGTACTACCTGCAAATGAACAGGCAGAACAGCCCCTGGGCTTTGGCTGTGAGGGTTCCTGGTAGCTGACATGGGTTTTGTAACAGTCCCTGCGAATCTGGCCTGCCTGCTTCTCCTGTGGCATTGCCACCTGTCCCACATCATATGACAGGGTAACCCCAAGTGATGGTCTTAATACCAACTTGCCACTGATGCTGTTTCTCTGAGTGGATGCTACATTTGGAAGCCAGACAGAATTAAGTCTAGAATTCATATAGGAAAGAGAATGATTGTGTTTCATAAAGCTAAAAAAGCAATAATGCAAAGATGTCAAACTAGGAACAAGGTCCACATAAAAACCTGTCTTTGAGCAGAGATTCTTTGGGCTTACCTGTTGGCTAGCTTCCTCTACTTTAATAGTATTTTAATGCTATTGTGTAAGCTACTGAATATATTGCACTGGTTTCTGTAGCTGTCACAGGAACGGCAGGGGCTTTTGCTCCTTGGGGATGATATTCATCCTTCTGTCTGTCTCTTAATGCATTAGTACAGCTCCATTCATACTGTAGCTTGCAATCTTTAGTGTAGTTCCCCTAACAATATCCCTGGGAAGAAAGCAAGTACTGGGAGGTAAGGAAGGGCTTTCCCCATTTTATAGGACAAGTGAGACAGGAAAGAAATACGGGAAAGCTGGGGTTTTGCAGCACATAAGCATTTATTGCTCATTTAGAAGAAAAATAAAGCCTCTGCAGAATCTTCTGTGACTCATGCAGCGTGGGAGACAGAGGAGGTGAAACCTAAAATGCCACCTTCAGGCTCCAGAGTGGGCTTCTCCTGGGAACCCCACAACACTCCCTCTCCAGACAGAGGGGAGTTCAGCCCTAAGTGGCAGTGATACCAGTGGTTTTCCATTTCAGCTTGGCATGTTATCTATAACAAACCTGTAACACAAGGAATTCCTCCTACAGGGTTCCATTACATATCACTTTTTTTTCCAAATAAATCAACACTGATTTTTTAGACAGGACTGCCTTTTCTAGCTAAAACATGATCACAAAGAAAATAACTACAACGAAGAAAGAAGTCCAGAAAAAATGTGCAAAAGCCATACGGAAGTAACCAACAGCATTCAGGCCTCAGGGCAACCTAACTAGGTTCATTCTGTTTTGCAAAAAGATATGGGTTTAATGTTCAGACAATCCATAGTTGTCTGACATAGAAGTACTCCTTAGATTAATAAGATAAAAAGACGAAAACATAGCTAAAAAAATATGAAAAGATGAGGGCCAGTAAAAGATATTCTACAGGTCTACTTCAGCAGCAGAATACGTGAGGCTTTAGAAAATAAAGCTTCCTGTGGAAGAATTAACGACTCTCTCTCAAGTGGGGAAGTCATTTTGATAGACTGAAACATTCCATTTATCAGCACAAAGCTCTTTGTTCCAGTTCAAATTGTGTTGTGTAGCACTAATGATGACATCATGCAAAGAGAAAGCAGGAAGATAATAAAATAGATTAAGTGCAGGAATACTTCATTCCAGCTTTGCAGAATTTTTGATTTGGTTTAGGTTTTGTTTTAATCAAGGCATGCACAAATATTGGAGTGAAAGCATTTCCCATTCCACAGTAAAACCTTGATTTACAAGAGCCTTGATTTATAACATTAGGAAAGAAGGGGTTTATCTTTCTTTGACAATTGTCTTATCATTTAAGTTTGCCTCTGAGGATGTAATTTTTAAGTGAATTTAAGTGAATCCAGAGCAGGATTATACATTAAATATACATTAAATAAAATTCTTCCCAGGGGAGAGTTTCAAGTTTACATCTCTCTCAAAACGCAGTTTTAAACTTCTCTCTTCTCTAGAATTGCTTCTAGATCTACAGACTCCAGTCATGCAGGTTGTCCTTTCTACCCACCTCTCTAAGTGACTGTCAGCTTATAACTGTGATGGTTCTCTACATCCTGTCTCTGGCCCAAAAGGTACCTTGGAAATAACCAGCAGGTAAGAAAGACAGTCGTCTGTTCCCTCACGCAGTGGGATGACTTGGCAGCTATGGTGAAGGTATTGCCAGTGTTTTCAATTGCATCCCAGCTCATCCAGGCAAGAGAGAACAGTGTTTCAGTCAGTGGCAGCTGAATAAAACCTTGTAGAATTGCGGGTACTGTGCAGTTGCCCTGGGACAGCTCTGGGTCTGTGGGTAGATGGTGCCATTGCTGTGTACATCTGTCTCACCTAAACCAGCAACAGTGCCACTGCAGTCACAAAATATGTGACTGTTTTCCAATCAAAAAGAAGTAAGTGATGCAATATTCATCATTTTTGTGTTCTGTAATACTGGGGTGGTAATAGAGTTTGAAGGGTGGTAATAGAGTAATAGAGTTTGAAGGTAACAGTCAAAACCGATTTCCAATTCAAAGTTAGGACCCAACCTGGATAGATGCTACTGCTCATAAAGTTTGTGAATTCTTGATTTTTGACCCCAGTTAAGCTGGTTCTGTTTGTCTACATTCCTTCAACAGCTGGCCACTCCACTATTCCTTGTATTATAAGGAAACAGCATGGAGCAGTTGTTTTCCCAGAGGCTTTATACTCTAAACAAGTAACAAGGAATAAAGAAATGATTATTTTCCACAGATTCCTAAGGGAACACTGATCTTTGCATTAAGTGACTTTAGTAAATGAATAAAGGGGATGAGGAAGGGCAGGAGGAAGTTACTTTTGTAAGATAAATTGAACAGATCTAACTTTGTACCTTAATTCCCATATCAATTATTCTTGAACACTTAAGCAATTACTTTGCTGCAGCACAGAACACCAAAACAATGCATATTAAGTGTGTATTAGATCATAACCAAAGAAAATGAACTTTAGGTGCTTGCTGTGCACTTGGGTCACTGCCTATAGTTAAGGCTGAATGACAAATTCCATTAAAAGATCTTTTTTTCAGCTTTCAGAGGAAACAAGTTCAGAATGTATTTTCTCTCCCCAGAAGTCCCCTTAGGCTGATTCTTCTCTTTTTTTTCTTTTTTTTTGAGGAAGCTTTAGCTAAAAATAGTTCTTACATTTCCGTGAACAAAGGGGAAGGGAAAAACATACTTTAATTTTGCCTATGAGTAAAAAAAAGAAAAAAATTTACATCTGGCAAGCTACTATACTACCACAAGTGGGAATAGAGACTTGAAAATTAAATCGGTTCCTCCACTGTCAAAAGCACACCTTTTGTTTACCTGGTGACTACTGATTTTTTTAATTCAGTCAATATGTGCTCATAAAATACTTGTTAGAATTTGGAAGATGAAGTATTTGAAGAGCCCATCTACCCTGAGCATAGCCCACTCTTTAATCTGCCAGACAAATGCACATGCAGCTCCACGGAGTAACTGAGTGCTGTTATCTTGGCTGTGATGGCTGAGCAGAACTTCCCTGCAATTTGTTTCAGCTCACAGCTGGATACTACTGAGGGAGAAGGCTTAGAAATTTAGAGAAAAGAGATCTGTGTTCTTTACTACTGGTGATGTACTGAAGAAGAAGGAAAATTCAAGCGCAAATGGGGAAGTAGGGACATTGTGCAGGAAATTCATGGGAAAGAAAAAAAATGAGGAAAAAGAAAAGCTGTTATGTGGCTAGGACAGGACTTTGCTCCTGGGTAAAACTGATATGGCTTTTCCTGATGTGTTCATGTATAATGCACAACAGGACAGAGGAAGATCCCAAAGGCATGTTCTATCCAGATATTTGATTGCAATGTTAACACTTGTTTGGTTAATTGCTTGGTTTTATCCTTCTTCAACACAAAAATAAATAAATAAAGAATCTTCAAATAAAAATTCCTATGTCGGCAATGTCTAAGAAAATCTTATATGTTTAGTTCTGAGTACTAAATAAAAACAAATAGATTCTCAGGAGCAACTATTTCAGAACTATCTGGGGTGTTATTTCAAGCAGTAACATGAATTCCATAATTTAACTTTCCTCTTAGCCAACTCATTGTTTGTTCTTGCTGGACCAGTTGAATGGATGACTCTTCTGAGATGCTGAGTAGTTCCATGGTAAGAGCTTTTCAGTTACACAATAGACACTAACCAATTTAAAACAGCTGTCTTAAATAACAATAATTCATAAAATCTCAGTGTCAGTGGTGCAGCATCAGCTGCACCCAAAGTGGTAAGAATCAGGGGATAGAATTGCAAATTGTGATTCAGTGGAGATCAATAAACAACTAAGGAAAATCCAGAGTTACCTGAACCTCTTCAGCAGTTTTGTTATTAGTTTATGAGGATGTTACTGGTGCTGGTGGACTTTTCTGTCCCCAGAACTTGGCCACTTTCCTTCCCTCTTACTTTTGTTTAAAATCCCAGACTTCCAATCTGCCCTTCTCCCAAAGAGATAATGTACAACTGCATTTTCTCCTTCTCAAGCCACCATAACATCTATCCTTGAAAACAATGCTCACTGAAAACACTCTGTTTTGTCTTGCAGGAGGATGACTTTTTTTTTTCCTATTATTTGACCTGCTCTGCAGATGGTGGAGTAAAATTCATTATGGATGTTGACATTTTCCCTTCCAGTTCCATATTCACAAATAAACATTTCGTTACACAGTCAGTACTAAATACATTGTAAAAGGTGATTTTACATGATCAGACACAGCTCATTCACGCTGGAGAGGAAAGCAGGCTGATGATGGAATTGTGCGAGTCTGTTGTTTCGAGGCAGCACCATATTGGAGCTGATGCACACAGACGGCCACCTGATTAATAGGCCCTCCCACCCAGAGCTGCTGAGATAAAATAGATGGCAGATTTTTGTTATTTTGGGCATGCACTTCTCCACATGATACGGGTATGTCAGCCAGCACGGTGTGTGCTCACACACACTGTTTACACTACTTGAGCCACGTTACCTGTCTAGGTTTCCAAAACTAATTTTTTTCCTTTAATGATGGCAACAATGTGGATGACCCTAGAGGAAGCATTTTATTAACCGGGTTTCAGACCCTTCTTGTTATTTTTCATGTGTTTAAAACAGCAGCTCATGCTGTTTTGTCAGAGGAGGGCACATCCCAGTTTGTCCCACCCCCATGTTCAAAAGCTCCACGAGCATGTTCCACAGAGACCAACACCTAGTGGAATAACAAGATTTTTTTTCTTTTTTTGTTTTGACCAGTATTTTAAGGTTCATGTCTCTTCTTCCAAACATCCATTTTAACCATTTACTGCAGACATACATACACAACCGTGTGAAATCTCCATGAAATTGTCAGGCAAAATCCAACCAGGCAGTTCCCTGGATTACACAGCCGTGTTGAAGCCAGCTGCTCCAGGCTAGATGTACATCCAAAGGGCATTGCTTTAAATTTCAAAGCCCTCATACAGCTTTCCCTGAAACTGTTTTATGCAGCCAACCAGTTACAGACCTAGGAAATGCTGTCAGCTGCTACTCACTGTAAATCCTCCCCTCAGCACCCTTCTGCTTTTTGCTACTTCTAGACAACACTATACTCATCCACCCTAACTTAAAGAAACTTATCTGAAAAACTGGCATGGATGTACCACCATCTCTTATGCTTCTGCCAGTTCATATGCATCATGAAGGACAGAAACATTTAGTGATGCTGAGCAGGCACAACAATGGATCAATCCTTTGACTGATCACTAACTATTCTCCTATAACGATAGACCAGAGTCCTGATGGTTGCCTTCCCACCCTGGCTTTTGTAGGTTAGACATTGGAGACTGATCACGTGGTGTTATTCTTAGGCTACCAAGCATCAACAAGACTGTGTGCCACATAACACCCTCTTCTTGCCTTAACAGGGAAATTAAAATATATGATGGCTAAACAGATGTTAGGTCTTTGATTTGTGTGGATGAGGCTTGGGTTTATCTTCCTTTAAGGTCACCACAAGAAGTGCAGATAATTTTCACTCATAACAGCTTGTCACATCAACCATTTTTAAGAAAACGGCTCATTGCTCTAATTTCTGAAGCAGATTTCAAGGTACGTCATCCACTGCTGCCTCCTCTGTCCTCCTCCATGATGTACAGTGTAATTTTGGGAGGATCATAGGACTGTGGTAGCCAGTCTCTTGAGTGTTTAATGCCTGTAGTTTATATTTTTATTCTCTTGATGCCAACCCAGGAATACACTGGAAAGGATATACGCAGTTACTTGTATCTTCAGCAACATGAAAAGTTGTTCCTCAAATATTCCTTCGTGTTTGTTGATCTGGTCACTGCTGCTTAGCAGCTGTGAAATATTCCCCAGCACCCCTGATTTTCACCCACTGGTGAAATTTGTTTTTCCTCCAATTACTCAGATTATCCATTTTTGAGAACAACAAACTTCTGCTTTTTGAGAGCATATTTGTCATTTCATGGCTGGAGCACCATGGGAACTGAGATGAGCTATCAGTGATGACATTTTCCTTTCCTTTTTCTTACCTCAGGTTCCAGTCACATTTCGTCATGCCTTGCTCTGGGAAGGGAATCCAGGAATGTGATGGATCATTCTGTCTCTGAGGTGAGCAAGCCTCTGTGGTGCATCACATCCGAAGAGGGGAAAAAGATGCCAAGTACATTCAATGCCAGGCCTGGTATCCTTCTCGAGGACAAAAGGCTGTTGCATACATGGATGATAGATTTTTCCATAGCTGCCTTTCAGTTGCTGTCATTCAGGGAGATGAGGGTGGTCTCATATATTTGTGGCCTCTGGTGCAGGGAATGAATTCTATATTTTCAGGTTTAATGGCTCATCCAAACCCTCCAGCTAAGAGCTTAGCTCAAAAGTAAGGTCTGGTTTCAAAGTCCCATCTACTGATTCATCCACATGCCTAACTAATTCTCTGGCTCCTCTGAGGCATGTTTAGTCTTTTGTGCCTAGTTTTCATCTTTCACAGTTGTTAAATGTGTTAAAAACTTCTTGATGTGAAATCCACATCACTCCTTGGCTTGCATTTCCAGACCGCAGAGTCTGCAAACGGACCCTGCAGCCTGAGGTTGTTGCTTGTTGTTACTCAGGATTTACCTAAAAGGTGTAGAGTCCTCAAATGCCAGTGGTGTGATGTTATTCCTGCCACATGAACTGTCCCGTTCAGTCCCCGCCTGCACAACTGAGAAAAGCAGAAGACACTCTGGCAGTGTCTTTACCCTGATACGCCGAGCAAGCCTTAGCCCATCTGACAGGGAATTACCATAAGGATAGGCACAAGCCCCTATTCCACTCATGACTGACATCTGCTTGCCAGCCTCTCTCACTTGTTCAGGGCCTGTGGGCAGGCAATCAGGGTAGGACAGCTTTCCTCAGTGCTCTGTGAAATCCTTCTTTTGATCAGCTTTGGGATAATCAGACTTGAACACTGAGGATCCAGTTAAGAAAATAACAGGACCCTTTTCTCTTGCATATCTTCAATAACCTTCTTGGTGTGTATATATATATATAGATATATCTCTATATATCTATATATATCTATATCTTCTGTATTTTACAGGATTATTGCCTTTCACTTATTTGTTTCAAAAAGTTATTGGATTCCTAGGAATATGCTCCTTACTGCCCACTTCTTCACCCAGTGGCTGTCCAGGTTTCACTTGTCATGGGTGGCCAGATCCTTGTTCTTGCTGGTGGTGGAGCAGACTTCCCACAGGATGACTGAGATGCCAGAAGTGGTATGGATAACCATCGGTCTTGTGTCTGGCTAGTCTGGTGCCCAGTCACAGAGAATATTCATTTTTCTGAGCTTTCTTCTTCGTGTTTTTCTGGCCCTCTATCTTGCACTCCTTCTTAATGTCACCCTCTTTCTAATGGGTCACTTATATTTTGGCGTCCTTTACTATGCAAAAACATGCAAACAAGCTTATACTGAGCAGATTAGTTATGGCTGACAGCCAAAAGAGAGCAGAACATCTCAAGTCATGACATAACACTGTAAGCCCTGCACAAACAAGAGATCTGAGCATTTTGAATTGCACAAAACAAGATCTGGTCAGACAAACAAAGACAGGAAAAGTGAAATACAGACAGAGACCTAGGTGGCAATGTTTCCTTCTATAGAGGGAATTTTAAGCAAGAGCATTTGACCAATGTTTCCAGAGATGAGACTGATTGAATGCCAAAACACAGTTTTCATAACCTTTAAACCTGAACTACATAATTGTTGCATGAATCAACAGAAAAAAGCAGTGACAGGTGTGAACAAAGAAAATCTGTCAATCATGTGGAAAGGGGAAAAATTTATGTTGCAAGTAAGACAGCAAAAAGGGTTGAAGTTAGAATGAAAAAAAAATAATAGTAATGTTGAAATTAAACTATTTCCCCAGGTTGAAAAGAAATTTCAGTTATAATTAAAAAGCCTACACTCATGTGACCTGCTGTCATCTAGAAACAATTATAATCCTGCCGTGGATGAGAAAACAGATGCAGTCCCTCTGAATAGCTAAATTAAACCCAGTTCTTTCTCCCCCTTTGATAAGGCATCCCAGAGTGAGCCAGAGTACACAGCTATTACACACTAATTAGTGAGACAAGGCACAGCCTCGTATTACCAAGCAACCAGGCAGCCACTCAGCTGCAGCTCATTTCTTCCTCCTATCTGTCCCCTTCCAGCTTTACAGTGCTTCAGCAGAGTCATGCAATAGTGCAACAGCAGCCACACCAGTGTAAAGGGTCAAATTTCATAGGGAGAAGTAGTGTCTTTATATATCTTTATATAGCTGAAAAAATTGAGCCAACTTCAGGCTCTTTAATCTTTCCCAAAGGCTTGCCTAACATCTTGTCCCTTTTCCCAGATATGCCTGTTACTTTAATAAAAGATATGGTCTATCCTCACAGCCTTAACATCAGAGACAGGACAGTCTGAGACCATTCACTCTTTGCTTAATCCATGGGGTAAAAGCAATTATTCTACAATTTTAGGAACTGATATGACAGGAGGAAAAGAGCCAAACTGCCACTCCACATGCATTGCATTTCAAATGTAAATGTCTTGCTGAGCTCTGGCAATATTAAAATAGCCTCTTGGCTGTCAGAGGCTGCCCATAGGACTATCATTCTCTAGCACAGTGAAAGTGAAACGAGTTGACCCTGTGATGGGAACTGGGGCCTGAAGTCATTTCTCTTACACCATAAAGCTGCTGAAAAGATTAGTAATTGGAAACTGCTCTTAGAAGGTTCTTAATAGGATTCACCTCTCTAACCAGTGTGGTAACTGGTAGGGTTACCTCCGAGGTCATTAATTAGTCACTACCTTAAATGAGCCTCTCTCCGTGTAACTTTATCCTTCTAAACTTTGTAACTTCAGTGTAGTCTCCATTTCAGGCATATGGCTTTCCCTCAATGAGGCTGTTAGCATGGTAATTCTCCGCTTGCCAACAGCGATCAAGAAGTAATAAAACAATTTGGAATCTTTATTCATGCATTAGATTTTCCTATCAAATAGATATATTTGCATCTTAAATGTAGATTATTAAAAAGCTGATGATTTTAGTACTATGTCAAATTTAGTGGAGAACACAGTGCGTTTACTTCTAAGGCCCGTCTCTGCTTTGCTTTTTTTCCAGAGGCTTAGAAAGACAGGGTCGCTTAATGAACCTTTGTTAATATGCACATTTATATGATCTGATTGGCCCCTGCAGCAGCCCAGGAAAACCTGTGAAAAGGCAGCAGCTGACTGCTGCCCAAAGAGTTACCCAAAACCCCTGCTAATTGGAATTATTAATTGTTTATAGTTGCATTTACCACAAAGAGAAGAAATAAAAGGCGGTGACAGAAAACCCCTCAATTTTTCAAGCAAGGCAGTCTGCTAACAAAATGGGAGTAAGAACGTCACTGTTAAATGGCATATGATCAAGTTCTAATTACGTGTCTTTTTTTTAAATATCAGTCCTACAGGTAAGATCAAAGTCTGTAACTTTGAGATCTGATGCTCTCTGCTCTAGGAGTCTTTTCTGCCACCCAGGTAGCTGAGTACCTGCAGAGGGTGCAGCCCAGTTAGACACGACAGGCACATGACTGGTCCCACAGGTGTTGTCAGCTTTTGCTAGACCTACCTCTCAGTTCTTTGCTGTCTTGGGCTAAGGGTCACTGGAAAGGAGCTGGCACAGACTCAGAGCCAGCAGCGCAGCTGGGAACTGCACCCTGGGCTGCAAGCCTCCTCCATCAGGTTGCCCTTCCCTCTACTGTCAGCCCTAGCTACTCAAAGCACAGGACAACGAATTTCTAAATGAAAAGGAAAATCTGATTTAGACATACACAGAAGAATTGTAAAAAGCTTGGGTATTCACTCATGGAGGAGGGGACTGCAGCTCCAGCTGGGCTTGGCCCAGAGGATAGACAGGAGATACTCTGAACTGCCAAACTGGGATGAGAGTCAGGACTGAGAGAAAGCCTCTGCTCCCTGGAAGGGCTGCCTGAGGGAAGGATTGTGTTTTGCATTGCTTTTGAATTGGGGGACCCAAACTTGAGTTTGCTGAGGGCAATTTGCCAAGAGCCCGAGGGCTGCCCCTAATCTGTATAGGCATTTGCATAAGTGGTTTTTGTTGTGATTTTTAGGGGTTGGGGTTTGTTTCAAATTCTTGGAAATGCTCTTGGTATGTTGGCACAGTTTTATGCAGCAAACACCTACAGTACAACTCATGCATCTTACTCTGAAAGGAAAAAACAGTGCATAAGCACCAACACTTCTCACCCACTGTCTTGTGGCAGCCTGCTCTGGTTCAGCTCTCCTCAGGGAGAAAAGCCTTTGTGTACCCCAAAAGGGGATCTTCTAGGTCTCTAGCACTTGTTCTTATGGGGGACTTTTACTTACCACATGCCTGCTAGAAATACAGCGCAGCAGAGAGGAACCAGTCTGGAAGATTCGCGAGTGTGTGGACGATAACTTCCTGACACAGCCGGTGAGGAGTCAACTAGGGAAGGTGCCACCTTAGACCTGTTGTTCATGAACAGAGAAGGAATTGTGGGTGATGTGATGGTTAGAGGTCACCTCTGGGCACAGAGATCATGACACTATAACTTTTGGTTCTTGGAGAAGTAAGGATGGAGGTCAGCAGAAACAACCTGTCTGAGCTGGGAGCTTCGGCTGCAACTCAGGAAAAAATGGAGAGTTTATGACCTTTGGAGGAAGAGGCAAGCAACACAGGAGGAGAACTACAAGGATGTTGTGAGGCTATGCAGGAAGAAAATTAGAAGGGCCAAAGCCCAACTTGAACTTAACCTAGCTACTGTCATAAAAGACAATAAAAATGTTTCTACAGATACATTCAGAGCAAAAGAAAGACTAAGGAGAATTTCCATCCTTTACCAGATATGGGAAGAAACATAGTAAAAACATAAAAAAAGGCTGAGGAAAAGCTGAGGTACTTAATGCCTTCTTTGCCTCCGTCTTTAATAGCAAGGCCAGATGTGTGACCCAGTGCTTGGTACTGGGGCCAGTCCTGATTAATAACTTCATCAATGATCTTGATGAAGGAATGAAGTGCACCCTCAGTCAAGCTGGAAAGGCATGCAGCACAGCCTGGAATGGTACACCCTGGTCTCCAAATTTATAGCAAAATTTTTGGGACTGAGGAGACGTTCAGATATCATGGCCATGAAAGAGGTCACAGCCTGGCAGAGTTCAAGAGACGTTTGGACAATACTCTTGGGCACATGGTGGAATCTTGGGGATGGTGCTGTGCAAGGCCGGGGTTAGACTCTATGATTCTTGAAGATCCCTTCCAATTCAGCTTATTCTGTGATTTTGTGATTTCAGATGTTTCAGCTGTTTCTGTGCCTGTACATTTCTTAGTGCTTCTGTGCCTTAAAGGAAGGAGAATACTTCTCAGTATTTCCATGCTCCTAAGAAATGTCCCAGCATATAAATCAGCTGTTCTGGCTGTTTGCTGGAGATAGGATTTGTCTATTTCCCTTTATTTGTTTTATCTTCTGGAAGAGATGATTAGAAGCTGCTTGTTGATTGAATGTTTAGCTGAACAGCTTTCTCCTCACTGCGTAATAGAGGGAGCAGTTCAGGAAAATTGCCTCATGAACTTTAAATACTGGGCAAAATATGATGTTATGTCTGCTGGATTCATTTGAGTGCGATAAGCACACTGTAGGAAGTCCCATATCACTGAGATCTACTCAGGCTGTGCTGAAGTCAAAATAAGCCTTCATTTCTAGTTACTTGCAGCAACTGGGCATTTGCAGGCCCTGCAAGGCAATGGCAGTGTGACTGAGTGGGGAGGAAATAGGGCTGAGGAGAGCCATCACACTTTGTTCTCAGTTCTGCCGTGGATTTCTTCTATGTACTTGAACAGCCTCCTGCACTCCTTGAAAATTGTCACCTCCCTGACACTCCTGGCAATAAACCACCCATCCTCCCTCAGGCTCCTACAGTTTCTGGTAGGCGATATAAAGGACTTTTTGCACTGTAAGGACACTTTCCTGCAAATAATGAGTGAGGCAAAAGGACATTTCTGGGCAAGGTGGTAGGCACTGGAGAGCTTGGCAGGGATGGGAACAAGGGGAAATGTGACCCAGTAAAGTTCAGTGACAAACCACATCCTTGCCTCTCAAGCAGTACTGGAAATTCTCCCTCCCTTTAAGTTGCAGCCCAAAGCCACTGTGGTTTTACTCGTGTGTGGCCAGAGGAAGAGGTTTGAACAAGGCAAGGCTTCAGTGCACAAACCATAAAATCTCAGTAGCCACCCAAATAAAAAGTAGAAATGAGCAAATGAAAGAAAATCCACAGCTGTGTATATTTCAATGTTTTAAGGCCCTTTTATACTTGAAGAAAGGCAGGAAGATGAGTAATGGTGAGTAAATACTTGAGGCTGACAGCACTGAGACCTTTTGTTTGTTTAGGAAATGAATTTCAAGGTCATCCTCCCTCCATTGCTTTTCCACAGTGGTAGGTCCAGGTTGCAAGCTGCCCCAGCTCTGACACACAGGAGCCCTGTGGATTGCCTGACCTTGCCTGAGGAGAAGCTGGACCTCCAGAGTGCACGAAGTATGGAGCACAGCTGCCTGAGGAAGCTCCTGTGCCCCCAGAGCAGTTCCGTGGGCACTGCCAGGAAGCTGTGCTTTTCCAGCAGCAGATGACCTCTCTGCTGAGCAGACCTGCACGTTGTGGGTTAAGAGTTTGTGCCTTTCTGATATTTGTGCCTGTGCAGGCTGTGAGTGTTACACACTCAAATCAAAGCTCTGCTAAAGGGACATCACCAAACTGTGCCAGCCATTACTGTGGGATTTGTGCTGCAGATGATTGTCCACTTGGGAGCAAGTCTGAAAGTCCTGGTTTCATTTTGAGTTGGATAATCTTACAGACAGTTTCAACGCAGGCTTGGGTTCAACAATTCTTATTTTAAACCATAGTCCTTTCACCTTTCCCAAATGAATGCTTTGGTTGTTGTAGTTTTTGTGACTCGTAACAAGTAGAACAAAAATACTGCGTTACACATGGCTGTGGCAGAGCCCCAGGGGAAGGCACTGAGACCATTCTCCTCAATCTGCAGACCCCCCAGGAACTCTTCAGTCTGACAATGCACCCTGGCCATATTCACAGCCAGAAATATTAGAAATTAAATCTCTCTCCTTACATCAACAATCTCATAGAAATACACAGCTAAAACTGCTTTGACTGCGACTTCAGGCAGTCTGGGATGCAGACTGGGTCTAAAATAGGATTCAGCATCTGGTATGAGAATATACAGATGAGGAAATGCATCTTTGACATATGTAGCTCCATTATGTGTACATCTCTTCTAAAAGGCTATTTCATAACCAGCTTGGAATGAAAGTGCTGGGACAGCCCAGAGACGGTCACCATTGGCTCTAGAGGTCACAACACTCATGTTCCTATACACTACCACATGTAGGCAGTCTTTTTCTCTCCTTTCTGCTGGCATAAACTGGTGTGCATGAAGCAAGATATTGCCAACAGACATAAAAGAGACCATAGCCGATAAGTCTGAAAATCTGGAACTAACACAATTTTGGATTATTTTGCCTATGTACATCTTTTTTTTTTTTTTTTGCAGTTGACTGCACTTTTCTAAAGACCAGACTCTGATGGGCCTGAGATATCTTTGTAAGGTCCCATCATTCTAGGCTTTTTGACCCTTGGAAACCTGCCTTCATCACATTGTTGTCTTAGATGCTCCTCTCTGAGGAGTTATTCCATCTGAAAGACAGGGGTCCCAGTCCTTCTGTCAGCCCAGACTCACACAGCTGTGGTGCAGGTGGGATGGGGTTGTCCAGTTGTTGTAAGGGAAGGTACAGTTATTTCAGGCGAGCTCCATAAAACCACTCTCAGCAGTAAGCCTTCCTGTGCAAGCTAGACCTACACACAGCTTTACAACTACTAGCAGGGATCACCTGTCTACAGCTTCTCCAGCCCTAAGGAGGTTTAAGATCCCATCTCAGTTAACTCAAGACAGAGGCTGATAAGGAGAGGAACTCACTTTACTTAGCCTGTTGTTTTCACAGGGGTGCAATGATGTCTGTGATTCCTGAAAACTTGCCATTCCTTGTTGTTTAGTTCCCTAAAATAACTATTATCTCATGAGATTACCTGCCAGATCGCTTCCATATCTGGTATAAGGTCTCTTTTGCTCTTCACCTCCCTCTCTCTGAGCTAAGAACTGCCTGCCAGTCTTTCTCACTGATAAAAACATCCTTATCAGTATTGGCATACTTTGTTTTCCTAGACGAACTGGGGCCTACATCCCTATAGATAAGTCCATCTCTTGTCTACTGCTTCCCATATATTCCTTTTCTACAAGTGGTCTGGGCATCCTAGCTGGCTCTTCTGGGTCTACCTGGTTTCTGGCAGCATGGAACAGGGTTTAGCCTTAACAACACACATACTATCAAGCATTAAATCCTCTCAAGGATAATATTCCATCTACAACCACAATATGCCATTAAGCACACACTTACAGGTTGTTTTCTTTGCAAATTAGCAATGCAACACCACGATATATGTGTAAATCAGCAACAGATTTATTAGCCACCAACCTTGCCTTAGATTGTAATGACTCTGATCTCATTGTTGGAAGCCCAAAATAATAAATCACAGATGCCTTGCAGGTTGTGACTTCAGTTTTTCACTGCATTTAGGGGGTGAAACAGATTTATGAATACTTCAGCAACACAGATTAAAAGCTGGAATTCATTGGCAGTAAGTGCTGGTCTGTTGCATAGGGCTGTAATGATCATCGGTATTGATTAGGGAGCTGCATGGTATCTGTATTCTTTCCCATATGTTCTAGCAAAAATGTACCGTATATCTCTATAAATATACTACAATATCTTTCTCATGGTATTAATAATACATTAGATTCTTAGAATGTACATTTACTGCACTTTAGTAGGTAAGTGGCTGCAGATTTTAAGTTTCTCAATTTGAGAGCAGGGATGATTGACTCCTGGAAGAAACAACATATGGTTTATTACAGTGAAGCATATCACTGTTGGTTGTTATTGGGAGGAACTTTTCAACCCCTTTAAATTGTATGCTAGAGGAGCTGCTTTGAGTCACTCACCCTATTTAAAGAGAAACTGATGTCTGTCTTATTATCTGGCATCTGCACAGACAATGTCAATCAAAGAGTCCACCAGTGAGAAAAGCTTGTTCCTACCCTTGAACCAATTTAGTATACCCATTATTTCCTCTAATATAGACAAAACATTCTACAGTCCCCACAGTCTCAGACTCAAGTAAACACCCCTTCAGAAATAAGAGTTTCCACATCAAAAGTTTCAGTTGTCACTCCAAGAATCCAGCAAAGTCAATGAAAAGTGACAATGAGGGCGTTCATAATCAGACCTCAGTGTGAAGGACAGACTGCCTGGTGGGGTGGGAACATCAGTCCCTCCAAGTGCAGCAATACAAAGGACCTTTCAGGGTCTCCTGCAAGAAGGAGAGGTTGGAGCAGCTCTAGCTCTCCTCTATCTGAGTGATTCGAGTTCAGCACCACTCCAGCAAACACAAGCAGCAGTGACTGCAATCCTGTCACACTGTCCCACCATAGCTTTTAAGGGATCGCTGCATTTACCTGTACCTTGTGCTTCCAATTCTGCCTGGGTCTTGCTGGCTTCTCAGTCCCAACCTTAGAGCATAGACATTTATGGTGGCTGGTAGACTGGTAAAGAAAATTACCTTATGGCTGGGAATGTTTTCAAATACTTTTGACCAGAAAAAGGTCCCTCAGGAAGAAGTTGTGTTTGCTTTGAAAGGATTATGCAGCACCATAATTCTTTTCCTGCACTGTGTCTGATCAAGAAAAGGGTAGGCACTATGGTGCAGTATGCTGAACACATCTGAAAGGTCTTCTCCCACTCAGGGAAAAAGTTCACCATCACAATCTTAAGTGATTAAACGGTATTCTTCCCAGGTGGATATGCAAGGTTTTAACTACCCAAGAGATGGAAACCCTAATCCCAGTAAAAGGGAAAGGAAGTAGAGTGAGAAGATTCATGACTGTTAATAGTGCTTGTGTGGGCAATCATTCAGCTTTCATTGCTAGAGCTGAATCAACCTTGTGAAGCCATCTTTTGTTGCTAAATCAGTGTAACCTTTTCATGTTATTGTCACCTTCAGTGTATTTGTGACATTTACATAGTGGCTATACCCCACATGCATTTTCTGTTTAATATTCTCTCCTCTTGTCACAGTGTCACCCAGGATGTGGGAGGGTGCTGAGATGAGCAGTCACATGCTCACCCATGGTATTGGAGTGATGAGAGCAGTCTGGCAGTATTTTGTATAGCACTGAAATCCTGGCTGATGCTCCTGCTGACAGGGGGAAAAACAGCTCTGGGCTTGGACCCCAGTTCTACAAATTCTTGTCACAAATGCAGAGAACAGGGCTGGTAAAACTCACCCAGTGAATCCCTCTGCCTCAAGGCAGGGATAATTGCACCTCAGTCATTCCTGATAGCTGTTTGTCTCATCTACCCTTAAAGATATCCAGTGCTGGAGACTACACAATCTTGTCAGACAATCTGTTGTGTGTCTCACAGTCCTTGCCACTGAAAACATTATATTATCTACCAGACATTTCACAGGGGATGGTTCCTTCCAGTCTTTATCCTTCATTCAGGATGTGGGTCAGGGTTGAGAAGTTCATCCCGAAACATTCATTCCCAAATATTCAGTGTGCTCTGCATACTGTTCTGCTGCACCTTGGTGAAGCCGAACATATGCTGTTCATTCTGTGAACTCTCACGTACATCACGGGAAGAGTAGCAGCACACTCTGTTAGCAGAGCCTCTGCTATCTTCCAAACATTGCACAAAGGAGTCTTGAACAACTAGAAAAATTAGCAGGCTGGGATTACTTCTGCACTGTCCCTTGTTAAGCATGGCAAACCAGGCTCCTCTCCACTCTGCTGTGTCTGGGCACCAGATCCCTTTTCCTCAGGATGGCAGTTTCACCTTGCCATGAGGCTGCAGTTGCTCTGCTGTTTTCTTCCTGCTCTGCACAAACTTTTCCTGCCAAGAGTACATCTTTGACCTCACATGGATCTGCAGTTCTGCCGTATGAAGCTACCTGACAGGTCTGCTGACTGTGTTTTAAGGTTTTGAATGGAGGAAAGCTGTGGTGTTGCATGGTGCCTCTACTTCTCTCTTGAACTAAAGTTCAGGCTCATGCACAAATAGAGGGGTAAACCATGCTGGGACACGTGAGCACAACTGAGGAGAATCGAGAGGATGACATGCTAAGAGCAGGTCCCTTACTCTGTATGCAAAACACTGCAAGCCATGCACAAACATTAAACTGTATCCCGAGCTGTGGACGGTTTAGCCACTTTATCCTCAGCACAGTGAGGAACACCAGTTTTTCTTGCTGTAAGACATTGTTCCACATTTGTAAGTCAATGACTGTTTGACCCTTCAGTTGTCAGAAGACAGGAAAATAGCCTTGGAAGCTTGACAAGACATAAATACCTTTTTGTCCAGAATTACTAGGATTATACACAGGGTTGCGTAGGAAGGATTATCACATGAATGAGTCTGAATTTTGCTGGCTACATGTGCAATTCTGTCATTCCTCTTCCTGGAATAGTACTGAAATTCTTACAAAAGTGTCAGCAGTTTAGAGGTCATAATAAGCGACTGAAAGGTAAAAATCATTTAAAGCCTGTTTCAAAATGCCATGAATGTCATATGACTCCAAAATTCCTCTTCTATTTTCATTTCCCAGCTGAGGGGAGGGGGTATTAAATTATGTAAATCAATCACAAATTGCTTAACCTTTCCATGAGTGCACCGTAACTGGGGAGGACGAAATAAGCCCATTATCAGCAACAGAGCAGCAAGCCCTTTTGGGGAGCTCCAGTTGATTCTGCTTACCCCCTCCAGTGCTGCTGTGGAAATTGCTGTTTGTGGACCGTGCCTTTCTCAGTTCAGCTCTTCTCATCCCAGGGCTACAGCTGCACAAAACATCCAAAGTGCTTCAAAGACAGCAGTGTGGAAAGCACCATATTCCCAGCATTCTCTCACTGCATCCACATGGCTGTGCATTAGTAATAACTGATGACAGCTAATAAAATCAAATAAGTACATGTGCAAATGGTAATGGAGGAAAATAAAACTAAGTAATGCCTTAGCAGACCCTGATTACCTTGATCTTGGCTTGCTGTCACACTATTCTGTCCTCACTGGGGAAAAGACATGAAGTTCTACAATATCTTCAAGAAAGGTATGCATGAAGGGTTTTTCATAGGTAATTATTCACAAATTCCCTGCAACCATGCTGCCTCTGTTGTTTTTATTAACCTAATAAAATATATTATCTGGAGAAAAGCTTGGTGCATATAGCAGTTAAATTTATATGTGTTATTCTAGTATGACAAATATTTTGTTATAGTTTGCTAGCAATTATTCAGAATAACACAAACAGCTTGGTATGATTGTAGCCTTGTGAATTGACATTTGAAATATTTATAAGTACAGCCATCCTGCCATATGGGCCCTCCTTGGAGTTATCAGTCACTGCATCCTACTGCTTCTGCAACTTCACATTCTAACGCTGCCTGCTTCTGCAACTCGAAGGAGCAGAGCTCTGGGCAGCACGACATGCCCCATCCTTCAGCCATAGCTGTCAGCCCTGACAAAGGAGATGAAGGCTCGTGGAGCACATCACTTGCTGAGGCGTTCTGCAAACACCTGCCTAATGCTCTCATTCTCCCTTTAATGCTGTGTGGTTGATACAGCATAATGGAGCTCTCTGAAAGTGAGTTTTAAATGTAAAAACACCCATCACTGATTGTTCACTTTTGAATGGTGTTATTATAGATTGAGGAAACAGAGGGCATCTCTCCTTGGCCTACTGGTTTGCAGGGTCTCTCCTTGTCATGTAAAATGCATGTGATGGCCCAGCTAGCAAAAGCAGGATGTGTCATGTTTTTTTCCCCTAAAATAAGGCTTTCGTCTCTCGCATCCTATAGCTTATGAACAAATAGCTGGTATTTACCCTTTAAACAGACACTCACATCTGTGCAAAACTCCTACTGCTTTCCAATCAAAGGAATGATGACAGGGTATGTCCCGAGCACAACCAGTCACTAAAACATGTACTCTGCATTCTTTCTTTGACCAATTAGTCTTATGTACGAAATCTTCTGCATCAAAGACTGAGCTGGAAATTCCTCCTGGTTAATTTGTTAAGGTCTGGGTTTCAGTCCTGGGAATTTCAATCAAGTGCAAGGATCGTTGGAAACTCCGGACAGGGAAAGTGAAAAAAAAACCACAAAAGAGGGAAGAGCAAAGAAGAAAGAAAAAATGTACTTTCTATAGACATAAAGACTCTTGCCAGTTTAAATCCTTGTTAACTTAGTTGAGAGTGATATTTGGTGACTGGTGCATTTTGTGTGGATGTAGAAAAACAAATCCCAGAGGATTCCCAGGCTCAGTGTTTCTACAAAAGAGACAAAGTGGGTAGGAAAAGGAAAATAAATTTTTTCTAGCTCTGGGGAATTGCTGCAGCCAAACTGGGTGAACAGCTCAGAGAATTAAGCTCCCAAAAGTTTATTTTCTTCTCTGAGTGAAAAGGACTTTACCGAACAACTCACAACTTTATGTTCCCCTTGTCTGCGTGGTGTTCAAAAAAGCCCAGAAGAACAAGGATCAGTGCAAGAGAGACAACTTCCTAAATGAGACAGTGAAAGTAGATGAAAAATGCTCCTTTGTTTGATAACAAATACTCCTCAAGGTGAGAGACATAATGAAAGCCTGATCAAAATGTCTTCAGCCAGAGGGACCAGACCTATCAGGAGCCAGATCTTCTGTCCTTCTCTTTGCTCCCACTTTGGTGGTCACTCACTTACACTCAGTGTTCAAAACAGTCTTGGTGAAAAGCCTCCAAAAATTGTCCAAGGGTCCCTTTGGACCACAAAGGCCAGGAATATTTGCTTTTCAGAATTCATCTTGAGATGAATAATTCAGAAAAGCTTCTGTTGCTATCTGTGGTTTTGGTGTTTGCCCATATTGTGTTAGATGCCTTTACAATTTCTCCATCTCTAATTAAATACACACCAAACTGAGGGCAGTGAAAGAAAGCAGAGAGGATCTTGTCTTCAGGGAAACTCTCCAGCCTCTCTGGCTAAGCTACAAATCGGAAAGGCCCTGAGCATGTCTCCTGAAATAGAGGAGACAAATGAGAAATATGGGCTTTGTTTGGAATAAAAAGCAGATGAGGCTCAAAGGCACTAAGGCACAAAAGGATTAGGACACAGCACAGCCTTTCATTTGTCATGTGCTGCTCAGCTGGGACCCAAACAACTCCTTCGATGCCTCCTGCTCTTCGTCTTACAGGAAAATCCAGAGACTCCCTCCAATTCATACATAAAATGATGTTGACAGAGAGCCATGTTTGGAGACATAGTGGCTTTTTGTTCCAGATAATTAATCCCCTTGTACAGGCTGACTGTCACCAGAGAAAGGATAAATTGGGCCACAGTGCATCTTCTGTCTAGGCAAAAGGAGCCACTACTTGGATAGGATGCTGGAGGGTTAAGGGTAGATGGGAGAATGTGGCAGGGAAAACAGGTAAAAAGGTGTTGGATCTGGCTAAGCTTCATCTGTAAATGGCTCTGCCATGCTGCTGTAAGTCACAGAGGCTTGCTTGAGTTGAGAAACCCTTTTAAAATTCCCCATTGCTTTCCCAAATGAGTGCACGTGTCAGCTAGCCAGCAGCACCAGGGCTCTGCAAACGCCAGAGGAACTCCTAAGACTGACCATCCTACTCAGGTCTTGAACAATAAAGACTTCTGGTGCTCATTTCACTGGCCAGCCAGCCTGTTCTGTTCTGGTTACACAACAGACTGCACAAAGCGTCTTAGTAAAGGAGCATCCCAGGAGGTAATCTTTATAGAAGTGAATCAATCAACAACCTCTAGAAAGCTTTTCACCTGGTATAAACCAGCCTTTGCCCTGATGACAACAAAGCAATTACTTCTGTTTTGATTTGCAGTGAATTGATGCCTTAGTCAGTTATATTTTCGTATCATACAGCGTGCACAGGAGTTTACAAAACCTATATTTAATAATTGCTCCCCAGACCATTTAGACAGAAATGTCTTGATTTTCACCTTGCTTCTCTGCTGCAAGACAGGAGCACTCCCAAAGAAGCAGGTGGAATTCCAGTGGTGTAAAAGTGGTGGAAGCCAAAGCAGAATTGAGAATCAAGAAGTCTCATTGATCATTGCTCACAATGATCTTTCAGCTACCCTTATCAAATATTAACAATAATGACTTATTTATACAGCACCAACTGAGAGCTAGGTGCAAGAGGACAGGCATAAGTCCCAGAGAACTAACAAACTAAATAATAAATACATATCAATCTAGAATGATAAATAATAAATCCCATATTCCAGAGTCACTTCATTTTTTTTTCCTTCGGAGATGTTTGCCCTCACTTTCTCTGATCAGCAGGAGGGCTTGGTTAAAAAGATCAGATTAGAAATTAATCTCTTTGATGTTTACAAAGGCAATAGGGCTTTCACACCTTTCTAAGTGCAATCCAGCTGCAGGTAAAGAACTCTGCAGCTTGTGGAAGTGCTAATTAAAGCCAGTAATAACATGATTCACCTTCAACCCTGCTCTGAAACACCCGGTGTTTTTTTGCCAGAAGGAGTGTTGTATCTCCAGGGCACTACTTTTGAGGACCTCTCTTGTTTCAGGGATCTGCAACATAGCAACCATTTGGGCTAGAAAGGGAGGAAGCCAAGTTGTTTAAATCAATCCTTGTCATAGGATCCCACTGTTTATTGATATCCTGAAGGTGAAAGGTTAATGCTTTACTCAGGAAACCACTCATCCTCCAAAATACTATTATTGTTTATCTTGCTGAAATCTATTTTTATATTTCCCAAGACATTTTTATTTAATTTCTGTTCCAGGTTGTCTTTACTGTGTTTTCATAGTATCACTGTACAGACTTAATCCTTTTCCAATCTGATACTGCAAGTTGTGATGAAAAATGCCAAGTGTCTGGTATTTTTTGAAACAGAAAGATTAGTAGAAAGAAAAATTATTAACTTGAGGCTGCTTGTTTTATCCCAACATGAGTTATCAGGGGCTACAATCAAGAACTGGAGTTGGAAGTAACAGATCAACTAGAATAAACATTTGTCCGCAGGAATAATATGTCTTGTCACTTTAGTAGCTTGGAACATGTTCTCATTTATCCAGCCATTTTTTTGCCAGAGCAATTATATGTGGCCAGTTTGAAACAAGATCTGTTTCCATTGATTTTATTCTCAACTTCTTTTTTTTACGTCTTTGTACCTTCTGGTTAATAAAAGAGCAAGGAAGTGAAAGGTCCATAAATCTGCAGCGTACACAAATAGCATTTCATGTGGACAGCTTTGCCTGTGAAATTCAGTGTGAAGGAACTTCAGGTGAAATATTGACTAACTAGATTGTAAATAACTACTAACATGCATGACGATACCAGTAACTAGATGTGTTGCTTCAGAACAAGACTGTGTGGTGCAGATCCAGCAATAATTGTCATGTTCTCCTTTTCTCAGCGTTTAAGATCTTCCTCTCCTCCAGGCTGGTTACTGGAAATAGTTAATAAATTCTTGGTCTGATGCAGATTGGCAAATACTACATATCTACACTCATTAACCTGGAATTAAAATAATATAGTAAAAGGAATCAGAGAACTTGAAGAGAATGCTTTCTTCGTTAGAACTGACATAAATCGTATACTGTTAAGATGGTAGAAAATACCAAGATCCAACCATAAACACTGGGAAGTTATGGAGAGACTTTCTTTGTATGACCATTTTTATAACATTGTCAAAGGTGAAAAAAATTGCTTCATTTTTCAATGCTTACTGATTTCCCATGTATTGAAGTGGAGTCTGCAAATGTTATTCTAATCAGCTAGGAAAGCTCTTCCTAAACAGAATTGTTCACTTAACGTGACAAATTTTGTTGCATCCTGAGTGGTGTTTCTTCCCCACGGTTTAGACTGAACCCAGGCCCTACTGCTTCACCTTGTCTGTCAGCTCTGTCATCCCATCAGGACAGCCAAGAGGAGTTTTACCATGAAAAGGTACATTTCCACACCCAATCCTACAAACATGCCACACCTCCTGGGAAAGCCTGAGTACTCTCCAATGCATTTTGCCTGGACAGAACTGTCCAGGAAAAGCTTTCTCAGAGGTGGCCCTGCTGGCTCTTTCCCTCTGGGAATCACAAGCTTGGCAGTACTTGGAGACTTTGAATGAATGGAGAGGGATTAAGCAGTTTAGTCTGTAACATTCAGGGCAGCAGCATCCGGCTCAGAATTAGAAGTCAGACCTTTCCCTTAGAAAATAAACCTTTTAGATTTTTTATAGGATACACAGAATTGGACAAATTCTTGTCAATTTCAGTAAAGAAAAAAATTTATGATTGCTGGTAAGTCTCTTGACTTAGTCTCCAGAACATGGGGTACAGCCACAAACTCACAGCTCAGACCTCTTTTAATTTAGCACTTTCTTCTTCCTTAATCTGCTCACTCATGTTCTTTCCTCCTCCCCTTGCAGGGAAAGCTGTCCTCTGCACGCCGGGATACCAGTACTCACCTTCCTGCGCACAGTAAACACTCACAAAGCAGCCTGCAATATATCAGCCTTCCAACAGTCACAGCAGCAAGGATTTCTTCAGTTTGGGTGCAAAATTGTGGAAAGGAAGGAAAATAAATCAAATTTTATTTGCCAAGGGGCAAAATTTTGCCTTCAAGTCACTGGCCCTCAACTGAAGATTTATGGAGGGCAGGAACGAAGTGATGTAGTCCTTGAACCACACCCTGTCAGCCCCCAGGGTCCCAAAGGGGAGGGCCATTTTCTGGCCTTCTAAGTTCTTCATTGGATGGCTTTGCTGGCAGGCGTGGGCATCCCATGGAAGCCATGCAGGCAATGGTTCCTTGGACAAGTACAGGGAAGTGCAGTCTTTTATGAGTTGTTCATTATTTTCCACTGCTGTGAGACAGCCATTAATTCTCCTTTCCTGCAATGTGACCAATTAAACTTTTTCATTCCTATTTGCATCTTCCCAATGGTTCTCAGACACTTCCCACAGAGGGTGATTCTGCTATGTGAGGCAGATCTCTGCTGCTGTGAAAGCAAACCTTGGACATGATCCCCATCCAAGGAAGACCTGTAAAAACAGCTGTTAAAACGAGAGGCACTTTCCATATTGGCAAGCTGCAAATCCTCCTGCTCCTCCTTCTTGCTCCCAGGGGTTGTCCCAGGTATTTCTCAGTTCAACCAAAGCTCTTGCACCTCTTCTTCCTGTTCATCCTCACATCTGGATGTGTGCACACAAGGCTCCAGGTGCCTTCCCAGAGACCTGGGTGTCAATAAGCCCAGGTTTAGCATATGCTGCTGCACACCCTCCTGGCAGAAACAGCCTGCCAAAACCCACAGAGATCTTATAAAGGAGGGTAGAAATTTTACCTTGTTTGAGGCTCAATTCTAGAGAGCTTGTTCCTTTTGATTCTCATTTAGTGACGTCTCACAGGCAGAAAGAAAATGCCTGCATCACTGATCATTATTAGACACAAGCTTTACTCTCTGTCCTGAGCGAGGCCTTAATCTCCAAAACACTCATAGCATAGACAAGGCAGCAGAGACCCTGAGCTACATGTTTTGCCTGTGTTTTGGGAATGTCTCATTTAAGCCTTTCCTTATAAATAATCCCAATCACTTTCCACTTCCTCCCTCCATCCACGGCCCTGATATTTCTCATTTTCTCCTAAACCTCTCAGTTGCATCACAACCTACCTCTCAGCATTTCTTTCTGAGAAAACCGAACATTTTCATTTTCAAATGGTAGCTCCAAATGCTGGTTTCCAAATGTTGGATTATTTCAGGAAGGCAAACATGTGCACACATTTTCTCATTAGAGAACTAAAAAGGTAACGATCAACTCCTAAATGTCACGCACAGCTGATATTCCAATTCAAGCACAGCATGTAATACAAGCAGCTATGGTAGGCTATAACATTATAAATGACACCCCATCGGTGATGGAGACAAATCAGATTATGTGTGAGTGGGTTATTGATTGTGCTTAAATTTCTTAATCTCTTAAATCAATGGAAGAATGGTAAATAACAGAGACAACGTGTGCTTGGATGGCAAAGCATCTTTTAATACTTAGGTTTTAATGAGCATTTTTTAATACTCAGTAATATCGTAGCTGGAAAGATGCTTAGCTAGCTCAAAGTATAGGTTACTATTTATTACCAAGATGCCTCAATCTAGATTTCCTCTCTGTTTATACTAGACATCAATCTGATTTACCTCTTGTTCAGTTAATGAAAACATGTTATGCAGTTTTATTAAAGAAAATAAAGTCTTCAATTGACTGCCTCTGAAACAGTACAACAAATTCTGAGGAGATTAGCATAAGGATTAAACATACAGATTTTGTTGCAGGAGTTGTTTTCATGAATACATTCTTAATTGATTGTAGCAAAACAAATACGCACTCTGGTAATGCATGCTGAGTCTCCAATTCAGCATTATTTTAATTAAGTCTTTTGAATGATGAATTTCCATACAGCAGATGTTCTTGAGTATTCAGGTATATAAATACAACCAGTGTCAGCATCTGATAAGCCTACAATTTGAGAGTTTAGGCACATATGAAACTCGGCCAATTGTCAAGAGCTGAAAATGGAAGGAATTTGCTAAACCACTGTTTGCACCTGTTTTGAATTATGATGTTGCTTCCTCCACACTAACCTCGGGGGAAAGAAGGAAAGATCCTTGTGTGCAGTGCCAGAACACAGGGAAGGAGACGTGTTCACTCCCCATTTCCAGTTTCTCATCAACCAACTGCAGCAGCTGATTTTTGGGAAGAGGGAATTCGGGTATATTTTAAGTACTGAGTATTTTATTCAGCAGATCTCTCTACATAACCACAAGCATTTAGTTACAGAATTCAAGGTGAATAAAAAAATGCCAAACCCTATGATGAAGTGATTTCCAGGTTGAAATTATGTCTCCTCACAGATAAATATGTCTTCTGTATGCTAGGCAGTCATTTGTCTTACAAATAACATCTGCTTTGACAGGAGTGTCTAATGAATTTAAAAATGTTTCATGTCACCTTGAGTTTTAAATGAGACAACAAACATTACTGGTCATCAAAGTTTTTGGGTGTGTTCTCATTAAATTTTCATATAGGCTTTTAATCAGTGGACACAGTTCTGTGCATGGAGTTCTTGAGCCTCAGCTCCAGGTTGTTCAGAGTCATCACCCTTTTGCTGGGGCAAATATGTTGATAAATGGACTTGGCTTTCTTTGGTAACTTGACATTTTTATTGCTCTCTGCCTTTAAAGACATATGGGCAGAAAAATTCTCCCTGTTTGGAGCATGTCCAGGATTCCATGGAAAAGCAGCAGAGCCTCTCAGCTCTGCTGAGAGAGACTGAGGAAATGCGAGGCTGAAAAAGGAAACTCAAAACATGCAAAGATCTCCTATGGAACAATATCTACTTTCAGAGAGCACTTCTCTATCCAGAGAACTTTTGGGCTCTGAGACTTACACGTAAAGATGATCTCAAGTCACCAGACAATGCAGACATTTGTGGGGCAGAAATAATGTCTCATATCAGAGTCAAATAAAATTCTGAAAGAATATGAGAGGGAAAATCAGGGAGGATGTTTTATCTGAGTCATTGTAGGAAGCCAGGATGTCAGACTGGAGATGTGATTGGAGTTTAGGTTGAATTGTATGTAATTGTTCACAGGTGTTTTGTCTGGCACCTAAAGTGTGACACCAGGGACTGCCAGCCTGAGGGTAAAGGTCATGAGGAAGAGAATCACCTCAGCTGTCACCAGCACTGCCACATTCAACACCTAGCATTGCCCAGACAAAATTTCTGTGAGCCCATGATTTCATTTGCCCATGAGATATCACAAAGACCTACTGTGAACTATGGATACTGAGCCTATCACCCACCCTTCTGCCCCTTTCTCTGTCCCCTTCAATGTCAGAGCCCCAGGCTTATTTTTAGGGAAACCTGATGGTGTGTTTGATAAAAACGAACAGCTCTTCACACAGGTACTTTTCCATGATCCAGAATCCACGCTGGCAAGGATTGAGGCAAATGACTTGGTGGAGTTTGGTGACAGTTTCCCAGCCTGGGCTCTGCTCTGGGCTCACATCTGGCTCAGCCCAAGAAAGGGAGACCATGGTTGTCTTTTCCAGTGCACCAAAGTCAGGAAAGCAAACAACCCACAGCTCTGAATTCCCCTACAGCCCCCTCAGATTCACAGACAAACACACACATCTTCAATATTTCACCAGAAACACTTCAATGCCTTGTTTTATGTTATATCCTCCCTCAGGATGGATTTCAGTACAAGGTCTGTGTGTGTCTGAAAATCTTCCTCTTCCATATTCAGTGTTCACTTTCACACCTTTCTCCCTTCTTTTGTCCCTTTCATTCTCATCCTGAGCTTTGCTGCCTCTGGAAGCCAAAGGCACCCATCCATCACAGCTTGTTTGACACGAAGGCGATTCACAGCCTCTCAGCTCCTGGCATGTGGACAAATGTGTTGGAGTATGACCTAACATTTAAATAATGATTCACCATTGAATATTATGAGAAATTGGCTGACAATTTCAAGTTAATGCCCTTCCAAAATATACAGTATCAATTCTTTCCTACCATATAACTGTACATTCACTTGGAGAATCTTAAATAAAGTTTACACTTTGCAATTAATTTAGTGAAATTCTGAGTTAAATTACTTGCTATAAAAATATTAAACATATTACAACTGTCTGTACATGGCCTTCTGAATGAAAGGGAAGTTTAATTATTTTAGAAGAGAAATATAAACAGTGTCAAGATTTAACCGCTGCTCAATTTAATATAACTTCTGCCTAATTTTACAAATCATTATTTATACAGTTAACATGCATAAAAAATTAATAAATGACCTCCATAAGATCGCTTTTGGTCTAGTTAAAAATGTAGGCAATTATTACTGTAATGTTGAAAAAAACCACAAGGGAAATCTGTAGTTGCTTCCCAAACACGAAAATCCTGTAAAGGGGAAGCGAAAGAGAGGAAAAATGTATAGAAAGGAACTTCACTGAGCAAACCTTGGCCATGAAGTCAGTTTTGCATCTCTCCTCCAAAGAGAGGGGAGAGAACTTGAAATCAAGGCTCTGAGATGGTGTGGGATTTGCAAGCAGAGAGACAGCAAGGTGAAAATTTCTGCCACCTTCCTGCCATCACAAAGAGCAGCTCCAGGATGGAATGAGGACAGGAACCTGCTCCCAGCCAGACCGCTGCACTTATGGTGGTGAAGCCTCCCGGGGCACTGAGAGCTCTGGCCAAAACCCAGCCCAAGCATTAGTACTACAAAGTGTCTTATAACGGGGGGTGGCATGGGGGGAAGAACCAGAGATCATCAAATTTTCTTTCTGCCTGTGAGTTTTCCATAAGGTGCCATCTGGCATCCCCAGAGAAGTGCAGGCAGGGCACAGGAAGGACTGGGATACAGATACAGAAACTATTGCTCTCTGTTACTGTATTCCAGTGGTTTCAATGTGGTCCATGGGCTGTTCCTAAGAGTATGAGAAAGATAATTCAGAAAAGCAAGGTTATTGATAGCAGACTTGCACCTGTTCTGAATACTGTCTCCCCTTCCTGCAGGGGTCCGGAGACTGAGAATGCAAAGGTAAAAAATCTATATTAGAGAAATAGGTCTTGCAAGGAGGCTTCAAAGGCAGCTTGCCTGTTTCCAGAGGCTGTATGGGATGGACTCTAAAGGCTTTACCAGGCCACTGATAGTGCCAGATACATCCAAACAGCATGGAGGCAAGCTCAGCCCTCCTGAAGTTAGTGAGAGGTTCAGCAAGAACTTGTCCCTCAAGCTTTGCTCTGAAATGCACACTAGATTTTCAAATAGAGTGAATTTTCAAGTATTTATTCCACTTAAAACCTTGTCCTCTGCTGGCAGAGTGCTATCTTCCCTTTCTTCTTTCTTGCTAACGTTTACACTTCCCCACCCTGCTGATTTACATCTGGAAGTGTGGGCTGCAATATTGGAAGGCACCCAGTGTACAGTAATTACTTAATTCCTTTCCAGAAAGAAAGGAAGAAGGCAGGCAGGACTGAATGCAGATAACATTTCTAATGTTTCATTACAGCAGCACACTCAGGTGATCTGACCCCATCCTTATTCCCAACAAGAAATCGAGAAAAAGAAGGAGAGAAACCTGTTGTACCTCCTTCTGAAGCATGATGTAAAATAAAACTTATCAGGAAAGGATACTGAGCTACCACAGGGGCTGCTTCAATACCACAGTGCTTCAAAGATGCTTGTTTGTCAGAGCCCTAGGTGGTACTTCTCTGTGTTTGCAGGATGAACCTCAGCCAATAAAACAACTGTGCAGCACTCTTTTCCTCCTTTATTAAAAGGTTTCTGGCAGATAATAGAAAATTATCTCTTCAGATACTGCAGAGGGGTTTTACTGCACTACACAATATAATAAAAGATATTAATTCTTCCGTAAAATTATTGAGGGTATTTTTTTAATAATCTTTTGGAAGGTCATCAGGATGAGTCCCCAAAACATCCCTCAGCAATGTTATGTGCAGATTCACCTCCAAGTCATTTTCAAAGGAGGAAAAACTCTCCACAGCCTTTAACATAGAAAAGATTCAAACTATTTCCTCAGGGGTAAAAAATGAAGGATGTTCTTTGGCCTCTACTCTGCAGGTCTCTGCTATGTTGATTATTTTCCTGGCTGAATGATCTGAACAGACTTGCTGAGTTGTCTCAGGAGCCAGAGCACTGGAGAGGGATGGGGACCAGAGAAAAGAGGAAGTGGGCAAACAGGGAGTTTGAAATCTCATCTTGAATCAATAGATGCTTTACCATTGGTTTCCATGGAGGCCAAGAGTGTCAGAAAGAAAAGTCAAGAAGGTTTGAAGTCCAAGAATTTTGCAGTTCCATGTGGAGAAAAACAAATCATGTAAGTCCCTAGTTTTCCTACTGTTTCTCCTTTTCCTGATATCAAGTTCCCAGACCCACTCACCTGTATTGCTCTTCACTTTTCCTCATTACTGAAGGCAGAGGAGAAAATCAAGCCACACTTGCAGGTGTGGATTAGTGAGATTCATCAGGGCTTTGCTTTATTTTACCAGGAGTTCAGGCACATGCTGGGCTGTGCCAGTTAAGATCCAGACATTATCCTTCATGGCACCTGACAATGAAATACCAGGATATGATGCCTTCACTCCTATGTGTACACATGAGAAAGAGAATTTCCTTAAAGAAAACCACTGTGCAAATCCCAATTCCATCAATAGAAGAAATTCATGCACCGAAAAGCCTGTTAGCCTGGAAAACCACAGCTACGTGTGGTTGCTCTCCCTATGCAAGCTTATATTTCAGCTCAGAGAGATGCACCATGATTTAGTGAATTTCCTCATCTCTGGGAAGACCAATATCTCTTTATACTCTAAGTTCAAGATGGTATTTAATCATTGTAGTTTGTCAGTGCTTTGCATCACCCTATACAATAAGCCAGCTTAACATGACATTTTCTCTCCTGCCTCTCACACTTCCTGGCACTACAAAGTCTGACACAAAGTCCTGCATCCAGCATGTTTGTGCGACTTGGAATCCAGCTCAGCTCTGCGTTATACAATTAATCTCTCACGTCTCAAATAGCTCAAAGCAGAACCACAGATCCTCTTAACCCCTAAGCCTTGGCATGTTTCAAATCCAGATCTTGACCAGTGTGCCAAGACTGTGAGTCGGATGAATCACGTATGAAGCACAGTCTGAGAAACCTAGTGGGTGTTGTTAAGGTTATTAGGAGTCCTTCAAATCATTTGAGAGCCAGAGACCATCTGGGTTCATGATATTGAATAAACCCTGCCAAAAAGGTGCCAGCTGGACATACTTGCTTTGGACTATTACTGCAATGATATTTTGTAACAGAATCTTATTCTTTTATTTGCTCTAGTAGTGATTTTTTTTGTGCTATTCCCCATTGCATTGAGTTTCCACGGTGAGGCTTCGGTCCTGAAGAGGTTACAAGGATGGCTTCTGTGAGAAGCCGCTGGAAGCTTCTCCCATACCCAGTAGAGCCAATGCCTGCCAACTGCAAGGTGGACCCACTGCTGGCCAAGGCTGAGCCCATCAGTGATGGTGGTAGTGCATCTGGGATAATGTATTGAAGAAGCGGGAAAGAAGCTGCACAAGAGCAACTGAGGTTGGAGAGAGGAGAGAGAAAAACAGCTCTGCAGACCCCAAGGTCAGTGCAGAAGGATGGGGAGAAGGTGGTCCAGGCATCGAGACTCCCCTGCAGCCCCTGGTGCAGACCATGCTGAGGCAGCACATGGAGGTCCATGGTGGAGCACACATCAACCTGAAGGGCCCTGTTCTGGAGCAGGTGAAGGCCTGTAGGAGTCTGTGACCTTGTGGGAAGCCTGCACTGGAGCAGGCTCCTGGCAGGACCTGTGGCCCCCCAGAGAGGGGATCCCACTCTGGAGCAGATTTGCTGGCAGGGCTTGTGACCCCACAGGGGTCCCCATTGGAGCAGTCTGTTCCTGAAGGACTGCACCCTGTGCAGAGGAATCTTCATAAAGTACTGCAGCCCTTGGAAAGTGCTCACATGGGAGAAGTTCATGGAGGACTGTCTGCAGTGGGAGGGACCCCATACTGGAGCAGGGGAGGAGTGTGAGAAGTCCTCCCTTGGCAGGGAAGCAGCAACAGAGGCAACATGCGAGGAACTGACCACAGGCCCCCTTCCCCATGCACTGGGAGAGGGGAGGTAGAGAAATAAGGAGTGAAGTTAAGCCTGGGCAGAAGGGAAATGTGGGGGAAAAATGTTTTAAGATTTGGTTTTTATTTCTCACTATCCTGCTCTGATTTGATTGGTTGTAAATTTATTTTTCCACAAGGTGTGTCTCTTTTGCCCTTGACCTTATCCTGACTCATGAGCCTTTTATTGTATTTTCTCTCCCCTGTCCAGCTGAGTAGGGGAGTGAGAGAGCAGCTTTGGTGGGCACATGGTGTCCTGCCAGGGCCAACCCACAACACCCGTGATGCAGATGAATATAACTACCAAGTATTAACATGGCCTCAGAAAGTGGATCCTGAGGGCTTCCAAGATTGCTGCTATAGAAAGAGTATCTGATTTTTAGGACATAAAAAAATACAGCAAGAACAAGTTAACCTTCACTGGCACGGTCTGTTCCTCGGCATTTGTCTAAATGTGCTATCAGCTGCAGATAGCAATACACTCTCTGTGTCTGGAGGATGTGGGTTACAGTTCCATCTGCTTTGGATGTTCATGCCTTGGCTGCCTTGAAAAGAAAGGGATTGAAAGGTTTGACCCAAGTAGTCCCTTACATCTCCATGTTCTTTATTACAAAGTTCTCTCTAATCCATGTGCCACGGAGGAGCCATTTGTTTCAGGAGTGTTCTTCCTAAGGACACAACTATTTTCTGCCCAATATTTTCCCTAGTTTGATTTTTTTTCGTGATATCTCCATGTGTGGAAAACCAGATTTTCTGTTTGATCTAGGAGCTTATACTTGCTCCCTCTGCAGCTGACTTCAAGGCTTCAACTTGTGCAGGCTGCTGATAAATGACCACGTAGGCTGGCATTTCTAAGAAGGCAAAAGTGTCTGATGTATAAAAACCCACAAGAGAGTGCACAGAGTAGGTCTGTGTGTGTGCCTACTGGCATGGGAATTCAACTTTGTCTGCACATGTAAGTGCAAGGATTTGCAGACAGAAGGAATGCAGGAGCCTGTGGGGTACAACTGTCTTATTCTCATCATCTCTGGCTACCAGTCTGGCCAAGACTTGAACTCAGGAATAAACAATGAAGGTTAAGAGTAGTGAAGCAACCCCTCTCCCACATTAAAATTACTTTGGCTTTAACTTGTCAAAGTTGTATGATTTGTATCACCACGTCACCAGCCAAGTCACAAACAGACTTTCCAAACTATGAGCTCAGCCCACAAATCACACTCATTAAGGTTTCAAATTTTTTCAGAGTACAAAAAAAGGAACTTTTTAACTTCGCTTATGCTCGTGTATGAAATCTCTGCAATTCAATCATTGTTCCAAAAGCTCTCAGGCAGATTACAGATGTTGGCACCTCTGCTATCCTAAATGAATCACTGAGGATAAAATCTTTATTAAGCTTATACTTCTTGGCTCCAAAGTAGAAGTGCTGTGTGTAAAATCAAGGTCTCAGAAAGCAGCAGCAGCGTTTCATTGGGTCCTGCATGATCCAAGAGGAAAGGGTGATCACAATGCCAGTAATGTAGTTCAGCAATGGCAAATTAAAGAGGAGTAAAAGGAGTTTTAATCTTTAGGAGAGCACATGGCAGTATCTCCCCCAGTCAAAAACATTAAAAATTCAATGTTTTATTAAACAGGTTTCTGCAGGGGAAAATGCTGTGCTGCTAATTTGGAATGAAATATTAGCATAGTGCAAGCAAGCTCAGTATAAGTTAACGTTTCCAAATTCTCACTTGCCTAGTAGGAAAGGTTACTTAAAGGATGATAAGTCTGAAGACTGATTAGGTGTGTAATCATGGTGTTATTATGCTAATGATGGATTTGTTTGTTGTCGTGTTATCAACAAAAGATTAAGCAAATCCCTACATGAAAGCTTGAGGTGAAACTGTAGGCTAGAGAAGGAGTTTGGGCAGCAAATCTGTGCATTATCATCACTTCTTGTGGAGTAATTATTGCTGTACGGGGTGCTTTTCTCTCAGTTCTCACAGGTGGCAAACCCACAGACTTTGCTGAGCAATTTTGCTTGCAGTTGTGTTGCTCCTTGGACTGACTTGGTTTCCAAAGGCTGCGTATTTCGGTGGAGTTAAAGCAGTTTCAGCAGTTAAACCACTGATGGGGGCAGCCAGGAACATCATCTTTTCACACAGAAAGGCATCTTTGGCTAGAGAAACAGCCAGTGGCTATGTAAACTTTTTCTTAATGCTTCAAGCCCGAAAGCTCTCCCAAGTGTGGTCCTCTTCTGCTGGGTTTGATTGAGCTGTACGTCTGGGCACATTCTGAACTTATCCTGCCTTGGAGAATCTCTGCGGTGCCATGGGCGTCCTATCCCTGCCAGCAGCCCAGGCTGCTGGGCTCAAACCTGAGCCTCCCGAAACAGGGCATGGAAATGAGGGGGGTGGCCAGAGGGTCTTTGCAATGAACTTTCTCTGCCATATCAGCATGTGGCCAATAACTCAATCGTGTCTGTGCATCAGTATGCACCGGGCTGGGGGGAGGCAGAAATGCGGTTTGCATTCTGATGCAAATGCCCTGCTCAGGCTCTCGATGCAGAGTGTTGCTCTGTGTCTTGTGCCTGTTCCATCCTGATATGATCCACTGGGATTCCTCAGGTGTTTGGATTTCTCCTTTTAGGGCTTTTTTCCCCCCTCTACACCTATTTGTTTTAAACATTCAGCTTTTAGGAAGTATGCCTTGTAGAACACATCCTGCAGAGTTCTGGTTAAGCACACCTGAGCTGAGGGTTGATCACTTACCACTATGGTNGGTAGAATACATCCTGCAGAGTTCTGGTTAAACACACCTGAGCTGAATATTTCGGTCTACAATGTCATAACTTGTTATGACAGAGATGAGTTTGGGGTGGGGGTTGATCACTTACCACTATGGTTGCCCAAAAGAACTGAAGCAAGATTTGGACTCTTTGGCTGTATAAACTCTCTCAGCTTTCTTGAAATCCATACAATGCCAAATTTTTCAGGATCTGAATCTGATCCTCTGTGTTTATAGACTAGGCAGCAAAACAACCTCCCACATGACAGTGTCTGGAGCTGGTTGTGGATATTTGAGAGTCATGTCACTGTAATGGAGTTTTCCTTTACAAATACTTCACCATTTCATTCTGGGAAAACAAAAAAAAAACCCATTTGGATTAATTTTAATTTTTCAATGTAGGCATATTTCAGAACATTTTGGGTCTTCATAATAAAATTAATTTCAATGTGTTCTCTATTTTACCTTGCAAAAATATCTTGGTTTATAATTCTTTTTCCTAGAAGAAGAGAACCTGAAGCACTTGTGAAGAAAATACCAAGTGAAGAAAATACCAAAATTACAGCTGGCCCCTGACAGAATTCTAGCTGAATATGTACCAACTACCTTATTTGTTTGTCATGATATGAAAGAAAAACAGATCTATATAGAGATCACAAACACTGAAATCATCATGAAACCGATTACGTTACCTCAGTGGGACATAAATGTGCCTAATTTTAAGTATGCTATCTGCAGGCTTTGCTGAATAGGCAAACTGAGTAACTTGACGGATATCTGCAAGCTCTTCAATAAAGTAACAACATACTCTAAAGTGTAAAGGCATCACTGGGACCCACTGAAACCTGTGTGTTATCACTGGAGCAGTAGTCCCAGCCACAGTATGTTTTATTTTTCCATGTCAGGGACAGTAATAGCCTGAGTGTCTCACAGCATAATGAACACTGTATTGACCAACAATGCTATTTAGCACAGAATTCTCCATAGTGAGCTTAATTTCCAGTCTTCTTCCAGTCCACATCTGCACTCTTGTTATGTGGTTCTTGTCAGCCTAAGCTGGAAAACATTTTGGGCATGGTCTGTGTAGATTTTGCTGGGTTTAATGTAAAATCTCGCAGTTTTGCCCCCCATAGGAATACCAGATATGCAGAGTGCTGAGGGGTGAATTCTGGCTGACAAACTTGGAAGGTGGACAGGGAGATTGCAAAGGTTGGCTCTGCCGCCAGGGCAAGCCAGTCCCAGACCTCTGGGGAAAATTTGAAGAACGGTGCCAAGTGCAATGTGGCTTTTAGTCATCATAATTGTATTTATAAAGCTACCAGGCCACCTGCTCAAGTGCTTGAGCTGCTGCTCAGCCGATTAAAACACAGTAGCCAGGTCATAAAATATGTATTAGAAGAACCAGACAACGTGTTAACTCGTGGCACGGAGAGGGAGCAAGCCGCACCCTTGAGCAAACACAAGCAAACACAAAACCTATAGATTGCCCCAAATCCAGCATCGTTGCTGCCATGGGCCAGGGATGCCAAATCAAAGCGTGAGCTGGAGCTGCGGGTGAGCAGGGCTGGAGCTCTCAGACGGCGTCTGCCAGGAGCTGCCAGCCCTCGGGCACTGCTCCAGGGCTCTCCTTGAGCGGCAGCTTTGGCCACGGACACTCTGCACCGCGCCGTGACTTGCTGCGAAAGGTCTCCTGACACCCCTCGCCCCCACTACAGACAGCCTTGGAGGATATATGCGCTGCTCTGCCTCAAAATGGTAACATCTGATCTTTCCCCCCAGTCACCATAGTTACCTTTTCATCTGAAGGAGGGAAATGGTGCTACGCAGGGTGTTTTTGTCTGCGGTGGTTTTGTTTTGTTTTGTTTTTTTCAAAGGAAACTCACTCAAGACGAAGCACTGATTCAGTTCTGAATCAAACACATCTTTCCCATGTTTCATTAACAGCTTTTCTTTGTATGTTTAAGTAACTGAAAACTTTAACAGGTATTCAGGTACAGCGAAGTCTGGACCTGTTTTCAATAGCTGCCTTAAGTGCAGGAACAGTTGTTCACCAACATTTTCCTGAGTAACAAAATGAATGCTTTACCAGAAAACAGCATCTCAATATTCCCAGATCTACTGTAAGGTCAGAATCAACAACACCCCTTTGCAGACTGAGTACTGGCCATGTACTTTATTTATTTCAAACACTGGCCAGTATAGAAAATCTGAAAATAAATTCTAAAAATCATTAGGACATAAAAAACCAAGCAAACAGAAATAAAAAAAATTAAATGGTTAGGTGCTTTGGGTTTCTTACTTGCTAGGAGCTCTAATTCTGAAAAAAAATTAAAATTCTTAGAAGGGAGGAGCTCTGCACTGCTTTTGAAACAGGTGGGGATATTGAGAAGAAAAAAAAGATATAAAGAATTAAATATAGTTAGGAAAGTTCATTATTCATGGCAATAAATGGGGATCTTCCTCTCCAAAGATAAAGATTTAACATTCATCTAAAGGAAAATAACTTATAGGAAAGAAGTAGCTTATCACAGAAAATATGAAAAACATGTTATAAAAGTAACTCTTGCTTACATGGAAGAGGATTGCTCTTGGAAAGAGCAGGTCACTCAGCAGGCCAGTCTCTGGCTTTGTCCTATGTCTTTTGCTCTAGCAAACCCAGCAAGAGCCACCAGGAAATCTCTTACATCAGGACTCCTCTGGAAGCAGAAGGATGAAACCAGACCCTCTGTTTCCATACCTGTCCCCCTCTGGGACGAGGGAATGAGGGGATGTCAAAGCACCAGTTCTGGGCTGGCAACATAATCCCTGGGATCCAGCTGAGCCTGGCATCATTTACAGTGTCCCTGAGGCTTCTCTCGTACGTGACCAACTCCCTCAAAACCTTGTTTGTCACCTTTGTTTCAAGCCTTTCTGTGTTATGCCACTAAACCAGCCCTAGGAAAAAGCATGTTCTCTTGGGGGGTAGGGGGGATGATGAGCATTTTCCATAAGAGAAAATAAAAGGAAAACATTTTGGCTTTCTACTCAGAAATATTTTGTTCCATGGTAGCACCCCAGGCTTGGCCAGGGGACCACAAGGAAGGGACCACATGATTCAGTGCAGTAGCAGCAAAGCATTGCCCCAGCTGAGGTGAGCCCTCCTTACACCTTCCAGCCAGCTGTTTCACCTTTCCAAACCAGGGCATTTGGCTCCAAGACTGAATACTACACTTACAGAACAAATGGCGAAGTTTTGATCTGGTTCAGAGTAGCTCCAGACGAGGCAGGGACACATTACCCATCTTCAATCACAACGATTTGTTCCTAGGACCACCTGTGGAGCCAGAGGAAAGGAGGTGTTGGACATCCGCATCCCTGCCCTGCCCATAACCAACCATTTCATCTCCAGATAGGACTCAAACTCGAGACTGAGTATGAAGACAGCTGGAAGTCTCTTGAAGAACTATCCTTCCTTTGCCCCTCAGCTTGCTTTAAAACAAGCATGACTTTTTCTGTGCTTTGCTTTGTACTTTTTTTTTTCTGGGGACAAGAAGCGGTTGTCAGCAGAAATTTCTAGACATCTTTTAGCTTCCTTTAGCCACAAGGAATCTTAAAATTAAGATAACTGCCTGATATTTCAAACTGCATTCTCACCGATCCCTGTTCAGATAGTTATTCTTACAGTCTGTGTTGGGTCGAGGAGTTGAAACCATGTTATGTTGCTTGGTAAAAAAACTGTTCCTGGTGTTTTGCAACACTTAAGCCACTTTCATGTGTCTTCATTTCCCTAATAGTCTTTTTCCAATCAGGTCTCAACACAAGCTGTCATCACCAAAGCCTGAGAGAAAAATCTCTCCCCAGTCCCAACCTCCATTCCTTAGAAGACCATAAAAATTGCTATTCTAAATAATTCACCAGCCTGGAGAAGTGTGATATTTAGGCATCTGTAAGAGTTTCCAGCATACCAGTATAGTGACCTTCCTCTTCAGCCTCATTTGATAGTCCTGTTCCTGATATACATATGGCATCCCATTTGAAACTCATCAGAAGTTTCTTAACACGCAAATATTTACTCTTTAAAAATCTGCTTGCCTCCTTTTCCTAAAATCATTGCCCTGAATAAGGACAAGACTTCCCAGTAGAGATCATCTGTTCCTGAATTTGGGGCTTTCATGCAAGCATTTACTGTAAACCTGAAACCATTTGATATAAATTACTGCCAGCTCTGAGCTGGTCCGTTTGTGGCAGGGACAGCGAGAGTGCGTACCCAGACCACGCACATGGCCATTCTGCCAGACGCCTGTGATTTATGGTTCCAGGAAAGACCAGTCCCTCTCCCTGTAACTGAATAATGTGCTTACAGGTCAAAAGTTAGATACCTAACCCTTACACTCAAAATCCTAGGGAATACAAACAACGGTGGTACTTCTGCCACATACCATCTTGCTTTTCTGTAACATCATTTTAGGAGGCGGAGTTGAAATGTTCAGCCAGTTTGCCTACCTTTCTGTTAACAATAAGATCAAAGCAAAACAATAGAGAAAAATTAACCCTATTTCACCAGAACATTATAGGAATAATATGTGGGTTTATACTTTCAGCTTTTTATTTACATGGTTATCTCATGCACTTCATTGCACAAAGCTGTTCTTGTTTTTTCCCATGATGTTGATAACTATCATTTCACATTAAAGGCTCTTCTTCTCTGACAGGTTACTTTCCCCAAGCCAACTGCAGAACCATCAATGTACTGATTAATGAATGAGATATCCGGCCCTTCAAAAATGCAGACTGATTTGGACCTTGCCCTGGCAGAACAGAAAATAAATCCCAAACCTGTAGAAATTCTTCTGAGTCTCTTCCTCTATCACAAATGAAGAATCACTTGAGGAATATTCATGTATATGCACATCTATTCACTCATGCACTTTATTATGCACAATACAGCTAACTGAGAAAAAAAATTCTATTACTCAAGTAGATTATTTTGTTTTCTGTAAAATTGTAGCTGGAACGTATTGTAGCATTTTTATTTGAAGTATGCTAAGCAGAGTACAGAGTCATGTTATACATAGAATTGAATTCAAACCAGAGGTTTCTACTTGGTGTTATAATCAGAATCTCAAGATTGAAATGGTGGAGCTTTTTGCCCAAAGATGCTGTGACACCTCAGTCTGTTGAGGCTTTCCAGACCCATTGGACAAAGGACTGAACAACATGGTCTGATCTCAGAGCTGACTCTGATCTAAGCATAATGTAGGATTGGAGTCCTTTCCAGTCTGGATTATTCTACAATCCCATGACATGAGATAGCTGAAAAGTGTATCAAAGAAGGTGCAGAGACTGGATGACAAAGGAGGCAGATCTGGAAAACAAGCTGTGTAGAAGACTGTTTAAATACTATTTTAAATAGGAAGTGATTCAATTCATCATGACAACCAGGTGGCACTAATACCCAGTGGTGCCACTTACTGCTTACAGTTGGCTAGGAAGTTGTTTGCAGAAATGTTTTTGTAAAAAAGAGGAAAAATTTTGGGAAAAAAAAATCAGTATGTGATTATATAAATACTGGGAACTGGAAACACAAATCTTAGCAACAGAGGAACATAAACTTCTAAACTAGAAAGGATGATCGCTCCGGGATTATTCAGCTCATTTCCATGGTTATTAGACCTGCTTCTTTATTCTCTGAGATAATTCCATAAAACTATTCGGGTGGTAGACATACATGACACCGCATCTGCCTTTACCCTAAGCAACTCGATTGTTTGTTTTTCAACTATAAAAGTGGTAAAGAAACTGTACAAGTATTCCTTAATGTAATTTACTATCCTACCACCATCTGCTACATTTGGCACCGAATGTGTAGCTGAAAACCCTTTCAAAAGAGTGCCCTGAACCAGGAAGCCGATTCAGACCAGAACCAATTAGCATTCCCAGCCTCTCCCAAGGCACACAGCAGCAGAAGCGCACACACTGATGGTGCCTGCATTTTAGAAGAGTTTATGTTTTGTGAGCACGAATATGTCGAGGAACCTGTTTCAGCTGTAGCACCTCTGTCCATTCTGCACATCCCTGACACCAGCAATGAGAGGGCAGTGGAGAGACACGTGCAGGGAATGCACAGCTGCTCACTCGTGACCAGTCGGAGCGGGTGCAGCAATAGCTCCATGGCAGAGTGTGTCCCCGTGTCTTGCACATATGTTGCCCATTGCTGCCACTGAATGTGAGCCAGACCTCGGGTGAACACTAAAGAGTTGGTTTAGGATTCAAGGCTGCATCTCCAGCTGCTGTGAATCACTGTGCTTCTCCTGTTGCCTACAGCTCTGCACCCTCCACCTCAGCAATCCCCTGCTGGGTGATGGGGTCTTGCCAAGCTCTGCTCTACTCCATGGAGCACTCAGCAGCCATGCCCAGCTGATGGCACCTGGGATTTCACAAAATCCATGAATCATGCTTTTGGCAAGCACTTCTAATGAAACCTAAAGTGAAACCATGTGAACGGGCAACCACAAACTCACTCCAGCTCCAGTAGTCTTCTGAGTGGTGTGTGAAAGGAGTTCAGGCTTTGGTGTGGCCCTTCAACAGAGAATAAAATCCCCTGCTTCCTTGGACATTTGTTGGAAATTTCTCCTGAGCCTGTGACGTGACAGCTGGGAAACCTCCATGGAGGCTGATAGATGAAAGCAGGAATGCACAGTGTTCATGATGTGATTCCAAAAAATCTTCTGCTCTAAGTCATGCTCCAAACTCCTTTGGATGAGACCAAGGGCTGACTGAACATGTACGGGAGTACAGTGAAAACATGATGATTAAGAAAATCAGTGGCACCATTATTGTTTTTAATCTTCTTGACAGGCGTTTTGGGTTGGGTCTTTTTTCAGTTCTGCCATACAGTGGCTTATCACTACTGAAAGGGCTTTAGAGTTCTGCCAATTAAATAATTACACGTAGGAACTACACCACGTTACAAGATGTGAATATCTATTACTGGGAAAAGAAGAAAGGAACCAAAGGGAATATTATTGTTGGAAAAAAAATAATAATGTGCAGATCTCCTATTCAACAATCAGCATCAGGGCAGAAAGCCAAGATCTATTCCATCTGCTGATCTTAAAGGAGAAGAAATATTAAGAGCAGAAGTGATCAAGCCTAAAAACACCAGAGCCCCAAAAAAGTATTAACAAATAAAAGCTGTATTCACATGCTTAGGAAGAGGCATTGACAACAGAGGGCATCCTCAATAGCCCGGGTGATTAAATACAGAATTATCTCAGTGAAGTGGATACTGCACAGTGGGCTTTTGAGGAGAGGAGGAGGGGTGTCAGATGTATGAGATATTATGATCTAGACAAAAATCACTACAAAGCTGGTACACAAATGCTTGAAAAGCCTTATGCAAAGAGTAGTTACCAATAATCTGCTGTCAAACTGGAAGGTCACACCATGCGAGCCCCATAGAAGCCTGTCCTCTTTCCATTGTTGTAGGATACTTTTATTAATTACTTAGATCATGGGATGGAGAGTACACATAAAAAATTTGAGGATGACACCTTACCGGAAAGCTCATGAGAACGCAGGATTAGATTTCAACATAATCACAATAAATTGGATAAATGACCTGAAATCAATAAGATTAAGTTCAGTACACATGCTGTATTTAGGAAGGAAAATTAGGAGACTGAGAATGTCTCTTAGAGCATATTATAGCAGTAAGGAATCTGAAGGTTTTAGGTGATCACAAAATTGAAAATTACCAGCAAACTGGAGATCCTGGAAGAATAGTAGATATCCATTTTTACTGAGCCCTAGTGGTATCTCAGCAGCTCAGTCTGGGTCCTGCATGTAAACAACACCAGAGACCAATAACAAAAATGACAAGCAGATAAAAAAGCGTCATCCCTATGGAAAAAAATCAGATCTTGGGGGTTTTTTTAACCAAGAAAAGAGAAATATGACGCCTATAGGGAGGTAGTGGAAATAGAAGATATGTAACAGCTTGTCGTAACAGAAAACATTATTCTGAAAGGGGTAGAAATCAGTTGTTTTCCATGTTGACAAGGGACTGGACAAAGAAAAAGGTGCTACATTAGCAAGAATAGAGACTTAGGTGAGATATCAAGCAAGTAATTTCTAAAAGGTAGCTAAGGATCTCTGTAAGATAAGGATAGAACAGTCAGTAGAATAAATCCTCAAAAGTGGTAATTGCTAAAGGAAAGGAAAAGTTATTTTCACTGGGAGGGAAGGGAATTACCTGTAGCTATTTTTGCTTCTATCTATTCTATCCTAATATAAATGCTGTTATTAGGATTTCACTGTTGTTTTTGGCCATGCCCATTTCAGAGCAGCATCTCCGTGCATTTCAAGGGTTTGTGTTGTGTCACATTGGTGGAGCATGGAGTGATAGGTTGGCCCAAGTTTGTGAAGTAAACTGACCACCTCTGACTGCAGGTGGGCTACCAAGTGCCCCTGTGCTTTGCTCAGCTACTCACAAAGGCAAGACACAGGTATCTGTAGGGTCTGGTTACCAGGAAACCCGACTGTCAGTATGGATTCGCTGTTCATGGCACTTCCCCATCTCTGCTGAACCGACACTGAAAGCTCTCTCAGCTCTTTGGGATTAATGAGACCCAGACATTTTATCTGACCTCATTATCCTCCTATTCTCCACCCAGCAGCCTCCTTTGGTCATTCTTTTATTTGCCTGCATCACGTCTACTGTAATAAATGAGATGCCTTGAATAGGCAACCACCAATTTAGACACAACTGGCTTTTCCAATATGCAAGAGTTTTGTATGTTTATGGGGTGTGGATAAACATTGATAGCCATCCCATTGTTCTGTTGTTTGGAGGGAGCATTTATCACTGAGATTTATTATCTCATGAATTAAAGAAGTGAATACAGTTTGTCAAATATATTTATCTGTTAAGGGCATCAGAGTTTTACCTGTAGTCCTTTGTACTGGAAATCTTCCTGCTTCCATTTCTCCTGATGCAGTCAGGAATCAAATCCTAAGATTTATTCCTATAGTCACCTGAACATCAAAGAGGTTTGAAAGACAACTTAACCTAAATTTGCATAATTTGTTCTGTACCTTAACATCGTTTTATCAATATTTTCATCTTACCCTTAATGTTTTGTATGCAACCCTTTAAACTTTAGCTTAGTCCTCAAGAGCAGTGGGAACTGAGACATCAGTGTCTATTTTAATTTAGGCAGTAGCACTGAAAGTAATGAAGGCATTTACAGCAGAGATCAAGAGTAATGAGAAGGGTCAGAAGGATAGGAAATACCATGATTACCTTTCGCACATATGCTCAAACCTGAAAAGTCTTGAATTCCTCCTTATACGCTCTATAAACTTGGCTCCCACCTCAGATCAGAAGGAGCACAGGGCACCCTTTCACTTGGACTTTCCCCTAAATTATCTTTTCATCCCCATCAGCCTAATTACAACAGCTCTTGCTCTGAATTTCAAAAGCCCTCTCTCAAAAAGTGAAGATACTGTCCTGTAACAGAAATGTGATGGGCAAAATGCTAGCCCTGTTTGTAATATTTGCAGTCTATACACGTCTATACACTTCTTTTCTCCCCAGTGCAAGTATCATAAAGGGATAATATAAATGTGCACATGCAGAGAACAAAATTGTCATTCTAATATCCAGCCTAGCTCTATATTTTCATTTTTTAAGAAAAGAGAAAAATGGCACTGCTTTACAGGCCAGTGCAAAGAAAAAAATATTGCAAAGACTTACTGCTTCAATTAACTTATGACAGCAAACTCTATTATAAATACACTGTTATTCTTTCAAAGGGGAGAGAGAAAAAGATTGGTCTCCCCTAAAAAGAAGTAAGAATACTTGCAAAGATGTTGTGTAAAGCATAAGTTTCAGGGACTGTTATTTTAAAAAACAGTCCTATTTTGGCTGCTCTTATCTGAGTGACATTGGTGGCAAGCCTTCTTTGATTTCAACAGTACTCAAATTAGGCCAAAGGCAAGGGTTTTAAAAAATGTCACCTGAAGGATTGTTTTGTTTGCTGGTTTTCAGAAGTATGGAAATGTTGCTGAAGGCAGCTCGCTTCAAGGCAGATGAAACACTCATTTGCCAGTGATGCTGAGCAACACCTACAAAACTGAACAGTTTGCAGTAGAGAGTTACCTACATACAAGCTACAAGAGCTGATCAGGTCACTGTGGGCTCAGTAGATGGACTATTGAAGGCTACAGAGACTGAGGAGTGTGTGATCCAAGCACACTTTAATCCCTCTTCCAAGAATGAGAAAAGTTGTTTCCTGTCTGAAAAAAGACTGTCTCAGAAGTGAGATGCATTCAGTCCAAATTCAGGGTCCAAGCTCTGTAAAAGTCTGATCTGTAAGCAGAAGCCAGGCGTGAAGCATGGGAGCAATCTCACCCAAGTACCTGGAATAACTCTCTTGCTTAAACTCAGGCTCTTCCAAACCACCTGGGAAACGAAAATAATATTCAAGTCCGAGAGGCTGAGCAGCATCCTGAGACAGTCACTCTCCCTGGCCTCACCAGACCTGCCAAGTCACTTCTCCAAGGTCTCAGCAGCATTTCTTTGGGGCTGAATTCCTGGTTCTGTTGGTCTCTCCAGACACTTGGGCTGAGATTTGTAGGGTTACCTGGCTAGATTTGTGTCTATCATAATTCATACACCAGGCATCATTCCTCTTCCATTCTGTAAGGTGCACGACATTGCTGACACTTCATTATGAAATGTGATGTTGAAACTGCATTTTTTTTTGTTAGATAGGTGCTTACTATATTCCAATTACCGTAAAATAAACAATTCCCTTACTAGATTTCCCCAGTTGCAAATTACTGAATAATTTCAGTTACTGTGCTTCATTTACTTCAGAATTATTTTATGATCCAGTTGAAAGTTTTAATGATATTGTGAAGTCTTTGTGGCAATCCAAATAGCTGGTCACAGAATGGATTAAACAAGACCATGCTCAGTGTGTAAAGAAAATAATTGCTTAAGGAAGGAGCTACAACACGCAGTGATGAACACTGAAAATTTAAGTGAATGGATGGAGTTACCATATTATTTTCAGTACGATTATGCTGGTTTATATCTGTTGAGGAATTTCACCAAAACAACTTAATAAATGTAATCAATGGCAAAGCATGAGAATGAAGGTAGGGACAATATTGTTTTCACTGCTCCTTAGTCCTTTCATGGTGTCGTGTGATAAGGTTTGTTTTAGAAGGTTCCAAACTCTGGAAAGAAGTGATTCTCATCAAGTGTAAATCAGCACAGCTCTGCTAAAGTCAACAGAGGCTGCATCAGCTGAGAACCTGACCAGTTATGTTAAGCAAGTCTGGTGGTTTTAATATTCTTTGTCTTGAAGTGAGGTTCATGGCCACTTAGTGATATAAAGTATAAATCGAAGTTTTCTCAGCTGCATGCCATGAATCTCATGCAATGACAGTGCTGTCAAGCTGCACTATTGTCTTTTACTGCATACATCAGGCAAGGGATTACTGTAAGTAATTTGTTTTGGAAGGCTGGCAACCCTAATGGGCTGTGCCTGATAGTGTTCAAAGGTTCTGATTAGGCACAGTACACAGAGATGTTCTTTCAACTCGAATCTCCAAAGAAAAAGACTTAATTTTTAACAAATCACTTTCCTCACAGCTTCATCAATTTGGTTTCTTTGAAACTCAGTAGTAAGATGTATCAAAGGAACAGATTGTTTGCCCAAAGCCTATCAAAAAATGCTTTTTGCCTGAACTGAATATACCTAATCTATTTTCACAACTCATTTAGAAATGATCCTGTAAGGACTATTATTGCTGTAATGGTTTGTGAAGCTGGAGCCCTAAGAAAGCAGCAAGGTGCCTCTGTGCAGCTGAGATTATATGAGCATGTTCTGGCCAGCTCTTCCACAAGGACTAAGCAGGAGGAGGGCTCTGGCTCTCAACGCTGCACTGGAGAGGCGAGCCTGGGCTGCTTCTTGCTGGCTGGGAGAAAGTGGTGGAGAGCCTGCTGGAGCTGATCCGCTTTTCCGTGGTGCCATTGACTTTCTGTCAACTATAATGTCATCTCTCTCCCACCCCCACAATAATCCAGAAATTCACAGTTACCCAGTGCTTCACCTGAGCAAATAAAAGCACTGAGATGGCTTCTTGTCTGGTTTCACAGCATGGACAAAGCATTAGAGGACATTATCTGTACCAGATCAAAATAAGGGGGACCTTTCTGCTGTTAAATCTGTCATTAATCTCCCCAATACTTCCCACTCCCAAAGAGCCAGATCAGGAGAGACGACAGTTGCAAATAACTTTAAAAGGATATTATCACATTGATTTACAAAAGAGAGCTTTTAGCAAGAATATTGTCCTTTCACTGTGCTCAGCCTCCATCTTTAATGTTTATTCATTTGGCTGCTTCACAGGGGAATGCAAATCAGAGAAATGCAGGCCCTGTACAGGAGTGTGTAAAATGAATACCACACAGCATTCTGGCCTTCATCTCCTCCTAGCCCAGCTTCCGAGGCAGAGAGATTTGTGTGCTGAGGATCTTGGGAAGAAAAAGCAGCATAGCAGGATCATAAAATCCTCTTTTCACGGAGAAGATGAAATTCATGTGATTCCCTGGGATTTGTGTTTGAGCCACTGCTGTGCATATGTTTGTTTGTGAGAGAATCTGGCAAAATAATTTATTTATAGTCTTTTACTATACTAAACTTTGAGGTTTTTCTGCAAGGCAATGCCCCTGACCTTTCTTTGCTTCTTTTTGAGGTATTGGTAGGGGAAATCTCTGAACCTTCAAAGCTCTAATCTGTTGTTAGAGGTGTCTTAAACTTTCTTTGATAAATAAACTGGAGAAGCAGCTTTAGGAAAGAGCAAAGATGAAGCACTTGCAAGGTGGGAAAATAGTCATCTAGAGCTTCCTTGTGAAATTGCTCATCTAGAAAGAGCTGGAAACTGAACCACAACTGGGGAATTCTTCTCTCTCAGCATCAGCTGGCTCAAAATGAGAATTCTGGTCAGCAGAAGGACATCAGCATCATAGGAGGTGTTTGCTCCCATCTCAGTTGGTTTATTGAGGCAGGTTGGATATATCATCCTCTCGAGGCAGATCGGCCTAAGTGAGGCATGTCCCTCCAAAAAGGCAGGCTCCAAAGGCAGTCCTTTGGCACCTGCATTTCACAGGTATGTGTACTTACCAGAGTGTGAAGAAGATTCATTGCTCTCTCAGCCTCCACTGCTATTAACTTCCATCTGTCAGTTCAGGTTACAGAATAACTGAACAAGCTCCAAGAACAGACCTTACCTGCAAAATGATGAAGCCCTTGGCTATTAAACCAAGCATAGTTGGCTAACAGTAGTTGTATGGCCAAGTAGATACCTGAGTAAAAAGATAGTTGTTATGCATTAAAATTGGTCATTTAGTGTATTTTGACCACACTAGTGCAAAACATTTAAACCAGTTTATCAGAGCCAATAGGGAAATGAAGATATTTTCAAGAGGAATTTTAAGGAGCGAGGGAAAGACTCACTCTTTTGGCCAAATAGAGCTAGGTGCAACATGTGGCTGATGAACTTATCCTTCCTTTGTGCCAGTTGAGGATATAGAGCAGAGAGATTCACCAGGAGCCATATGTTCCTCTCCTTTTCCCTCCTTGGACCCACATGCAGTAGAGGTGGTGGAGGTAGTGTCTGCTCCTGCCAGTTTTATGTTGGTTGGGCATTTCCTCTTACCCAAGGGATCCTCTGGTCTGTGTTTGTGGATGTAGTTCGTTCCAGTCCACATACTCAAGTGGCAGATCTGGGCTAAAAACCAAAGTCAAAGCCTATGGTGGTTTTACTTGGGGGTAGGAAAAAAAAAACCCATAAATGCATATTTTGTTACAAGGTCAAAAGACTGTTTAAGGTATTGAAACAAAGCACCACAGGCACAATAGTCTATGAAGTCAAACCTGGTCAGTGGAAGGACCTGGAGTACCAAAGTACTGATATTGGCTCTGGGTTTATTCAGTATTTTCATTACTAGTGTGAAATAAGAAAGTAGAGGATGTGTTAATTAAACTTACAATTTGACACTTCACTAGGAGGTGTCAGAAATACCAAAGAGGACCAAAACAAAAGGGCTTGAAGAAGCTGAAGAAGGATGAAACAGGATTTAGCTAAGAAAAAGCATGTGCTAATGGCTGAAAGAAAAAGTCAAATAAAATCTAAAAGGAATGATGCCAAAACAGGTGTATTATTATGGTGCTAGAGAGCTCTGCAGCTCTAACCTCAGAGTGCAGCTTAGATCAAGTGGAAAATAGCCATTTGAGAGAGCTAATTGAGTTGGGCTCTGCATACAAAGGGTTTTACCTTAATTTCATAAATTAGAGAAGAATCTATTTCAAAATGAGTAAAACCATGTCTCAGATGCCAGCTTCATTTTTAAAGGCAAGCTGTTTTAAAAATGAGATTTATATTAGTAGAATTACTCTAAAATATGAGCATGTGAGGGCTCTTTTCAAATTATCTGATGGTTAAATGCTGCCTTACATGGCTGGAGAGTTTATCTTTATTCCCTTACCTGTCACTGAACTTTTAAGGAGGGGATGCACCACACCACAGTGGAGTTTCTCAGCCCTTCTCTTTTTAAAATACCATTAAAACCCATTAATGGTATTTTAAAAATACCCATTTCTTTAAAAATGCTGAGGTGGGGCTAATAATCCCACTCCTCAAGGCTCAACCCTTTACTTATTGAGATGGTGCAAAGGCATTCAATGTGAGTACTTCACTGAGCTCAGGGGCCATATTCACCAAGTATATGTACCTTTTACATAATAATTTAGGTCTCTGTGTGTGTGTGAATATGCTGTAGCAAATGTCCTGTGAATTTTGCTCCTTTAGATTCATAAGTAAGATAAGCCTGTAAGTGAGTTACTCTCACTGTTAGTTAGAGTTGTGCTGTAGTAAATACTATATGAACCTTTTGTTAAATTGTTTAGATCAGGCTACCAAGTAAGTGCTGTTACTTTAAGAGCTGTTAAAACCTTCAGGCCTAAACTGTTAGTCAGGTCTGGGGCTAAGTTTAGCAAGGGAGTCCAGTCCTTATGAGTACTTGTGACCCAACAGGACAAGTTGGGTCCTGTTGTCATTACTTTTTATCTTACCTTTTAGTCATTACTTTTTATCTTACCTTTTCCTATCCTTACCCTTTTTTCATTCCCAGCCTGCATGTAGATAATTTTTGTTTGATATTTGTTTTAGATTGATTTTAGATTTTAGTCCAGTTTTTCCCCATGAGCTTTAACCATCTAGTAAGTAGTGGAGTGAACCTTGCCAATCAACTTTGTTGCACTTTCACTGCAATATTAAACTTGCTTTTGCCAATACCTTTACTGGAGATTCTTTGAGTGACCTAAACCACTCATTTTTGACAAATTCTAAACTGAATGGAAACTACTAGGTGAATTGCAAAATTCCACCAATAAGGAATTGTTGCATTAGGATACTGTAAAATGACTGAAACAGCTCATAGCAACTTAAAAATTTTACCAAGCTTCCATATGCAGAGGAGATTGTGCTTATGAAGCATGAAAGTATATGGGAAACTCTTTTGGAAGCCCACAGATCGTGGCATGGTGTTATTTTTATTTTAAAAACAAACACAAAAATAACAAGGTTGCTATCCATCTTTTAATTCAGTATTTGCTTATATTTGTGTATGAAAGACGTTCTCCCTTTAACAACTGCTTTCCCACTGCTTTGAAGAGACAAGCCAAAATTTCACAAAGACTATTTAACTTGAAGAAATATTTTGCCTAAAAATAATGAAATCTAAAGTCACACAGTAATTTTCTGGTGATTTCACATTCAAATGCTGAACATTATGGTAATGCTCAGCCAGCCTCAAGATGATCAGAGCTGAGCAGTTCTTCCACTAATCAGAAGATCTCTTTAGGTTCAGTTGCCACTCAACAAGTGTTGTTTGAGTTTCACCAGGGCCTCTTTACATTATGCTGCAGGTTTAACCCAATATCAAAGTTAATATACATTGCAGTTATGGCTTTTTGCACTCCATCACAGGCATGAAGGGAAGCGTGCCATTGTACAAGGAAGTCATTCATATCTTGTGCCATGTCCCAGTCCCAGTCCTGCCGTCTGCCGTTAACTGTGTACAAAGGTGAATGAGTAGTTCCTTTGCCTTCCAAGGCGTGTTCTCTTGCCCAGAAATTATGTCAAATAGTTGTCATTTGAGGCACAGGAGCATGTCCTTTTGCAAGGGCTGTGACTTTGTCTCAGCCACAAGTTCTGGTTAGTTTCACAGTGGTATAGTAATTACATAAATTTTTTTAAAGGTGCTATGTGAAACAGCTCCTCTTCAGTGAAGATACCAAGTGTTTGCTGCATGTGGGTGCTCCAAGGAGTCAATAGCTTAACAAGGTGTCAGAGGGTGAATGTGCAGACACTGCGTTATCAAGACCTTCAGCAAACAGTATTTCATTCCCTCTTCTGGTGTAATCTGCACCTGATGGGTGCTGCACTCCGTGGGGTGATCCTGTTTCCAACCTCAGGTGGGCCACAAGAGCAATGTCTTATATTATGACATCCCACTGGAGCTAAGGATTTAGTGTTCACAAATATCTGAATATATTTACATACATTTGTATGGGTTTATTTTTTCTCTTTCATCTTCATGAAGAATGGTTTCTGCATTAAGGACCTTTCAGCAATAAGATCTTTCCTTCTGTGAAATTTCTCCAAGCAAAAATTTTCCTGTCTGGATCCATGCAGTTTTAGGAATAGTGCATGACAGTGTGGTTACTCAGTGTGGAATCAACTTCTTTCTAGCTTGATTTTTTTTTTAAAACCAAACACAAAGCTTTGTGTTTCCAAGACAATCCCAGTCATTTCTGATTGCTCTCTTTATAATTATTCTATACCACTTTCAGAGCAGACTTGGAAACCTCTTGTGTAAGGTGAATCTTACTAATTTTGCATTCTCCATAAAACTGTGAACCCGTGCCCTTCAGGGGTTGAAGCCAAATCGATATGACTTCAGCTCTGGAAGCAAAGATCCAGAGAAACCATTTAGCAGCTTCATTGTTGCATTTATACAGTAAGTTGCTCTGGGGTAATGTTTTGTCATCCGTTTTTACACTTGACAAATTTTAATGATTATATTGCCAGGATGGGTGTACTGTGAGATGTCATTAAACTCCTACCAGGTTTCCTGTTTGAAAACTGCCTTGTTAGTTCTATTTAACTCACAGCACATTTAACTATTAACAGGACACAATCAGCATTTTGATGTACGGTTGGGGAAGAGAGAAAGAAAATAAATGTCTTGCATCTTGTGATTTTTAAGGGTGTTTTCCTCCTTTTGTCCTTATAGTCACTGAGATTTTGTGCATGGTTACTGTAAAACGGGTGTGAGTTGTGCATACATGTATTCACACACATGCACATGCAATGGCTTAGCCACAGCCACGAGGGCACTGAGTAAAGCAAGTAATTCACATTCTGAGGCTGGACCTGCTGGCTTTTATCACAGTTTTCATATCAGCACTGCTAGCTTCAGCCCACTTGTAAGACTCTCATTAATCTTAATTCATCCTCCATCTACCTTAAAATGTGCCTCGAAGTCATTTTTTTCCCAGCCCTTTTAAACCATGCTCAATCTCCCAGGCTAAAGACAAATTTATCAGCCTTGTGCAGCAACGTCCAGTATCCAAGAATATTTCAGCCTTTTGAGAAAATCTGTTTGGGTTTTCACATGGCTTCTTCTTCAACCTTGCGTTTCTAGAATTTCCCCCAAAACCCAGGATTGTTTCATTAATTACCAGCATTGCCACCACTGGAATATAAATCTCCAGACATGAGGGCTAAGTACAATTGTTTTAGAAAAGATGACTTGTCTCTGCACAGACTATGTCACTTCCTCATTCATCACCCTCAAGTGATCACAACTGAATTACTCCCCACCACTGCCACTCATTTTTCAGGCCTCTTGCTAATTCATGGGGGCTTGTTAAAATGCTGCAAGCAAAGGTGCCCTTCTGATCTTTCCAAACATTCACTAAATGGTTTGAATTTATTCATTGGACTAAGCTCATCCTGGATCATGTCTCTTTTTTGTGTCTGTCTCATTGACTTTTAAATTTTCATTAAAGCTGCAGTGTCTTTTTGTTTGAAGCCAGATCTGTTGAGGAAAGTTACTGATTTGAAGGGAGAGGGGTGGAGAAAATCTACACAAAATTACCACAGTCACAGCAGAAACAAAACATGACAAACAAGGAATTAGCTTTGCACAGAGCCATCAGCATCTTGGACTAGCAGGAGCTTGAATTTGGTCTTAGAAGCATTTGGGGAGCAGCTGGTTCCCCTTGAAAGCAAAGGGGATGATTCTAGAGAAAGGGTTCCAATAGCAAAACTTGCCACTTTAACTTGACCTGCGTTTTAAATTCAACCCAAACAGCATTTTCAGATGAATGACAAAAAACCCCCATAGCTCATGATGATGTGTCACAAAGTTCCCACCTGACAACACCTGAATAGTTCAGGCTTCCAAGTCCTCTTGCATTCCTGTTTCTCATATACTGAATTTCAGAGTTGCAAGACTGAGAGGAGTCAGAGGAGGAAATTAAGAGGTCTCACAAGTCAATAGAGGTTAGGGCAAAAGCCAGCTGATTGAAGGACTGACACAGTACCTGCCTCCACCATTGTGAAGATGAGACTTTCAAAGCCAGTGGTGTAAAGCAAACAGTAACAGGAACAAGCCCCTCCTTTCCCTGACCTTGTCACACTCTCCACCTGTCATGGCAGCGTTGGGAGTTATAATGTTTAATCATCCATCCCAGAAATACAAGCAACGGAGAAAATTCAGATGTTCCACTGGGAGAGAAAGTTTCCTCATCTTCAGCATTGCTCTGATAAGGCTTCCCTCATCCTGGGGTGGCTGCTTGGAAATTATAAACGCCTGCCTGGCAATCAAGGGCCATAAGCAACAAGAGCAGCAGGCAGAAAACAGCATCCAAACCCCCTAGGCCAATATAATTTTTTTCAAAATAGTTGATGTTTTGGGCATTTTGCTGATCTTTCAAAGTAAAACAAAACAAAATGAAACAAACCCCCATTCTCAACAACTTTTGTTAATGGCTGAGTCTTTCATGGCTAAGGGAAGAATATTTATAGGAAATACTTACCTGCCATAGCGCCAGCCAAAAGCCTTATGTGTCTGACAAACTAATTTCTAATTAAGCAGTCCAGTTAATTAGACCAGGGGTTTTAGGGTCTAATTTGTGAGCTGAACCAAAATTGCTGGGGTGTGAGCTTGGCAACTCCTCTTGAATCCCACCCCACCACATCCCTAGGTTAACATGTGTCAGGGTGTGTGTGCTGTGTGGTGGTACCCAGCCCCTCCCAGACAATCTCAGCGATGGGCTGCAGAGCCATTCCCAGGGATCTTCTGGCATTTGCCCTTCAGAAAGCAGATCCACGTGGCTTTGAAGAGGATCCCATACTTCTTAGGCACAGTAAACACTGTTAGAGATGAAAGGATTATAGTAATGTGCCTATGAAAAAGGGAGTAGCTTCTTTTTACCACTATGTTATATCCAAGCCCCAGCTGGGAAGAGAGGAGAAAAGTTGTGTATACAAATATACTGTGGTGTATTTGGTTTTCAAAAACTTGTCACTGTTGAGCACCCAGAAATCTGGTCCTAAATGAAGTTGGAAACTGGCATGTTCTGAAAGTTCTCTTTAAATGAAAAGTTTCAAAGCTTATTGCCTTTTATAAATAACAGTAAGGTCTGCTAACACCAACTCCAGAACTCTGAGCCTTGACTAAACACCAAATCCTTCTCAGGAATGGCACTGATGTGGAAACAATCTAATAATTAAACCAGTGACATTTCAAATGTGAGAAGTCAGAGTGATTTTCCATTTTCCAGTGTGTCCTTCTTTAATTCAATATTTATTTAGGTGACACTCCGCTGAGTTAAACAAGCTGATTCCTTTAGGATCCTTTCCCTTCTCCAGGGTAAAAAAGTCAAGACCTGCTCTAACCTCTTTGAACATTTATGGAGTGTTTATAATATGCAAACACACCTTTATTCCATTATTTGGCACTAACAATGTTTCTACAGCTCATTATTTCCTGCATGAAATAATGCTTAATTAGTGCTGAATTACAAGGGAATTGCTGTGGAACTACATAAGCCATCCTTGCAAATCCCATAATTAATTCAATGTGATTGCTGCTATTGCATTGAATTCTAAATGGATTCATAATGATTAGAAACCTGAGGCATACCTGCCTCTTATTGATCAGTGTGTGACAACAGGATTTCTTTATAGAGAGGTCATGCGGACAGTATGTTGATACCAGTACCTGAAGATTTTTAGTGCCTCTTGGGAGAAAGCTGGTGAATGTGGCATTTAAATCCAAGGCTACAGTGATAAATGAATCAAATCTCATCAGTTTTTCCCATCCTTACTGGGGTTGCAAAGTTACTAACCCTGATGAGTGCACAAATCAATTGAATTTAGGTTTTGGTGCTGAAGACTATAATTTCAGGTGATCCTGAATTTAACCAGAGGGACACTTGTTTCTCAGCTCAGGTACAGTGCATATGTTTACAAGGCTATATTTCTATGAGTCTCATCCATCTGCCATAGAACATTTCTCTCCAGTTTTGCTGGATGATAGACAGGATCTTGAGTTCACAAAGTTGCTCTGTAGACATGACTTCATCCCTGAGATGGGAACAACTCTGCATTTCGCCATGGCCACCCTGAATCGGAACATGGGGAGCAGGGATGTATGTATCCCTACACCATTCAGCCCCAGCTTTCACCTCTGCACTGGGAAGTTCTACAAGCCTGGTGATGTGTGGAGAAGCATCACCAATCCCACAGTTTGGACATCTGCCTTCAGTGTGAGCTGGGAAGAAATTTGGCCTGCTGTTTCAATATTCTCATTCCTTATTTGTCCAGTCGTGTTCATGATCTTGGGGGAAGCATGCTGGGACACAGGTCTACCTTCTTTCACTCACAGGTTATTAGCTTCCCCATTCTAAAAATCCTGTTATCATAGTCTCCCATGTATTGAATCCTGCACCCCTGGAAGCCGATGCCAAAATCACTACTGATTTCAGTAGGAGCACTTTCAGGTACATTTGGTGGGTTATTTTATCTTTACTCTTTTTTTGCCTGTCTTATAACAGATCTTCCTGGTTTGTATTATCCTTCAGACTCTGACATTTGGAACAGGTTAGGCTGACACAAACATTTCACTTTTATACCCCCTGTGTAAGATTTATTCCCACAGACTTATATTGGTCTGTGTTCAAATTATCAGTGGTTCCAGGCAGTCTGCTTCCTTGGGCTATGCTGGCATAAATCTACTGACTTTGGGGGAGTTACTTTTGATTTTCACTGATAAATGCAGGAAAAGACTCAGCACTCTCCACCTACAAGGCTTAGATTAGATTCCTCCTGGCCCCATTAATATTGCCACTGGTACTCTTTCTGTATTTCTTTCTCTGTGTACATCAGTAAGTCAGCTTTCTCCCCACCTTTTAAAATTCATTTAACTATTAGGATAACTGAAACTCCTTTCCTTAAAGAGTTCCTAACTGATCTCTCAGTCTGAGATACACTTGAATGCACTTTGGAAAAAACCCTCTGTTTCTGAACCATGTCAAAGGCTGGAGTTAGAGAGGACAGTCTGGGTCATTGAGTCTCATCCTTCACAATCTCAGCTAAACATGTAAGGGATGCTTAGTCCAGACTGGCCTCAGAACATCCCCTCCCGACAGATCCCAAACCACAAGAAAGTTCTCTCTTTAAAAATGAACACAGGATCGTTCATGAACCACTTATTTCCACAAAGCAAAATCTACCTGAATTATTATAAACATCAGAGGACACAGTGAAATACAGATTGTGTTTGCAAGGCACTGTACTTTAGTGGAAGAGAGCTGAAGGAATTTGGCCCAGAGGGGGATATTTAGCACAACTGGGACCAACCACCAGTGTGTGCTGATGTGGTGACAACCTGAGGCAGTGTAGTCATGGCTGCATGACTACATGTCATCAATCACAGGGAAAGTGGGCTAGAATGGGTAAAAAGTTCCTACAACCCCTCTGTCACCCTTGCAGGGGTATTTACAATAGGATCTCAAGCAAAGAAAACTTCCCTGCACCTCCTGGCTATAAAGTTGGAACTGGGCCTTGAATTTCAATGCTATAGGACTATCTCTGTTTATAATCCACCCTACCAGTTCTGGGCTGTGTCTGCACAGGTTGGCCTTGGCAAGATGCAGATGGCAATCTTCCTGGCTTCAAATGGAAACTTGCATCTGACTTGCAATTGTGAGAGCCAACAGTTGGGTAAAGAATCCTTTCCATTCACTTAAACCAGGTCAAGATGCAGACGTGCTGTATGTCCCCACAGGCAAAGGTTGAGGCAATTACACTCCCATGTGACTTCTGGAGGAGTTGATCTGCTCCTAAACCTCATTAAAATTATTTGCTTCAGACATGTTCTGGTTTGCACTAAGTATTTGGTACTTTAAAACTAATAACATGGTGGAATATCCTTCCCACAAAATATTCTGCTCTCCTTCCAGGAGATGTAATCTGAGGCTGAGACCAGGAAGCGTTTTGTGCCTCCTGAGCATCCTGCTGCTCAGTCCACATGCCCAGCAGCAATGTAGACAAGAGCTGGTAATCACGCACATCTCAGAGACAAGCGTGTGAAGACATCAAGAACTCAGATACCCACATTTCACACGGAGCACTGTCACTCTCCTGTCGTCTGCTGCAGATGCTGCTGCTCCCTTCTCGACAGCACTGAGTGTTTGACCCTTCCCAAATGGCTCTGCACATTTGACCCTCCCTTGAGAGTGGAAAAGGTTGAAAATGCAAGTCTAATCCCTAACTGTGAAACGCTGGAGCACAATGAGTCTCAGCAATGGCAGGCAGTGACTTTAAGTGGTATGCTTGCAAAATATGCAGCCACATTAACCAGTCAGGCAAGGAAGCAGAGACATTTCCTGAGGTGGGAAATATATTGAAATGCTAATAGACCCCGGCAGGTATTGCTGGTCCTTTGGGGAAAGATACCTAGGAGGAATTTCTTAATTGTATGTTCACCAGATCCTTTCAACAGATCAAAAGAGAGTACTGATATGAGCAAATAAACTTTGATATCTGCCTTTCACTACTGGTACTAATTGGAAGGAAATTCCCTGGCCTATGGACCAACACTTAATTTAAAAACATTGGAAATGTTAATTGAATAATGGGGCAGGGTTGATTAGAAGCATGACCTCATGTCTAAAATGTTAATGAGGGCTCTTGACATGTGGACAACAAAAGGTCATGATAGTATAAACAATGAGATGAGAAAGAACCATCATCTAGAGACCTGACAGTGACATATGAGTCTCATGTGCGAAAGAGCTTTGGGCAGAGAGGAAACTGCCAGCTTCAGAGTTGAGACAGATACAACACAATCTAAAATAAGAGACCCATATTCTGTACTCATGTACTGCCATTCACCTGTATTAGAGTTTCACGGCTACAATTCAGGCCGAGTTTTGGCCGAAGTGCTTAGTTTTCCATTCATCAAGGACCACTGGGTCCTTTCTTGTGCAACCTTGGACCTGATTTACTGGGCAATGTACAGTCAGAGAAGATTACCCCATGATGAGGAGTTAGGGAGGCTGACAGATAACCCTTGGATAACTGTCTGGAAGGGGTATGCAGAGATATGCCATCTTTTTCAACTAAGAAAAGGTCATTCCCTTGCCTTCAGCAAGGAGAGTCACATAATTAGGTCAATAGCTGGATTTCTGCTGTTGGGAAAAGAAAACCTGTGGGTATATCTCATCTCCTTGACAGAATGGAGTCTGTGTCTTGTACACAGACATGCAGCTGGAGAAAAGCAGAAGAGAAGACAAAATACAGAATCACAGAATCATGGAATATCCTGAGTTAGAAGGGACCCAGAAGGATCATCGAGTCCAACTCTTAGCCCTGCACAGGACATTCCCAAGAGTGGCTTCATTTTTGGAAATAATTTTCTGCATAGAACCTGTTTGTAAACTGGTGAACTTTTATCTTTTTACTTTCCTTTTGTCTCTCCTCAGATATTTCTGTTAAACTATTTAGAGAGCATGTTTACAATATACAAAAAAAGATCATGTGGAAATATACTTTTGGGTTTTTTGGCCCAGAAAATGGTTCCAAGGCCAGGGAAGGGCTGTTTTTCTATGTTGGTCTCATCATTCCTCATGATAGCCTGAATCTTAAATTTCAAGGTTTGCTGGTTTTGGGTTTTTTTTTTTTTTGGCTGTTGGGACATGTATAAATAACAGTAGACACGAACAGGGTCAAAGTAGAGAAAAGGATATAACTTATGACTCAACATTATTCCACCTGGAGAGTCTGTCTGTGAGATGACAAGTTTGTATGAATTCAATACCCCTGGATTTCCCAGCCTCATTTTCAGTACTGAAGCAGCAATCCCGTGTTGTGAGAGGAAGGTTCACTAAGTGGAGAGATGATGTGTGGAGGTGCTTTGAGAACTTGTGTTTGGTTAGTAATTTCCCACACAGATTATGTTTGCAAACTGCTGAATCTCTATTGAGTATATATATGCCCTCTAGACTTTCACTCTACCTCTCTTCTGAAGTCTCTGTTATTATATTCTCAATCTTGTTTGCAGTCTTCAGATTCTATTTACAAATTCTTCCAGCCTCCCTCCTCCTTTATTCCCAAACCCTATTAATATCTGACCTAGAGCGTATGTAAGTCTCACTTTTTCCTTCATGCACACGTTACCATCACTGCCTTTCACTCTGGTGGCAATGCAAGAAAGCTTTCTTATCTGCTTTGCTTTTCTTTATGTAGTCAATCAACATACTTCTCCTAATAATTCTGGTTTACTGTTGTATTAAGTTAAAAATGACTTGTTCTTTTTTTTTTTTCTCCATTCTGGTGGTCCATAGCCCTGCATTGCCAACACCTCTCTTATTTTTTGCCAGATTATTGTGTATATAGAATTAATTTCATTAAATACGCTGTATGCCCCTGATTATTTTTTCGAAAAGCAAAAAGAGAGAGGAAGGAGTGAGGAAAACTAGAAGGAACTTGATTAAATGTGAGATCAGATACACTTAGAGTAATCAGCCTATAAAGCTTAGTATAATTGTCCCCTTTCTTTCTTAGCTTCCTTAGAATAGGATATGTCATTGGGGCATATTATTTTAAGGAAAAAAAAAGGTATTTTGCTTCTGCAACTCCTATGGAATCCCAGAGAACTCGACACTTTCCCAGTGCAGAACACCCTGAAGTACAGTGTTGCTCAGGGTGACTCCACGACTCATTTTCAAGCTGAACCCATGCTGGTTTATAGTTGGACCCCAAAGCTACAGCAGGCAGCCAAAGTGGGGTCGTATCTGAGCCCTTAAAAGTGTTTACTGTCAGTAGGAAATCTGTCAGTCACATGTCAGAGCTGAGGGGGGCCAGGAAATGCTCTCCAGACATGACCCAAGTGCCCAGCCATGTGAATTTGGATTATCTGGGAAACTGAAGGGAATGAGCAAAACAGAGCAGAATAAACAGTGACAGTGACAGAAGACAATTAGTACTGTCAATATCTCTCTATGCCAGTATGGTTCCTAATTGATTGCCCATGTCTTAAAAATTTAATTGCTGAGTACTTGTACCATGGATGCATGTTTAAATTATTGCACTCAACAAAGATGTTAGCAGAGAGCTGTTCATGTAGCCACTGGAAACTACCATGATGAGCTGGGAGTGGGAACAATAATACTGTGAAAGCAGACATCATAAACCTCTCTTCTTGTGGGTCTGGATTCTTTTGGTATGGTATATTTCAAAGGATGCCAAATGCCAGAACGCCTGGTTTATTTTAGAAACCTTGAAGGACAGAGGGCTCGAGACCTCATGCTTTATAATAATAAATTATAATAAAAGTAGCATTCCCAAATGGGAAAAATCTGTCTTAGAAGAGAGATGATTTGTTTGAACAAAAAGCTAAAAGTAGGCTGGGTTTCCTTGACCTATAGAATGGCATTTCGTGCCATTTCATGCCATTTCATCATGCCATACTGCCCTGCTGGAAAAACTAGATACCAATTCTGATACTGGACAGGAAACCACTCCATGCACGGTAGGTTGTGGATGTGGATGCCCAGTTCTGAGCTGAGATGAGATGATGGAGCAACATGACGCTGTAGCACCCTTGAGAGGAGGAAAGCAGAATCAAGAAAATACATTAAGGATCAGTTTTCCAAGATCTCGGCTCCTACTTTTGTTTCAATGCAAAAAGCCAAGAAATCTGGTCTAGACAGTTCCAGACAGTGTTTTCCTTTCAAACTCATGATGGCAGCTGTGACTGTGACATCTTGCTAATGATAATAATTGAAAACTGCCAGTTTAATTTAGAAGACTCTTCTGCTCAGAATCCATTAATGCTGCAGCTACATTAGTCAGCAGCAGTTTGAGGTGAGGTTGCCCTCTTTAACATGTCCCAAACCCAACAGCAGTACTACCTGAGCCCCTACCAAACTGCCTCCCCTCTCCTTTTCCTTTGCCCCTGTAAATCTGAACTACCACTGGGGAACTGACAGTGCTGAGCTCTCTTTTCAGCTGTTGAAACAGATCAGTCACGGCTCAACCCTTCAAAGAGTGGAGAGGACCCTTGTGGCACACCAGCCCTACAACCCCCAGGGGACTTTGAGAGGATCCCAAGAGGAACCCCATTTCTACAGGCTCTCCTTCCTGTGGGAAGGATGCTGCTGATGTTCCAACAATGCTGCTGATATTATCATCCCTTTCCTCCCATCAGCACTTCTCAACAATGTGGTCTTTGTACTCTTTAGCCTGTCTCTGATAACCAACTGACATTTTTACAAGAAAACTTTTCTGCTATTGTGGTAAGGTTCTCTCTCCAGGGAGAGTGACAAGAACCCCCATTGGTGAGATGTTTAAAATTAGACAATAGACTGTTCCATGTACAAATAAGGAGCAATTCTTGCCCCAGCATGGAAATGGGTTAAATGATGGAAACTCTTCTGCCTGTAACTTCTGTAAATCTTCCCAGTGCTGTGTTCCCCTAGACAGTGCATCCTCCCAGATGGTGATCACAGACAAAGCTGCCAACAGCTACAAAACAGATTAACCAAGGTCTTAAATTATTTTAGTCTCTCAGATTACTCACTGCTTTGTAAAAGTCTGAGTGGGGAATGGTGCTAAAACCTAGAGTAATCCAGCCTCTTCCAGAACATTTCATGGAGCAGGAGCACTTGCATATAACTGCAACCACCAAAAAAGAAACCAAAACATTATGGGTTTGGGGAAGTCCCAAATATATTCCTTTTGCCCTCATGATCTGCATCATCTTCACACTTCTTTGTTCTGGTTTTCCTTTCAGTGCTTTCCAGGATCTCTGTGCTGACATGCCCTGTGGCAGGGAAGGGAGGCACAGAGCAGGAAGGCAGAGCGTTTCTGAAGAGCCTGTGTAATCCTTATGGGTTTGCTCTTTGGCAGCACTCTCTTCAAAGGGTAATGACAGTACTAGTTACCCTACAAAAGTAGAAAAGGTCCTGAATGGCAATCAGAAGCTTTTTGCTTTGTTTAAATAAATTGCTTTGGCTTAATGACCTCTAAATATGTTACTATATGCACTCAAGTATTTTCCTTCAAAGGAAAAGTAAGTTCTGTTAGGAAATTAGACCAGGTGCCAATCACATCATCTTTCTTGTTTACATGGTTGTGCTTGGTTTCATCTTTACTTAACCAGTCTTTGGTGATTTGCCATTGGTTAGATCCTATGATCACCTTATTGCAGTTCAGCACAGGAATCTGCTCTATACACCACAGGCTGTTCCTACCTTACCTACTTTTTAATGGCTCTTCCACTTCCATGGCTTGGACTCTGCAGCCCTTCCCACCAGGCATGAGCACATTTTGACCTCAATTTGAGAGGAAACGAAGTGGTACAAATGACTTTTCCATGACTGAAGCACTAGATAAAGTTTTACAAATGGAAAAGTAAGCCACAGAGCACCATCTATGTTACACCCTCTGTTTGAAAAAAGGAAAAGTAAAGGAAAAGTAAAGGAAACAGCCAGCTGCCCCACCCCTTCTGACACTGTCAGACACTGCTTTGCAGGATTCACCTTCTTCCAGAAGAAATGATTAAAATTTACCACTCAGTCTCATCAGATGAAGAGGTTAAAAAAAGCAGCTGATACATTACAGAGTATTCTCAGCAGAGTCGTCAGGCAGGTTTTCTGTATAGCTGAGCACTTTTCCTTCATACATGACCACTATATTGTAGCCATCTCAAACTCACAGGTTGCCTATTCCTAGACACAAATTAACATGAATATTATTCCTCCTGCAGTTTTTGCCACTGACTCAATGCACACGCTGAGCACAGAAGCAGCAGCATTCTGCAGTTGGTGGCAGTTTTTGGAGGCTGTATTTATAACTGAACAGACTTGATGACTTGTCTGGACATTTACATTTACAGCAAATCCAAAGATATTCCCAGAAGGAGCAATAGTTAACTCCAGTGTCCTTGACAAGTATGAGCAACAACATGTTTGTGGCAGGGTAAATTTCTCCCTGTGGCATTCTCTGCTTCCAGTCCTCCTGTGTTGCATTGTCTGGCTTGTTTTCTATTAAAGTGGAGTCAGGCAGGAAATTCAGAACTTAAGATTTTTATTATTTTTCCTCTTTGAGATATTTGCAAATTTTCTGTGGAAAACAAAAGAGTGAAAATAGACCTGGCACAATGCTTTGTTCTTATTCACATTCTGGGTTTTAATCTAAGATCCAGTTTAGTGTTTCACTTCTAGAAAGGAGGTTGTAGCAAGGTCGGGGCAGTCTCTTCTCTCCAGTAACACGACAGGAAATGGCTTCAAGTTTAGCCAGAGAAGATTTGGATTGGATATGAGGAACAGATTTTTCATGGAAAAGGTGGTCAAGCATTGGAACAGGCTGCCCCGGGAAGTGGTGGAGTCACCATCCCAGGTATTTAAAAGACGTGTAGATGTGGAACTTAGGGACATGGTTTAGTGGTGGCCTTGGCAATGCTGGGTTAATGGCTGGACTTGATGATCTTAAAGTTCTTTTCCAACCTAAGTAATTCCGTGATTCTTTTGACAAGTAAGATCGTGTGCTCCTGAAAAACTTTCAGAGGGAAAATTTCATCAAATCTTGCATGTGCCTGTGAAAAGTAGCTTCAGTCAGTTTGCATTTTCATCAGAGGCACCCTTCAACAAGAAGTAAAATGACGTTCCATTGTGTTTTAAAAAACTTGTAAAGTGATTATACAGATTTTGGATTTATGATGCTTTCAAAAATCTAAAATACCATTCTTTCATGATTTCTAGGTGACAAGCACAAAAGAAGAAATTCAGGGGTTCCTCCACTTGCTTGTCAGCTGTAGTAAATCATTTGCTATGAATGAATCACATTTTATGTGTTCCAAATATTAACATCCACCCAAATGTCAATGGAAGAGTTAAATTTCTATTCTAGAGAGACTTTTTTCCCCTTAGATTTCAAGAAAAAAATCAATTTCAGACTATGCAAAGGTCAGTTGGCTTAAGATTTTGTCAAAGTACAAGACAAGACTGGATAATGATCACTGGATTTGAGTGAGCATGGGCTGGCTTCTCTCACTGCTGACAATCGCTCCACTACTTTGGCTTTGGATTTGCAATTCTTTGCTAAAGGAAAACTGAAGAAACCCCCAGGCCTCCATTGCTCACTATTGTTCTCCCAAGCCAGCAACGAAAGCAAAACTTCAAAGCTTTATAAATCTGGTGTTAGTTAAGAAGATAATGATAATCATGAATATTACAGAAGTGCCTGTGGGATGACTTCGACGTGGCCTCACAGTGCTGCGGAGCAGCAGATGGCCATAGCCTTGGAAAGTCTGTACCCGAGCTGGCAGCAGGAAACCACATTGTTATTCCAAGCTTTCTTTAGAGATGTGTCTTTGTGTTAAGAAATAAATCAATCATTGCAGAAGCTGCTTCTGAACCCAGAGTATAGCACAGGCAGCCACATGTAGATTCAGATTTTTTCAGGTAAAATTCAAACTTTGTGGGGAAACCTTTGTTTCTTGAGACAACATAGATTATAAAGCTTTCTGGGTTTGATGAACTTTGGTCAAGTCCAGTGCAAGGGTCCTGGCAGCCCATCTTTATATAACCACTACAGAATGGAGAATCAAATGCTGCACATTGCCTGCTCCATGCTGTCTGCCGATGGATCACAACCACACCAGAGATATGGATGATCTCTCTGAATCAGATCAGGGAAGCTGCCTTTACCCATCTTGTTTTGGTGCTTCAAGGCTCATGAGTGATTTTTATTTAATGTTTTTCAACTTCAATTTGCTTCAAAATGTAAGGAGAAAGCATTGGTTTTCTACTCACCCTAACCATGAACTTTGGGGAAGAGGTTGAGGTAGCAGCCACTTCTCGCTGATCCTGATGCCTCTGCAACGGCAACACATCAGATGGTGTTTATTCACCATCCTGAATCAAAATGGACATGGGCATATGCTGTCACTCTTCTTGAAGAAAGATATTCTTATTAAAGAACCTAGAAAAAAAATCCACAATTCTATAGGCATCTGCAATTCATGTTTAGAGCCAAATCCAGTGCTTGGACTCTGAGTCATCTGTAATTTATCCATAATAGCCTAAAGCAGTTTGTTTCATTTGAAATACATAAGGATGTTTTTCTCTGGCTATAACAGAGGTGAGGTACCTGAGTCAGAACAAAGATTATCCAGGTCAGGAAAAAGGAGGAGTAGTGACAGGAGGGGACTGAAGACAAACAGGACTGTGCTATCTCTCCTGGTTTGTTTACAAGTCTTGCTATCTCTCATCAGTGCCTGAAGCCAGAGAAGCGTGGGCTTCACCCAGCTCTTTAAAGTGTAGATTGAGTTACTCCCGTTGTTGATGTTCGATGTGGATCATTTAATTCATTCTGCAGAAAATGTGAAAATCGTGTGGCTGCAGCAAGTTAGCCCAGAAGCAAGATGTCTTGAGAGCTTAGTTTTCTCTCTTTTATTAGGAAGCACTGGAACATATCCCAGTAGCTACATCAGTAGTTCCACTAAGATTTCTGGCAGAAATAGAGTAACTGGTGCTTCATGCTGCTGGGGTTTCAGATGGTATATTCAGTATTTCCAGATGAGGCACAGATGACACCCAGCCTGTCTGTGGAAGTGCTTAGAGCCACTCAATGTTAAGTAAAAACAAATGCTTATCACTATTTTTACGTACAGTTTAGGAAATTTAACCTATTCTGTCTAGAAGATTAGGTTTACAGCTGGTATTGCCCAATATGGCTTGAATGACTTAGGTAAATACATCAAAGTCCTCTTGTTATAACAGTTCCATCTCACCTCCCTCAAAGCAGCTAAAGATCCATTTAAAACAAGCAGTTTGAATCATGTTCACAACAAGCATGTTTTTTACAGAAAGAAAGAAAGAAAGAAAGAAAGAAAAAAAGAAAGAAAGAAAGAAAGAGAAACAGATTTTACTACTTCGTCTCCTTCATTTAGATGCCACAGATTTGAGATCATTTGTGTTCCTGATGCATCTGTCCAAAGACTTTCAGTGCAGCAATGGAGTGCCCAGGGTCATGTCTGCAGCAAAAGAATGGCAGGAGATGGGGCTAACTGGGAAGGTAAAGCCCCTCTAATGGCTATTGTAAGGAACAGGACATGGGTCTAGTCACTGCAGGACAAAAAGAAATCACTTTAGCCTGTGCTAAAGTTGTGGCCTTTTGGCAAAGGAGATGAATAAATATATGCCACCCTGACCCTCAATGGGGAATTCAATAATCTCAGCACAGCGTTCTGATATACCACACACAGTATACACTTTTCCAGATTTCAGGTAGGCTCTCATTCAGATTTATTTTTCTGCCTCAATGCAAAGATCTATCTGAGCTACAGAAGTTCTGGAGTTCTCACCTCCATGTGCTTGAGATCTACTTGTCAATACTGGCTGGTCTAGCAAAATGTGCTATCCAGTATTAGGGGGAACAAATAATAGTGTTCCAGAACTGCCATCTAATAAGTTCCCAGATGCTCAAAAACAGTAGGAAAATCCTTGTTTTGTACCCTGGATCCCATTTTCTGGTGGAAAATCCCATTAAATTATCATTTTTGTGGAATATGGAAAATTCCACCTGCAGTACATGTGTTATGTTATTGCAGAAGAGGGAAATCCCTGATACTGTTTACAGAGACAGACAGCTTGTTTGTTCAGCATTGGCTAGAGCTGGCTAGCCAACCTTAAAATAAAACTGCATGCAAAATACTTGCGGGAACCAAAATGATTTACTGTCAAAAATATCCATTCATTCAATGAGTTCAGCTAAACCTTCCAAATACAGCCTGCAGTTTGATTAATGGAAGAAGCCAGAGAGCTGTGCTTTAGCTGGGATTCAGGATATTGCTGATCACTTATTTTTGGTGGATAGGAAGGATGGGATGCTTCTATTGTAGGAGGAGAGAGCAAAGCCTCCTCTTTGGTAGTTCCATAACAGAACATCCCAGACAGGGTAATTTCTGGTGTGACACTAAGTGCTCTGTGAGGTCTGCTGCTTTCAACAAGCTCACTAACTTTATACTTGTGGAAGGTAGAGAGTAACATTTATTTGATTTTACAGCTAGCCAGAACTCTGCCATCAGGTTGTAGGAGCTGACAACCAGAGCACATGAACTCTCATGGACTCCACTGGAGTCACTCGTGTAAGGTTTCATCTCACAAAACATTCAGCTTTTGCTTTATGACTGGCACATCTAACACTCATAAGAAGGAGTTTTTTCTCACCTTGAGTATTCAAACCTCTTCTTCTCTCTCTTGTTTTATTATCTTCTTCATACTCTTCTCATCCATTCAAAACTTTTAGTTGTAATTGTCCTTCGGTGACCTCTTCACTTGGCCACCTGTCTTCAGTTTGATGTTTCAAGATCCCATGAAAGGCAGGGGCTATCTCACGTTTCTATTTATTTAATTACCATTTTTTTTGAGAAAAACAAAACAAAACAAAACAAAACAAAACAAAACAAAACAAAACAAAACAAAACAAAACAAAACAAAACAAACACAGTCTCAAGGTGTTATAAAATTTTTCAGTTTAAATCATAAGGTAACCTTGATATGCTGCAGAGGTCAGGACCAGAGCAAGATACTCTTGAAATCTTCGATACTCTGGTCCAGCATTTACAATCTGTCTTTTATAAATAAACATGTCTTGAAAAAAGAAATTGAGGTTGATGTGCAACCATTATTTGCCAGGTTTGAAAAGATAAAGTCTAGAAAATTCAGCATGCTCCACCCCTGAACACAAGGACAATCCTGCTGGGAGAGTGTAAAGCTGCTTTGTATTTACTCCTCCGAAATTTCACTTTTGTGAGGGAGACTGAAGAGAATATTCATCTCTGAAGTATTGCAGATACATTATTTTGACTATTTTTTTACTTTCTGCCTGACCTAGTGAAAAAGCCTTGAGTGAATATTTCCCTTGCTGCTTCCCTGTTGGAAGCAGCCATTTGAGGAGCTTTACACGGAATCCACTTACAAATAGCACAGTGTCTTGCAATATTAACACACAATTCATTAAAAAGTGTTCTGCCCTGTATTTAGCATGCAGAAGGGGCACACCTCAGCAATTGTATGTACGTGGGCTCTTTGTGACAGGCAGCAGGCAGGCTACACATGAACAACGCACCCAAAATACCACAGGTTTACGTTCTCAGTTTCTGGCAACTCAGAAAAGATCAGCCCCTGGCATGCCTGTCCATATACTGCAGTTGGGTTCAAAGGGTGTGATGTCTCATATTTTGGGGGCTGAGCCAATTTTTTTCTCATTATGGGGTATTTGCATTAGCTGGGATTTTCATCAGCAGCCAGTCAAGGGCAGAGCAGGTCCCCTGAGCAACTGCCAAAGCAGCACTAACTCAAAAACTTGGTTGTTTTTATTTTTCCTGTGTTTCCTTCTGTGTTCCGATGTTTAAACCTTGCTGAAGACCCTTTCTAGGCTCTTAATAGGCTTCTACCTGGGTGAAAAGCCCAACCACTGCCAAGGACTGGCTGCTCAGGGAGGTAGAGTCAGCTCCTGGGCAGATGCAGCTTGCTCTGTGCCCCAAGCAAGTTTTGTTTATGCCAGGATGGTTGCTGAGGGGGAACCTTGGATGTGCTGGTGTGGAGGCTACTCTGGAAGGGAAGGGGATGCCAAGTTACTTCACGTCCCTCTCCTGCACATAAAAGCAATCTCTCTCTTTGGCCTTTCCCATCACCAAAGCACCTCTTCGGGCAGAAAAACTCAGTTTTGCCTCCATCCCGGAAAAGCTCAGGTCAAGTTTTGCCCTCGGGCCACCAACGAGGGCAAGGCAGGTACCTCCTGAAGTTGAAGTGCTGGTCAAGGCACTGTCTGGTGGTTATTCTCCCAGCCTGATTAACTCTGAGCAATTCTGTTGGTAAACAGCAAGTCAGTCAGTTGTAGCTGCAGAAGGACGTTATCTTTGTACCATTGCTGTCAAGGTCCAGCTACAGAATCAGCTGGTGCTGAGTCATTGGTCACCCAACAGCAGCAGTGGGCAGAGTGGTCTGACTCTTACACACAGTCCATACGGGTTTAACAACTGCATGTTTCTTATAATCTGCTGCCAGCTGGTACCTCATTCCTACCATATCTGTTTCTGAAAGATCATTGTCATAGCTGCAGTGTCAAACTCCATGATGCAGGAAAGGACAAAGTAGCTGGGCTCCAAATATTTCCCTCATGGAAATTGCCTTGCCAGGATTGTGAAACAATCAGCATTTCCACTTGGAAGTCAAAATCCTGGATTTTTCTTCATAAGTGAAGATGTTAGATATTTAGGAAGGTTAAAGAGGTGATGAGCAGTGTAAATGTCCTTCTGCAATATCACACAAAGAACCTGTGGCTGCAATTATTTCACTGTAAGCGCTTAATGGCAAGACCTTACACTGTGTTGTTTTCTCCTTGACTGGGCCATGAAGTGTCATGTGAGGTGCAAATACTTGGGATTTGACCCCATGCTCCTTGCTCAGCGGAAAGTCCAACAGAAGCAGTCCAACAGGAACACTGCCCTAGCTAAGAATTTCGGGTTGAATTTCAAAAGATTGAGCTTGCTGCTGCTAACTGATTGTGCAGCATGAGCTCTGCAGTTCTTTGTGTGAGAAAGGTAAGCACTGAGAGCTCTATTTCACAGGCATGAAAGAATGACAGAAAGCAAGTTTGTCTGTGGTCTCCACTGCCACAGAAATCATGTTTGTTGTGACAAGGGTTGGTGCAAGTCAGGTCTCAAAATCCTTACTAAGTCCACCATCAAGCCCATCTTTGGAGGATCTATCTGGAAAGGAAAAATGCAGTAACACTACAAACCCTCATGAAAATCCCATTCTGGTAAGAGTGGGCACTATTAGGATCATGTCTTCAACAGCAGGGGTGTTTTGGGGTGACTGTGCTGTTGTATCCCCTACCACCGCTCTATGCCCAGACATGATTCCTGAGCCTTTCTGTGCCTTTAAAACTGGATGCAAGAGACAGAGAAAAAACTGAGCGAACTTTTCAAAACAGTTTGTGCTTCAAGGACACAGAGAGATTAGCTACTGCTGCTGCGGGCAGAGGAAGCACTTTTTTTTTCTTCTGCCTTTTCGGTCAGCTTCTTCGGCTCTGTTTCTTCGGAGAGGGACGGAGAGTTGAGGTTTTCCTCTTGGGACTTCGGGTTTTTTTTCCCTTCTTCTCTTCTGGACTTGTTCAGAACACCAGAACATCAGAACCCCACCGGGGGACCTTCCACCGGCCTGGAGGGGGGCCCCCCACGCCGACCCAGCTCCGAGGAGGAGGAGAGAAACCACACCCACAGAAAGACTCTAAAATCTTTCAGGTTTTCTCTCCAGAGCGAGAGATTTTATTATTTAGCATTATTAGTATTGTTTTCCTGTGTGTTTGTTAAATAAATAGTTTTATTTTCTCCTTCACTTTCCTCTGAGGAAAATTTGTTTTTTCCCGAACCCAAGTGGGGGAAGGGGTGGTTTGTGGCCTGCCTTCCTTTGAGGAGACGTTCCTTTTGGACGTTTCCCTGAATTTGGCCTAAACCGTCGCAAGGGGTTAATATAAAAGCATACATCAGAGCCATCTTTTTAAATTAATATTTCATTCCTAAGTGCCCTTTAGCTCACTACATCACAGAACAGAGATGACATTCCTGTCCTTGTAAATGTGCTGCACTCTTCTAATCAGGATGTGTTGTGTCGGTGTTGCTGGCTGCTAAAACAGCCTGGTCTGCTGTAGCAATCCCATTTGGAATAACTTTCCATCTTTACGGCCAGCCTGGAGACTTTCAAACAGGGCTGTATTGATAAGGAAGGACTATCTGCTAAATGTGTCCTCTGTCAAGCACAGCTGAAATACAACATGTAGCAGGGATTAGAAACAGCTTTTAACTGGACAATGCACCATCCATGTGTACAGACAAAACTCTGGATTGTGTTGATTTAGAATCTCATTCATCCCGCATTCTCTTCCAAGGGTAATTTAGCAGATTACCGCATTCCTTTACCATCCCTCACACTTCAGTGTGGCATTTCCTTCACCCTGGTAGGTTTTGGAGCAGTACAGGAAAGCACGCAAGTGATATAGGTTAACTTGGACCCTACTCTGATGCAAATACCAGAAGAAAATGATTTTCAGTGTCTCAGTAATCCCAGCTGAGTGTATATGAAGGGAATCACCCATTTGTATAAGAAGGGAATCACTCACTGTGTTCCAAGTGAGATCCACAATCCAAGGAAGATTTGGGTGGCTTGCATTAGGATCTGGAAACAGCTTCGGACCTGGGATGGTGCAGGATGAGATGAGGTGAGGCCTGTGCATTAGCTGAATTTGTATGAAGATTAGTGGCCCCACACTGGACTTTTTGGGATTTTGCTCATCAGCTGGAGTTACAGGTTCAGCAGTGCACTGAAGGCCAGGCCAAGGATGGCTGCAAACAAGCAGCTGTATGGGAAAGCTGTGGTGAGACATCTGCTGCATCTAAGCATGTTTCACCATCTGGAGTTAGACAAGGAGGCTTGCAGCTTTCAGATATGTAAATACATAAAAATTGTTGATGTTTCAGATGGATTATGAGTTTCTTCAACAACCTGCCTGAACTCGTTCAGTTCTTTGAGGCTGGATAGGAAATGTTACCTGTCAGTAACTGGTGGGAAAATCCATGGATGACTATTAAATGCAAATAAAGAGCTGACTAATAGTTCCCTTCTGCTACTGCACAGCTAGGAGTGCTGCAGACAGCAGAGAGCCCCTCATACTCTAAACAACATATTCTAACACCATTGCCTGTATTGTCAATCTGCCACTCAGCCCTAAGGAAACCTCACAAACCTCGCCAGAAAAGGAAGACCTAGGAGGGGAAAACAAAAAGAAGCCAAATTATATCAGAAGACAAAAAAATACAGGGAAAAGGTGTATGAACCACAGATCTGAAAAATAAAACTGGAAACCCCACAGGATACACAGATCAGAGTCACCCCAATATTTCTCCCCTCCTTGCTCATGTGGCAAGGAGCTGGTGGACACCGACCAGACACTGGGCTTGGTGGAGCTTTGGCTGGACTTTCCGTAGCCTTTCTTGTATTCTTTTTAAAAAGCAAAGGGATGTACAAATCAGAAAAACTGAAATGTTAGGAATGACTGATTTCCCACCAGCATCATTAATACCTAGGTCAAAAGGAAAGGCTAAGATTCACTTCAAAATTTAATGAACTCTCTACAGCAACTGGTCTTCAATGCTCTGACCTTTTCCTCCCTCTCTGTTCTCCACAGAATAAGATAGTATACATGAGTGGGTAAGAGGGCTAAAACTGAAGTCAAAATGCAACCAAAAAAAGGAAGAATATAGAGCATTCAAAAAAATATTTTCTATATTGAAAAGAAAGAAAATATTACAAAGCCAAAGAAGTTTGGTACCACCAATTTCTAGTTAGCATTTCCACTTCATTCCCGTATGTGTGCCATCTGCAGTGCTCCTGTTTGGCAGCAAATAAAATAAACATAACTAGTGACCACAGCAGTCTTTTTGAAACCTGACAGAGGTACCCAAGAGACCAGAAACTTTAGGGTACAAGTCAAAACTGGTGCAAGGCCATCTCTGTTGCGAAAGATGTACATAGGCTTAAGTGTGGCTTCCTGTTGCAGCAGCTTGATTGTCTCAGGTCCCCTGTGACTACCTTGGAGATATCCACCAGCAGCTTACAGTGCTGACAGGGAATTTGAGCTTGTATAACTGACATTTTTGAAGGCTGGAAGGGAATATAATAGTAAATGGTTGGCCATTCTGACATGAATTTACTTGCCAGACAGCTAATATTACATCTGCTCAAACCCTCTGGAAAGTCTACTGGGTTCAGAATCTCCTTCAGTCTAACCTAAATGTGCCACATGGGGGAATTAAAAGCCTTTGTATACTCAGATTTTCAAACTGGCTCCATGTCTATTCAAAAATTTGGATTTAGAGTCTGCTATATAGTTTTGATGAAGCAGCCCTGAAATTAGTGAGCCAGTATAGGAAGTTATTTGGGTTTGAATTTAATTCCTCTGGTGAAAAACAAAAACCTACAATTTATTGTTACTCAGAAACGTCTCTGGGTTAAGAGATGACACCCATTCATTTGCCTCCCCATCTTAAATTGTCCAGGCAGAAGTGCTCCTAGGGTGAGACCATAAGCTGAGTCACTTAAGCAATATTTTATAAATGTTTTGCAACAGTGCAGGAAGATCATTTGCTTATTGCAGGAAGAAGAAGAGGGGTAGCTGTCTCATCCACTGGTGAGAGCACTTGAGTGAGACTCAAAAGACCTGGGCTGCACTACAGATTATTTTTGGGAAGTTACTACAATTCTTCACATTTTGCTTTTTCATTTTATAGTATGAGAAATATGTCCTTTCTATAGGTGCCTTAATAATCCGAGTTGGAAACAGCAGTAAGTGCATCACAGAAAAAAGTGTCTAAGCAGGAAGTCAGTAGCTCTGATCCTCCCGTAGTGCAGTTTCCAGCAACACACTGGGCTGCTGTTTAGCACTGACTTACAGTGTTGTTTAAGAACTGACCCCAATGCCTGTGTTTGCTCACTTTGTCAGAACAGAGATTTATAGTGCATGTTCTTCCACTAGAGTGAGAGTCAAGACTTCCCTAAAGAAAACTGACTTTCCCTGGAGGGTTTCGAATCCGAGTACATCCTGACCTTACTCCCTGTCTGACAAAAATACTGCTTGTGGTGCTTTGTTTCTATGACATGTCTGGAGAAATGCTGTTATAAACTCAACATTTCAGGCAGTGTGGATTGCTAAGCCTCTTAATTTTTTTATTATAGCAACTGAAAGAGTTCTCCTCTGTACTCCACATGCCTTCTTCCACAAATAGCCAGAATCCTGAAAGCTGTTGTATTTGTCACCAACAAAGGAAGGATTTTGTCCAAAATCACACCTGACGTTTTGTCACTGGATCTTTATAGAAGGTTAACCCACTCAACTGCGTTAGCAGAGTCAATATGTAATACCTTGCTAGCCCAGAAGGTGTGCTGCAGGTGCACAAAAGAATACCTGTGTTGCAGGTGCACAAAACAAGGTTTTTGCCTTTAGCAGACTGCCATGAATATATGGCAACAAATTTGTTTTAATTTACATTTTCTGGAAGGTAACTTTTCATCAATCATTGTTGCAGTTTGTAGCCATTTTTTTTCTAAATTCCCAGTCTTTTGTTTAAAGTATAGCACTTTGCCAGACCCTCCCTTATTGTAAATATATTTCTAAGAACATTCAAGGAAAGATTGAGCTTTCTCTGAAGTAATTGAATAAATGCCAGGGCTGAGGACAATTGTGTTTGGGGGTGCCCTGATCTGACTGGATCACGGAACCTCCCCAGCAGGGAAAACAGATGATCTGAAAGGCTTCCAGCCCAAACCAGTCTATGATTCTATGATTCTATGATTCTATGACAATTCCCGTGCATACTGTGGGATGACATAAAAGTAATAAATTAATATCCATTCATTTGGACATTTTGGACTTCTTTGCTTAGATATAATATGTTGGCAGAGGTTCTTCACTCTGGTGCGTGCTGCTGAAATTCCACCTTCAGTGTCAAAATACCCTCTGACTTCAGCAGGGCCAAGATTTCATGAGTCTTCTTGCATGGGACATGGACTATAAACCTTTGATGGGAGTGAAAATTTCAACAGAGTTGCAGGCACAGTATTCCACCTTGGGTAAAGGTGCAAAGTATTTCCTTGCCATAGATTATTCTAGCAAGCCTTATAAATGGTGCATAAGTCTCTGGAAGTGCTGACTGGGCTTCCTGTTTCCAACAATCAAGCCTCAGGTCATCAGACTCATACTGTAAAGGAAAAAAGTCTTTAACCACCAGCACAGACTTACTAAATCAGTGAGAAAGCTGCTTCTTGGCAGGGTACACACCCCTTTTCCACCCTAGGAATGAGTGCTACATCTTCCACAATCTACTTCACTTCCAAGCTAAGTTCTGTCTTGCTTCTCATCAGGATAAACCTGGCATAATTCCAGCGAAGACAATGAAGCAATTCCAGATTTACCAGGATGCCATGGAAAGCAGATTCTGGTCCTCTGCTTTTATAGCTGAGATAAACGAGGCCCCAGACAGTGTGTTCATCATGGAAGGGAAAGCTAGAGTCTAATACTTGCTGGTCTCTAAACGCTTGGCTTCCTCCTGAAGCAGGAAATAGAGGGAAGCTGTGCGAGAATTGTATAAAGTGAACCAAAGACTCGGTCCTTGACAGAGTCATCTGTTCATACTGCACAGCCTAGCTAAGTCCCCTCGCACCTGTGACTTATCTTCTATTGGTATGAAATGCTGAGAGACAAAACCACAATACAAGACTGCAGAGAACATCAATAAGGGACAGAGAACAAACTAGGAAAGAGATGTTTAAAACTTTGAGTGGAGGGGAAAGGGAAATAAGAAGCCTGCCCAGGTGCTCGCCCTGGAAAAGTGTGAAAAAGGAAAATGGCACTGGAAAAATAGAGACAGTAGATAAAGGAGAGAAAAACCTCTTAAAAGCAAATGAAGAGACTGATGAAAGAAAATCAGAAATTGTAAAAATTATATTTGGGCCTATTTTGCCTGCTGAACATTTTTTTACAATAGTGAGAATGTGAGGCAATCCATATTCTTAAGCAAAGAAGAAAATCATTCCACTGCAATCTAGATAATTTCCCACTCCATTTGATGATATAATGCACTAAGAGCAAACCGCTCTAAATTATCTGGGATAACCTCCCAGTGTCTCTTTTCAGCAGAAAGGAATAAACTTTATTCTAAACAGTTTCACTCTCAGAGTCAGTGCCTCTTACAGCCCCCACTGGGTATTCTGTAAGTGCTGCATTCCTCCCATGTGGAGGTGCTGAGTAAGTCCTCCTCATAGGGGTAATTGGTCCAACAGGGCTCTGCCCATGCATACCACAAAGCAGTTTCTCCTTTCCAGAGGCCTCCCCAAGACTGTTTCTGTCATAATGGGCATAAGAAAATAAAAGGAAACAGAGACTTTCTTAAATACTCTAGCTGTGCTAAGCAATGGAGTTTAACATCATTCTGTCCTTTTCCTGCAGCAGCAAGTTGCTGTTGTGGGGTTTTTTCCTCCCCTTTACAGAGTGCTAAATCCAGCCAGAAAGCTGTTATGAAAAAATACCCAAGGGAAGTGTGATGGAGAGTTTTTCTTCACTGATTTCTCTTCTAACATTGTTTCCTTCCTTCCTCCCCTCTCCACCCTGCAGATTCGATCCTCAGCCTATTGATGTAAAAGGAAAAACCCACACTGACCTCATGTGGCTCTGGATTATGCTCCCATTCCTGGGTCATTTGTTTTTATAAGTGAGCTAACAGGAGCACTGAAAAATCCCGTCAGAGGAGCTCTGAAAGTGCCATCCACTGCCCTAACGGCTTGTGTGAGTTTTCAACGGAACTGCATTGTTTGAATCCAAGACAATATATTACCTTCAATACACCACCATTATGAATTCATTTGACATTCAATGTACAGTAATAACAATGAATTTGCTGGATATTGAATGTCACATACTTTCAAAGGTACGGCATTTCATTGTAATGCACGGCAGCATTAGTTTAATGATACTAGCGTTTTTTCCAGAATCCTCTCTTTACATTTCACACGCACACCCCTTTCTTTATCCAGGAGAACAATAAATACTCCTTAGTACTGCCTAAGAAAAATAAAACCATACTTTGCTTTTGAAGAGAAATATGAGCTGTATGCAGGCCTCTAGCGAGCTGAACGCCAGTGCTTCCTGGGACAGTGTGAGCGTGAATGTGTGCACAGAGGCTTTTTATAACCATAAAATAGATGGCCTGGAATATGAATATGTTTTGTTTTGTTTTGCTTTGCTTTGTGCTTGTTTAGTTTGGTTGGTTTTTTCCCATAATTGATTCCAGAGTGCAAAAGAAAATAACCTAACCACACCTTTGCAACAAAAGATGTGAAATTCATGGCCAAACCCTACCTCTGTCTCCTGAACAGGTTATCCATAGGAGCTGAACAGGCCACACTGCAAGACTGTGATGAGCTGGGCTGCATCCTGCTGCTGGTGGAGTAAGCGGCTGGGGACTGAGGGAGGAGTGGGTTTGCCAGGAGCCAGAGCAAGGAGAGGCATGGGGTTTCCATCCAGCACTACGGAGAGCCAAAGACAAAGAGTGTCTACAGCTGCCTTAGACCTCTGGCCGAGCCACCACCTTTGTGAAGAGGATGTCATCCTTGAAGTATCTGTGCCAGAGTTCACCTCATCACTTCAGCTGTGGTGATCAGTTGGATATCTCGGTCCAGAGAAATTCACAATTGTGCACCCATCTGGTTTTTACAGTGAGGATGTTCCCACGCAAGTGTTGTGCTGGATGAGTGAAACCATGCTACTTATCTGCTAATTTTGTGAGATGGTCTGCTGGGCATCAGCTGCTCTCATTTCTACACACTGGTGCTAAACCTGCCTCATCCACTGTCATGAGGTCTGCTGGGAGGTTCCCAGGCTGGCAGCCTGGCACCTCAAACTTCCTTAGAAGACAAAATAAGTTGTGTGCAGAATGGGTTTCCTGGCTGCCTGCTGGTTTTACAAGTTATGCAGAAAAAAAAGGAAAAAGAAAAAAAGAAAAAAAAGAAAAAAGGGGGAAAAAAAGAAAAAAAGAGAAAAGGAAAAAAGAAAAAAAGAAGAAAAAAGAAAAAAATTAAAAAGAGAGAAATTACACAGAAGTCATCTTTTATTGCAGAAGGAATAATTATGTAAATGCATTTTTTTCTAACCTGTTTTTGTACAAATTGCTTGGATATGCAGTGTCCATAAATGTCCTTATAGAAATCCAGGTAAACCTCCTTTGATTAAGCAAGATATTTTCAAAGTATTGTTTGTTGTCATTTTAAGAGGAAGAATAGTGATATTTCTGATAACAAAGTAAACACTGACAATAGCTGAACTGTTAATAATGCAAAGCCCTTTAAGACTTTTTTCATAGGAAGACTTTGATTATTGCCCAATGTTTTGCTGAACTCTACTGAATCACAGAAAAATCTATTGTTTCTATAAATGGCCCTTCAGCAAAATGAGAAGAAATATAAGTGACCAAATATGACACGGCTTGATTGAGAAAGATCCCTTGATGGGCATGTGGAAGTCCAAGGAATAAGAGTAGCCTGCAATTAGTACGTTTTAATGTGGTTTTCTGTAACATGAGCGTGCCAGTGTGGCCTTTATTTAAAAGCTCTTGGAGCTGCAGTTTTTGAAGCTGTCTCTTCAGCTTTATGTTTGCTTGCTTGTATTCCAGTTTTCATCTGAGACCACAGAGGCTGCTTCCAAGGCAAGTTGCCCTTCAGTGTGAAATACAGAAGCATTCTGAATATATTAAACACCGAAATGTGTAAGGCAGCAACTGTAACTACTGCAGCTAATGCTGCATCACCCAGCCTTGCACAGAAAGAGTTGACTCTACACATTTATTTGTGATGAATTTGGTCCAGAAGACCAATCAGCATTTCGAATGAAACAGAACCTAGGGGAAAAATTGGTCATCTCAGCTAAAATAATGAAGGCAATAATCAGTGGGATAGGCAAAATGGATGGCAAAAGCTGCTTGTTACATATGTTAAATACTTCAAACCTGTACAACAATAGAAAAGAACTACATCCTAAATCTGACACTGTTATGTCACCTGTCATGGATGTTTAATCTTGTCCAGGCAACATTATTTTTTCCCACTTATCTTCTACCACCAATATTTTGTCCCCAATCCTGTTGTGGGCTTTCAGACAGCTGACTACATAGGGTGGTTTTGGAGAATGTTGGGTTAGGAATAAAAAAGTCTGAAATCTTTTTTTGTTGTACTTAATAACTGATGTGATATTTGTAAACCCAGATCTCAAACCACACAATGGCCAAGAAAAAATTTCCCGATATTTAGATTCTATTGATGAAATGCTGCAGACAAAAGGTCTCTTTGTGGGAAGATGAAATGGGCTTGCCTCAGGTATCTGTAGGCCACTTATTGAAGACATTGATCGATAATTTACCAATCTCTGCATTGCTTTTTGTAGTGCAAATACACCAGTATGTTCAGATATATAAACAGATAAAAGACAAGTGGAAGAGGCAATGATCAATCCAAGCAGACAAGTGTTTTAATGAAGAATTACAAACAGGTAAGTGATTCCAGACAACACACAAAAGGAGAAGGTTTAGCTCAAACTACCTGAATAAACGGTGACTTGAAAGAGTTCAAAGCAAAGCACAGGGGTGTCCCAGGAGGATTTATGTGTTTTACCTGTCGATTCATACAACTGCCTGTTAGATCAAATCAAATATTTCACTTGTAGAGTCCGTGCAGTGATAAAGCACAGACAGTTTTTGATGTGTCAGCATGTCAGTGAAGAGACACAGCACACATGATGCTGGACTCATGATGAGCTTTGTTTCAGGTGCTTTTCTTCTTGGGCAGCAGTGAAATTGCAGCAGAACTGCTCGGCTGTACTACCTGGCTAATACAACCACCAGCTTTTAACCCAGCCTGTTCAAAGGATGAGCAAGAGAAGTGCAAAACCACAGACACTGTTCGCAATCATTCCTCAGTTGTGTGCAACCCTTCTCTTCCCCAAAGCACTTAATAAAGCAAGAGCAGGGACTGTTTCATGCACTGCTTAAAGGACCATTGTTGCTTAACAGCACATGGCAACTCTGCCTGAGAGCTTCAGATTGGAAAAGACCAGCCCACCCAATTGAAAGTATGAGACAGCCAAACAGGCAGTAATATTTCAGTACACAATGCAAAGAGGATTCATATCCTTACTCTTTCATGAAAAGTGCAGCTTAATGCTTTGTGAACACTGGTTACAGTGACCTGAGTTTTACATCTTTGCTGGTGGCAGTCCCAGAAAGACAAACCTGTTAACTCCATGACTTAGAGGATGCCTAATTTTATGTTAGAGGAAAAATTAGCCGTATCAATTCTAGAAATTTAGAAGTCTTACAGACCCTGAACTTTTAGTAATGAGATGTGACATGATAACAGCTTCAAGTGAGGCAGCCTTTCCCTATAATCAGATGGAATCTGGTCATTAATCTATAACATTCATCTCTATTTACTTCCTCTTTTAATAAAAAATATGAGTGCCATACATTTTCCATACAGATTATCTTCATCAGCTCCCTGAACATACAGACCCGGAGATTTTTCATTTTCCTCAAATACTATGTAATGTTGTGACACTTTAACTCCACAATTAAGCTCTATTAGTTTTGTAGAAGGAAAATCCATCATGAGCAATGCGTCATAATTTCAGCACCTTACCCTGTGTCCTTTAAAATAACTCTTACTCTAGTAATCTGCATCTTGAGGAGGCATATTTGGCCACATTCAGCCTCCAACTTCATAATCTGTTCAGAGAATTAAAACACTCGTGAGGGGAGATGTGACATTTATGTTCAGCCCTTTACAGAACCAGAAAAAAACTTAAAGACACGAGCCAGATTGAAAGGAGATAAATGAAAGCATGAGTTTGTGTTACTGAGATGTTTGAATATTTTCCTGGACTTTGTCCTGTACAATTAAAGGTATTTAGGGACATGCCTAAATTAAAATCTCTCTAGCTGAACCTCATTTCCTCCCACAGAGTTTATTTCTACAATCTTGCTTGTGCACACTTCCCTTCGTTTTCTTCCTCACTGTTTCTTTTCCTTTCAGGAGCCTTATTTCAAAAAAAGTTTCAGTGTGCTCACCCGACCTGTACTTCAGTCCCTGAAGCAGACTGGAAAGTTTTAAATTGCTTTCAGAGGGTAAAGTCTGATTAGGTGCTGTGACATCACCCTAGCATTAATGTCCAATCCCAAATTAAATTTTTGGCAGTTTTGATTTTGTATGTGCATGTTTTCTTTCAGCAGCTAATGACAAGTCTTGGAATATCTGAAACATATCTCCATTTCTCCACTCCAGCCACAACGCGTAAGTAATTGTTCTGCATTGGACCAAGTTTTGCTACATTCATACCCAAATCTGGTACCTGCTATGTGTTATTACTGATACAGTTATCTACTTCCTGCTGGACTTAAAAGATTTGACCCACTCAAAAATTCAATTTAGTCCATTTTTCGGTGAAGTTCCACTGTTTTTTGCATAGCTTCCCCTTAACCTCCTGTGCAATACAGCCATCCTCCATGGACCAGTCCATAACTTTTGTCAGCTTCTAAACATTGCTCTTTGCCATATCCAGCAATTTCTCATGCCATGTCCAGCAGTTTTCCTGCTCAGTTGGCTAAATCTCAGTTCAGGCAGCACCCGGGCATCTGCCTGCTGCCCTAACACTTCCTGTGGAAGAACTGCACCAGCCAAAGATCTGTTTTCTGAATCCCTGCTACCTCTGTCAGTGTGCACAGGGCTTAGTGAAACTCTTTGCATACAGCTGCCTAGTTCTTTCTTCATGAAATTTCAGCACAATGATGTTTTCTTTTAAAAAAACCTTGCTTTGTTAAGTAAACCATCCTAATCTGATAACAAAAAACCCCCAAACTCACTTGCAATACTGATATCCCTACTGTACGGACAACTTGATTTAAAATCTAATAAAGCAGAACGCCTTTGAGTCCTTATTCTATTTTACAGAACATTTTTCAGTTATTCATTTTCAGTTCAGATTGTTATATTATTTTTGCCTTCAAGCCTCATGTTGTAAGATGAGGAAAAGCAGAGGGATTAAATTTGGTTTCATCATCATCATTTCAGTTTTCTGTAATTTATATGCCCAGGTTTACTCAAAATGGAGCAGTTTTCTACACAAAGGCAACAGATTTTAACCATCCAGCTCCTCCTGCTTGTATGTAAGATCACATACAATGTGTAGGATTTTGCTGTTAAATTATGAAGTAGTTGCAGAAAAACACAGGCCTTTTTATCAACACTGGGTATGTTCCACCGTGCTCTCACTCAGTGATTGCCTCAACCTGCCCCAAGGCTCCTTCACCCCAGCCTCATGCCAAATGGCACTTCTACCCCAGCTTTCTTGTCACCACTGTTCTTGGTCTTTTCCTGTCCTTCCACCCACAAAGCCTCCTCCCAAAATCAAGGCATAGCACAAATGCCTGAAGGCAAGTGGCACCGAACAGCTCATGGAGTAAACACCTCCCAAGAAAGGATGACAACACCCAGAAGCTGGAGCTGTCTGGGGTCTGTGCTCTATCCATGGCCAGGATTGGTATGTACAGAGCAAACCCACACCAGGCAACAAGCTAATGACTAAATATGGACAATATAAGTTTCTCAGGCAAAGCTGTGGTGATTAGGGACTGAGAATTATCCTTCACTTTTTAATTATTTTCTTTGATAACATATCCTATCTGAGCATAATATGTTCTTACAGTTCAGACTGATGACTTGATTCCTTTCTCTACAAAGCAAGTCCTTGACAGTAAGAGCTGGCAATATTAACAGAAAACCTAGAGTAGATTTCTGCATGTCACTAGTGAAGATTTAGAAAAAAAATAGGAACCCAAAAGGATATATTGTCTTATCAGTGGTCATCACAGCTAAAAACCACTTAGTAACTGGGAAAAAAATGGGGATAAGAGGGGGGAACAAAAGTAAAAACAAGTGACAGTTTGTCAGTTTTGTGTACAAATGCTGAGGCAGGGAAGAGCTCCCATCACCTGTCACAAGCTATGGCAGAACATTTGATATTCTGCTCCAAATAATTTTTTGTAAGCAGCTGTCCAGTCACCGTGAAAATTTCTCAATTTTATACCAAGCATTTTATCAGTTCAATATTATAGTACATTCTTTCTGAGCTTAACAGCATCAGCAAAATAAAGAACGCAAATAACGCCCCTGATCTAGAAACAGCAGCAGCCAGATAGATCACTGTCTCTTTCCACTTAAACTGAATATTTATGTGTTGAATTTTAAATATCATCTTCCTATCACCTTTCAATAAATTCATTTCTTTCTCTAACCCAAAATGTCTTGAGCTGTGACCGCACAATTATTGGTGTTATAAGGACAATCTTATTTCCAACCACAGATTATTTATTTAAGGATGGCCCAATCATGTCACACAAACTTCAGCTGGTCAAAGAAGTCACTGTTTTGCCAAGAGATAATAATGCTGACACTATTCTGTTTGCTAGCTGACCTCTGTTTATCATTGTGTACCAGTTAAGACTTAAGCTGAAAGCATGTCCAGGGAAGAGCTTTTAAAAAACAACTCAGAACCACAGATCTTGCACTACACTTAAAATCAGCAATATGATTTAGGTGAAAATGTAATTATTCTAACCCTGCCTTGGGATAATTGCAGAGAGCAGGATATACAAATAATGTGATCTAGATTCATTCCAATGTCCCATCTATTCTACCAATCTTATACTCACAGAAATTTTCAGAGACTTAAAACCAAGCCTTCAGGAAACATGAGCACTGAAGTGGTCTGAAAGCCACCACCAAGAACATATCCAGTCCATGAGCATGACAACTGGCTACGCTATTTTAAACACTTCCTCTCATTTCCATTTGTGTGCTCCTCCTCTGCCATTTGTGTATTGTTCATTACAATACTGGTATTAGGATCAGGATGACTGTAACTTCTCCTGTCACTGTTTTTCTCCCCCTTTAATTTCACATAATCAAAATAAAACAGCAAGGTTCAGGAAATAGAAAACACCACTGAAAAATTATACCTAACCTGGAAGGCTCTTTTGCTGCTGTTCTGTCCCTAGGAAAGTGGAAGGCAGCAAATTTATCCAGGAGAGCACTGCCAGTGGAGACAGAGTCCATCAGTGCAGTCACAGAAGCTGGAGGAGAAGATGAGGGAGAGGATCTTTGGCAGCTGATGTGGGCACAGTCCTTGAGAGCTGACATAAGGAACAGAATTCACTGAGTGATGGCTGAGACTGAAATGCAAAGGTTACAATGCAGTGACTCTGAGCTCGGGGAGCGCATGCTTCCTTTTCAGCGTGATTAAGGCATTAACAGCAATAATAACCATTGTACTATTCCTGAGGATTCCACAAAGGATGATGCAGGAAGGCTCACTCATTTTATGGTTCCCCTGCCAGAAAATTCTTAGGGCATCAAAAGAAATGGGAAGTTACTGAGTGAAGTCATGTCTGGCAAGAAGGGAGGAAGCAGGCTGGCACATTTTCAGACTTGCAGGAGTCTCTGTGAACTTCCTTAGGTAACAAGGCAATGGTGAAGCCTCTGCCACCTCGTTTTCACCCCTGTGCTACCTGAGGGACCTCCAAGATGAAGCTCATTCCAAAAAGCTGTCTGATGAAATCACTTGTCCACTGGCAAGTATAACCTTTTCTTCCTGAGGGAAAATATGGTCACATTCTTGGTTGATACAAATTGACACCAATAGATGCTATTAAAGGAATTTGTATCAGACATGATGTTGCTCCAGGGTTCCTGTGCATTTCATTTTACAATCATACTCTTTTATTGTGCAGGTTGCAAATGAATTCGTGGCTCCTTCAAATCAATACATAAAAAACCAGCTCCCCTTTGTAGACTGGTGCTCAGGTGTGATTCTGGAATCCAAGGCAAAGCCAAGCACTGGCTTTGGTGGAACTCCTTACAGAATGGAGGTCAAAGCATTTGTGTTTCTATGTTGATAAAAGCATTTTGAAATGTTTCAGTCTTTGAATCCCAGGCACAATAATAAATATGTGGTTTGAATAAATTCAAAGAGATTATTTCCATAGAACCTAACAAAATCTTACATAGTTTACAAAATAAAACCCAGGTTAGCTGGAGACAGGAAAATTCATTTTGGTTACATTTCCAAGAGATTTGGTTTAGCAGGATTTAAATTGCTACACTAGAATTATTCAAATGGAATTTTTTTTGGCTTTGCAACTAAGTTGCCTTATCTTTATTTAACGTCACTGTTTTATCATCTGTGTCCTGTTTTCTGCTTCATTGAAAATTCTGTTCACACCTAATCAGATAACATTAAATTCTAGATTTAAGGTTAATCCAACAAAAGCTTATGTGTGAGGAACTCCATGTGCTGGGCATCATTAAGATTTTTTCAGCATTCACATGACATTTTATAGTTAGAAGAGACTTTACAATTTTGTTTTTCATTATGAAAAATCTCCTTCAGTATTGTTAGTTATGTACAGCATCTGGCAAAGGTTTTTTTGAAATAATGAAATTCAGATCACTGAGTTTATTACATGTTCCACCAAAAAGTTGCATGTCTAAAATGAGGAGAAAAGGTTTCAAAAAGGCAGCCAATCACAATCAGAAATTGATTGATCAGAAAGGTTTGATGCCACAGATAAGGAATTTAGTCTAGTATTGCACATTTAGAGACTTTTAAACTAGAAATATATTCTTCCCATAAATACTTGTCCCATAAAATACATCCCCATGGAATATCACTGAATTGCACACACTTGAATAATTTATTTAATTAGTCACATGGGAAGTTTATTTCTAAAAATGAGTGCTTTCTTTTCCAGCTATACAAAGGAAGCCATAAATGTTTATGTGTGGAAATTAGAAATCTACTTTTTCATTGAAGATATTCTTTAAATTTCATTACAGCTTTTACTACAGCAAACTTCTAGAACTGCTTGATTCTCTCATACATCCTGCAGCATTCCCAAGCCCAGTGTCACCAGGAGTGCAGGACACTGAAACATCATTTCAAATCCCATATTCCATAGCTAGTACACATGGTTTGAGGAAATTCAGAGCAAATGAAACACATAATGACTTGGTCTAAAACATAATGAAATCAATGGGAAAAAAAAATTAACTAGGGAGCCCCTGGGTAGATGTTAGAATCTCACTCTGTTTTCCCTGAGACAGACCTGATCAGAATTTCTCTCTTTCATGCCCATATCTCATTGCCAGTAGTCTGCAAAGAAGATTGTTCTCCATTAACCTTTACCATCTTACCATAAACCACATACCCCAACTCGGCCACTTAGGGTTTCTTCTATACAGGAGAGAAGGACATCCCATTCCGAAAGAGATGCCTAATATTATCAGGGCAGAAACCTCTTTTCTGTACATATTTCCCTTTTTTGGAAAGTTCTTTAGACACCAAACTTTCCAATAGCTATTTTGAGAAGAAGATTTCACCTAGGTCAGACTACTCCCTACAGCAAGTAACACTGATTATTTTAGCTGCTCAGAGGAAAGGAAAAAAAATTGGAGGGAAAAAGAAGAATCAAAATGTAATAAAACCTGGGTGGAAAAGAAAGAAAATATGGTCTTCTTCCTGAGAAAGGTAAATAAGACAATAAGGCACATCTTAATGGGAGGTTCCAAGTGTTGTGTTCAGCTCTGGATGGAGGAACCCAGCGCTGGGTGCCTGCCTTCTCTTACCTGCAGAGCTGTGGGTTTCCTCAAGTAAATGCATTTGAAAGAGATCTCATACAGTACATTTTGTTTTCCTTCCCTTAGACTACTTCTAAGAGCCCACAGATTGAGGTTTGATATAATAAAACATAAACCTGGTTGCTACATAATTAACTCAAAATTTAATGAGCAATAAAAGTACCATTATGCTCTTGTAATGCATTAAGCTTATACTCCTGCTTAATCCATTTAAAAGGGCTCTCTAGGTGTTCACTTGGCAAATAACAAAATAAGGCAAGTCAGAAATTATGCTTATTAAATGTAAATGTGTATCTTTAGCAATTGATATCTAACGTCATAGGACAAACTTGCCAAACTTAATTAAATGAATAAATGAGATTATGCACTTAATATCTTCTTAATTACAAGGTTCAATTATCTTTTACATGCCATGCTGTCAGCTCGATGGTTGCCTGTTACCTCACCAAAACAGCAGCAGTGAGCATCAAGTCTTGTCTATGCTGGGCTCCTGCTGTAGTTGGAATTCTCTGCAATGTGTCACAGTCTTAAATTTCACATAGATTTAATACTTCTTTAACCAACTACCAGTCTTATTATGGCATCATGGACATTTTTGAATTGAAATTAGACTATGTAATGGGAAAATAAATAATAGTTTAATTTTCATACTGTAGACTGCGCCGTGAGGTCTATCAGCTTTCGGAATTATTTGTCACTGTATTTATTGCATTTTCAAATAGTGGAGGAACAGGAACATTACAGGAACTTTAACTCATGGATGAAGAACAAATCTGTTCTTCTCCCAGTACCTCTGGCTGATGTCACAAGGGTCTCTTTTCAGCATGAAGACACACTTCAGCTCTAGATCCTGCTCTTTAAGGCCACCATGACCTACATGTCCCTTGACAGTTGCAAGCTGTAGGAATTCACAGCAGGGCTATAGGACTGGCAAGCTCTCTTTCCAAAATTTCAGAGATGTTACAGCCAGTCAGGCTCCAGGCCAATCTCATCCAGGGCCGAGGTGTGAGCTGGCATGAGACACCTTGCTCCAGAGACCATGGCTCATCAGGTGAGACCTACAGAAGTGCACAACAGTTCCCTCCTTTTCTGAAAGGGGAAATGAAATATTGCAAGAGCACATCTTTTGCCACGGTAACATCAGAAACTAACAGCAGACCAAAACCCAAACTCAATTCATGCAAATCTTATTTTATTACTTCTAAAAAAAAGTAATAACAAAAGAAACATCTCACCTGTTGTAGGAACATCAGCCACAGCTCGAGAAGACTTCACCTAACATGAGCGTTTCATTTACGATTTTCAATGTTTTATCTGTCAATGTTTTATGTTCCCCAAATATAAGGTACAAATAACCTGTAATTTCACAGGGTTTTTAGAGAGTGCATTTTCAGATAGCCAGACCTGGTTTGCCCCATTCTCACACTGTCCTGCCCCAATAAAATTTACTCAGTGGGAATTTATCAGTGGCGTTCACTTCCTAAGTAACCAGAGCAGGGTTCTTTATTTTAATTATTATAATCAGTGTCTTTTATCCAAATCAAAGTGTGAACTTAAATGAAGTGCTTCAACCCTCTCTAAACAAACTGCTTCAATGAAGTGTTTTGATATTTCCAAATGGATGTTTTTAATAAATGTCATTTTTTTTTCTTGTACAAAATTTTGCACTTTTCATTCCTTGATTTAGGACAAAAGAAATGTCAAAATATTTCAGTTTCTTCTTTAAAAGCAGTTCCAAGTTTTGACCAGCTCTATAAACTAGGCTAGCCCTCAATTCCATTTTGAATGCAGAATAGGTAAAGGGCACTGACAATTTGAAGTGCACTTTGAAGGACAACTCTGCAATATTTTACTCTCATCATCACTGTGACTCATGGTACAGCAAGGACAGCTCTGAACTTTTAAAACACATCCAGAAAAGCTGTTGAGTTTTTTTTTTAAAAAAACCACATCTTTTCAGCATATTTTACAAGTGCTGGAGAACCATCAAAAGCCTTTCCTGATCATATTTTAATATGACTACTGAAAATTATTTATTGCCTTTTTCTCTGTTTTTCCAGGAATCTTTAGAAATTCTCTTCCTACTAAGCTGTCTGTTTTATCTTACATTAAAGGCGAAAGAATCAAAACGCAAAACATAGAAGGTTGCCCATTTACTGAACTACAGCGCATCAGAGATTTGCAGAATAGTTAACAGAGGCCAAAAGCATTAGCAACAAATGCAGGCTCCTTTCAGGAGATTCTTTTTGAAATGCTTTTTTCATTAAAGAGAAAAGAAAGTTTCCAAAGTGTCTTGTGAGTGATATTATGCAGCAGCATTTAGGGATTCCTTCCTTTAACCAGGAATTCATACAGTGTGCTTTCATACATCTAAGTGGTGCATTTGGATTCTAAAAAATTTCTTGTTAAAGAAGAATCCTTAAAAAACTGCCACAAAATACAATGAAAACCTATCAAGACTGATCACAATTTACACTGAGCATTTTATATCACTTTGTAGTATATAAGGCATCTACCAGCAAAGTACATTTGCACTCACTTCAAGTGTTATAAATGTGAATGTTATGTATGGATTTTCAGAAATGTTGAAATCAGGTTGTGTGTTAACACTACTGACATTGTATTCAGAACACCCTGTGGGCACAGTATGTTAGGTCAATGCATCCTTACTGTTGTTTAGCTACTGCACCACTGAAAGGACATTTAGCCAGGTTGCAATTCTGGACAGAATTCGACTCTCAGAAGGAGAAAATTAGTCAGTTGAAACTAAATCCTGACAATTCAAATGACATTTACCTCTGAAAACTGCTTAAGATGGTGAAAGCTTTGGCTTGGGGGTCCCATTACGTGTGCAGGAAAATACATGACACTCAGCTTCTCTGCTAACTTTCCTCAGGTATTAAATACTTCCCATACTGAAATCCTTTTTCCATTATTCTGTATAGAGCTCTTCAGCTGAGGTCCTTGTCATGCATTTTTGTTCTACCTTTGGGTGTTGACATGCTGTGCTCTGCAAGGAAATATTAACTGAGAGAAACACTTCTATTTCACGTCTGCCTCAGCTGAATTCAATGAGATTCCACTAGGAGGAAAAGCTGGCTAAGGATAAGATCACGCACAGTGTTTTGGGTCTCTGCAAGGTACCTCCTGAACTCTGTGCTATGGGCAAGGATGCCCAGCAGGGAAGGATAAGGATACGGATAAGGATAGCATCACAAATGGTGCTGGGACCCCTTCCCCAAACACCTTCACTAGTCAGGACAATACAGTTATGGTTCCCCATCCCCATAGATTGTGCTGTCAGTGTCCAGCCACTGATCCACTTCAGGTTTTTCAGTCAACAGGTATTTGTTTTAGAGATCTTGGTCATATAAAGATTTTAGTACGTGGCTTGGATTCACAGGTCCTCCTGATAAATCTATCCCAGCATTTATCCCTAGTGTCCCAGGCACTTAAGGTTCCTCTGCTCCCCCTTGACTCTCTCAAACACCCTGGAATTACTCCTGCCACACACAAATAAGTGTTCCCAAACCACTGTTCACATTGACAAGCACAGAATTTGCAAAGTGACCTGACTTTTGAGTTATAAAAAGGGTGTAGATATCCTGTCCAATTTTCTACTTCCCTTCTCAGATTTATGCATTATGCCTTCTCCCTGTTTAAAGCTGCAAAAAGGTCTTTGTGAACCCCAGAAAGTGGCTTGTGCTGCATTATTGTTCCATATCACGGCCACAAGACTTGAGGATCTCTCAAAAACTTTTAAGAGATTTATGGCTGGTAGCTAAGAAAAGCAGACTTAAGAGGTTGAATTTACTTTATCTATGGAACAATTATTAAGACTTCCACAAGCTGAAGCAAAGCTGACGCTCTCTAGTGTGCTAGCTATGAATATTGTGATCTGGGAGTAGAAGGATGTTCAGGAGATGACTGGTGTCTCAGGATGCGGGAGTTTAATTCTAAACTCATCTGCAAGTGAATCAACCTAATGCCTGAGCTTACCATTCAAAAAATGAAAATGGTACACCTCTTCCCCAAATGACATTCAGAAGATAATTTCACCAATATTATGAAATGCTCATGTATAGTTTAATGAAAATCCTAGAATATAAACATATCCCCTAGCTATGGCCAAAACTAAACCAAAAAATATATAATTAGGAAAAAATTACTCTACTTGGAAATTATCTGTGATTTCATTTTTTACACATGACCCATTTATTCGAAACAGAGGAATCCACTATGGAAAGAGAAATATATCAGGTGAAATTTTAATCAAGCTGTCAAGCTTCATTCTAATTCTCAGGCAGTCTACATGGAGGACAGAAAGGCAGAAGAAACATTAAAACCAATTCTCCTAAAGAGACAGAGAGACAGAGAGCAACAAGCTGTGCTGATATATTAATTATCTATTTATAATATGTAATCTTTTCAACTTCTGTCATGTTAAAATCAACAAAGAATTTAGCTGAAGACAGCCATAAAATGAACTGATTACAGCTTGTGTGTAGCAGCGATGAAAGAGCAAATACACACAGCTATGCAAATGTGAAATGGAACATGACAGAAAGCACAGCCACGGTGAGAGCAGCAGGTAATTGCTGGGCTCTGCAGCTCTCCAGCCAAACCGCCCCTGTGATAATTCCTTTGTTCTGCAGCTGGCACATTTTTGGCAAATAGGAGGAAGGGGGAGGATACAAGCTGAGACTGAACTCATGAAAGAAAGCTGGTGCAAATGTGTGGAGTGCCAGAGCAATGGAAGGGCTGGGTGTCACAGAGCTGAGCCTTCAAGGTACCACCATGCCCAGTAACTGGGAGGAATCACGTCCAATAACTTCATGCAGACAGTGGTTAAAGACTGACATTTGCCCTTCTAATTCCATTGGAAATTCTCCATGAAGGCAACACACTGAAGGCCAGATGCAGCCCACTGGATTTAACATGGGAAGATTCGCTTATTCCCATGAAACCACTTGGGGTCAGGACCAAGTCTGAAAGCTCTCTGGGTAGCAATAAGACAGATCATTTAATGCATATATTTGCATGCATAGTTGCTTGAAGGTGCACATCAGCAGTTTCATGAAAGTCCACAGCAGACTTAGGGCAGTGGTGCAAGTCACTTTGGAAAACAAAGTGCCTAAATCCAAAAGATAAGCTTCAAAAATTTATCCCCCTCTCTGTTTTGTGCCTTGTGTTTCTCAAGCATTACAACTACTCCTGTAACAGCATTTTGCTATCACTTAGTTTAAAAAAATTTAGAAACAGGCCTTCCTGTGCAAGACTGGGGTATTGTCAGTGAGGCATCACCTTCCCTCACCATCCCCTCTTACCTGCTTCATGCCCTGGGTCCATATCTTGTCCCAGGTCCACACTCCCTGTTTGTCATGATCACCTCACCCCTCTCTGTTCAGTATTAAGCATCTACACAGCATGGGAATTGATGGGAGCATAACGAAATACTGGTTTGATATCATAACACAGTAAATCCCTAGCTTAGCCCTGTGCAATTAAAAATTGTTACTGCCTCAGCAACCTCATTGTGTAGAGCTAGACACAGCACAAATTAACAGTGATTTGCAGCTTGGATAAGTAAACATTAAATGTGTGTCAGGGCCTCTCAGAAGCATAGAATCATCATTTAGGCTGGACAAGACCTTTAAGATCGTCAGGCCCAACCCTTAACCCAACACTGCCGTATCTAACACTAAAGCATGTTTCTAAGTGCCATCTCTACACATCTCTTAGTAACCTCCAAGGATGGTGACTTCAACACTTCCCTGGGAAGCCTGTTCCAATGCTTGACAACCCTTTAGATGAAGACATTTTTTGTAAAAAAATCAAATATCAAACCTAAACCTCGCCTGCCACAACTTGAGGCCATTTCTTCTGGTTCTGTTCCTTGTTACTTGGGAAAAGATAATGACCTTCAAATGGCTACAGCCTCCTTTCAGGGAGTTGTAGAAAGCAATAAACTCCCCCCTGAGCCTCCTTTTCTCCAGACTGAACACCCCCAGCTGCCGCAGCTGTCTCTCATAAAACTTGTGCTCCAGACCCTTCCCCAGGTCTGTTGCCCTTCTCTGGACACACTCCAGCACCTCAATGCCCTTCCTGAATTGAGGGGCCCAGAACTGGACACAGCACTTGGGGTGTGGCCTCACCAGTGCTGAGAACAGAAGGAAGATCAGGTTGCAAACCATATGCTCCTGTCTGTATTTATAGCTCCTTCAAGTTCATTCTTCTTCAGTGCTTGACTCTCAATTTATTTATTGTGAGGTGTCTATTCTACAATGCAGGTATGAGACTGTTCTGTACTGTGTTCAGTATGCATATTTTGGTATATATTTTTTTAAGATTTCAGGTTTAGTTCAGGGTTTGCTTATCTTTCCCCTCTTCCATGTTCCAGTGGCTCCAGTGTAGTCAGACACTCCAGCACGTGCTAAGCTTTTAGAACATCAGCTAAGCCACTGCCATGGGGTTAGCCTCATGCTCAAAGCTCAGCTTCACTCAAAGAAATTAGTCACAGATTTAACTCTGTGTAGTCAAAAGAAGGGAATTAACTTCAGTATAACTCATTTTTCCTCCAGCATAAAGCTGAACATGTACCCCATGCTTTGGTAGATGGGAAATTATATAGAGGTTTGTTTAGTAGGGGGGGGTTATTAATTTCTGGGATGAAGGGAGCTCTTTCAGGTTAGGGGAAAATATTTCCAAATTGAAAGGATAAATTATTAATTTTTTGATATTCAGAAATATCTGGAATTTTTTTTAGCTTTAAGATAAAAAGTTCTATAGGGCAAGGCTAGAGAGTTCTGTTCCTTTGGGACATCCTGAATAAAAGCAGGAGTTGTGTGTTTCTGCTGCTATAACTTGCCATCTGGCAGAGTCAGATATCAAACCCAGACTGTCTTTGATTTCAGTGGGAGAAAGTAAGAAGAAAATAGCCTTTGGCAGAGAAATTAGATCTGTAACTTAAATATTTCCCAGAAACCTAAGACACAGAACTTCACATCTCCTAGAGAAGGGATGTGAGCTAAGGTTTTGTATATCCCAGACAGATGCAGTAATCTCTGCCTTACAGACAGATGAGGGGTGATCAGGAACTGGTTTTAAGGTGATGCTTCTTAATGTTTTTTTTTTTGAGTATACTTAAATTGATACATTTAAAAAATTTTTTTTGTGAATAAATACTGTGAAAAAAAGGTCATAATATCCTGAGCAAATTTTAGTGAGATCTAAAAGTTCGGAACCTTAAGAATTCATATAGTTATTTTTTCAAATGTTGAAAGCACCACAATATATTATCTGGATTTGCTACTATGTAAATATGTATGTATCACCTTGTTTTTTTCTTTGGTTTCTTTTTTTCTAAATAAATTCCAATATCCATGTGGACAGTGGAAAGGAATTCTGTGCTCCTGTGCCATAGCCTGAAAGAAGAAATCAATCCCTGGTTTCCTCTATTTCAGGAAATAAATACCTCTTTCACAAAAAAATTATTTCTTTTCCACCTAAAAAATATGTTTTGCCAGCATTTCTACTCTAGACAGATGGAAACAGGACTCATGTTGCTGCCAGAGGCATCTGCTAGAGGGCTACACTTGGGGTGCAGAACTCAGCTGTTCTGAAATGAAAGATTATTACATCAACCCAGTGGACAACTTGTAACTGCCTTGCTTTATTTCAGCTGGAAATTTTTATGTCATAGTCCTGTCTTCCTATTAGTCTGTTACAAATAACCCTTCGTTACACAGACATCAAATTAAGATAATGTGAAAGAAACTGATCAATGGCTCTCTGCTTAACTCACTTTGGTTCAAACTCTATTCTCCCAAACCTTTTCAGACACTGCAAGTCACTCTAACCAGTATCTGCTGAGAACAGCCTTTTACCAAACTTGACTGACCTGACCATTTAATTTTAAAGTACTCACCTGCAAGTTAGCTCGCATCCCACGGAGGGGGACCGCTATGACCTCAGAGTTAATCTCGCATTAGTGGATGTCCCCTGATGGTGCTACCCAGAGAAGGGAGAACGAAATATGGCATAATCACACCAGACTGTCAGCATGGCTCTAAATGTCTGGGGCCAAGGTTGCTAAAGGACTCTCATGTTCAGCCTGTGTCCAAATTCACACATTTTCCTGTATCCTTCACCTGCTGCTGTTTAACTTTCTTCCTTAAGGGAGGATTTTTCCAGTGCATGGCTTGCAGATGCTTTTCCACTTCCAAACTCCTTCCATGTGTAGGGTTTTGTTTTTTCTCAGTATTGACATTTCCATGATTTCAGGGCTGGCTATACAAGATTTGCAACGTGGGATCAGATGAATTGCTGGTCTTATCAGCGTCCTGATTTCTGAAGGAATGAGGTGCACTGGGCAGTAAGTCAATAATCTCAGAGAACAAGGGGTGTGTGTTTTGTTCTTTGGGGTGGAAAGCAGGGGAGCTGCAAACCTTCTCTCTTCCTTGTAATGACTGACAAACTTGGTTCATGTGGATCACACTGATTTTTAATCTAGTGACAGTTTTTGGTTTCATACAAACATATACTGTTCCTGTGGGAGTTTTTTGTTTGTTTGGGGTTTAGTTCAGTTTGTTTTTTGTTTTGTTTTTAATTTGACTTTACCAAAATGAAACACAGAAAAGGGGCAAACAGACATGTCCTTGAAGATCTGAAAGCTCTTTGAACTAATTTGGCTGACTTTGCATGTTAACAAGGCTCAGCTGTGAAGGCAATATCAAGTAAACAGAAAGCAGTAATATCTTGAATTACTATCTAGTGGGAAAGTGTTTGCACCAAGGTAAACCAAGCATCTCAACCAACCACACAAACTCTTTAAATTCATCCATTGCTCCATCCTGATATCAATATCTGGATCTCAAAGGCTTTCCCCAGCCTTTAGTCCTTCTTGATTTTCACATTTGTTTAAAACCTACTTTTCTGAATAGAGTTTTTGCTTCTCATTTTGTTATAAAAAATGAAAATAAGTATAGACCTTTGAGGAATGAGTAAACTGTTATTAGGTGTAAGTGGAAAAAAAATAAGTTGTTACAACTGCTTATAGAGAGCAGATTGCCTAAGTATGCAACAGGAAATTAAATGAAAGATAACAAGAGTCTTTGATTGCAAGTGACTTCAAAAATGACATCTGAAGAAAAGGAATCTTCATCAACTTACATTATAACCAAATCACACCTTCATTCCTTCATTTTCAAGTGCTTATCAGCCTATTAAATCATGGGAAGGATACATATTGCAGAATTATCATGTTACTTCACAGTATTTTTGACCATTTTTCCTAAATAGGGGAATTAGCATTTTATAGGATTCCAGTATGTGTGACTTTCACTTCTGTTAAAAGGCTTAGGGACATAGGTTGTGTGGTGGTCTGACCTGAGCTGGATGTCAGGTGCCCTCCAAAGCTGCTCTATCACTCCCCGCTCAACAGGACAAGAGAGGGAAAATATAATGAAAGCTCATTAATTGAGATAAGGATGGGGAGAGACAACTCATCATTTACCATCATGGGCAAAACAGACTCCACCTGGAGAAAGTAATTGAATTTATTACTAATCAAAATCAGAGTAGGATTATGGGAAGTAAAAGCAATCCTGAAAAACACTTTCTGGCTACACCTCCCTCCTTCCCAGTCTTAACTTTATTTCTAGTTCTCTACCTCCTGCCCCTCCCTGCCCCGAGCAAGTGGATGCAGAGAGAAGGGAATGGGGGATTGTAGTGGTCACTTCATCACATGTTCTTTCTGATGCTCTTCCCTCCTCAGGGTGAGAAGCCCTTCCCCTATGCAGCAGGATGTTCTGCCTAGAATGTAACTCACACAATGTCCTATTTGCAAGGCTATCAGTAGTGGGCTGAGAGAGGGTCAGTCAGGCCGCTTTGGTGTTGAATTTTGCCAAAACCAGTCTGACTCATTAACCCCAAAGTTAAACATCCTGGTAGTGATGTCAAGACGTGGCACGCAAAGTAAAATATCCTTATCTAAAAATGCCCAGATGACACAGCTGACCTGGAGACATATGATTGACAGCCAATCACTATAAAAGTCCAGTCCCACTTTCAAACATCAGGCCCTTCTAACATACCCCTTCTTGGAGCGTGCATGAAGATTCCTGCCTTGGCTGGGGTGCCCCTCCAGGCCCCTCACCATCTCTGATCAGCTCAGCCTTAGTCAGCAGGTCCTGGGGCTGCCTGGCACTGACTCTGTTGGACACACGGAAAATTCCAGCAGCTTCTCACAGAAGCCACCCCCGTAGCCCCTTCCACTACCAAAACCTGAAACAGAATTTGTGTTTTGACACCAAACAAAGATTTTAGGGGAAAAAAATCTCTTCTAAGTAGTCAGAAACAGCACATTGTCACCTGAATAGAACAGTCTTAATAAAGAAGACGGGGTGCACTTTCTGCTTGAATTTGCCTTGGTATAAGTGTGTTGAGAGACAGTCTATAAGCCCTTTAGTATACAAGACTGGTTAAAGCACTCACCCAGGAAAAGGGAGATGAACATTTTAAACTCACATTTTAAACTCATTATTTTAAACTCTCCCATCTCACCTTTTTAGGAGAAAGATGCCACTAGCACCAGAGTAGTCATGGGCAAGAATATGATTTCTGCAGTTCAAGCAAACAATAGGGACAGAAATAACCTTATTTTTTACTTTTGGGTTTAGGAAAAGTGAATTAAAAAACCCAAACAGGTTTCTTGTTTCAGTTTCCCTTTCCCAGCTGAGCTTCTCAGCTGTGAGCAAATTCCTTCTTCTTTGTTCTCAGAGCCAGGAAAGGCTTTCCAAGATAAAAGCAAGCAATCATCGGGACTGGCACCATGCTCCAGGTCATGAACACAGGAGGATGATCTGGAGGGTACTGACGTCAGCCCGTGCCCTGCAGGGTCTGATCAGGTAGGTCTCCCCCAGCTCCTCAGGCTCAGGAGTGCAAGTAGTGAGTGACTGTCACACGCTGTCCTGCCTTCAGCTGTGAGAGAGTGAGATAACCCAGATCTGAACGTACCCTGCAGGCACCGTTCCTCTTCATTTTGTTATTCCTTATACTTTTAAGTGCATATCATTAAGCAGTGAGTCTCCAGAGAGCTGTAGTTAGTATTTCTATTTTTTTCCTTTAAATCAAATTATCTCCTAACTGCTGTATCATGAAATTACACAGCGCTACAAAATACAGAGGTAGTTTGTGCAATACACATTTTTAAGAAAGAAAAATGATTAAGGAAGAAGTAGAGCTGCAATCATTTTCCATCTACCTAATGATGGTGTTGTTCCCAAGGGCCCTTGTCACCTGTTCTAATTCACTAACTCTGACACTTTGCGTGCAACCACAAACAACTAAAATCAATGGGAAATGGAAATGTCCTGACAAGGCCAAATTGAGCCCACCTAGGCTGTCAATGATTTCTTCACCCTTATTAATGCCGTGTGAATGTTCCTGGGTGCACAATGGTCAATCACACAAAAGCAGGGCAATACAGAGCAATGCAGTGTGCCTGCTCTCCGACGCAGAGTCCTGGAGTTAGACATCCTGCAGTACATCAGGGGAGCAAAAGACCTGGGAATGGGATCTAATCCAACCAAGAGCTTGACTGCAGAGCTGTCTTGCCATTCACCGCCTTGTCACTGAAGACGAGGATGTACCTCGTACCCTATTTGTAAATAACCAGCTGGCCTCTCTCTTTGCACCCTACTCCAAATATTCACTTAAAGCTACTTTAACTTTTCATTGCAGTCTTTTAATGTGCTGATATTCTATGTAGGGTTTTTATGGGGATCCAAAACAGAAATGGATATTCATCACTTTATTTTATTCAGGTAAGTCTCAAGCCCTGTGAAATATAGTCATTTAGGAAGGCAGGCCTTGGCTCTCCTCTTTATTGTGCCAAATGGAATCTCCATATTCATATTTTGGAAAATTTAAAACTTACTAATTTGCCTTTTAGATTTTTCCTAATTAAAAAATAATATGTTTTAAAAATCAGCTCTTTTACACTTCTCTAATTAAATTTCCACAGGATATTTTTTGGTGGGAGAATTCAATTAGGTTTTAATTTTAGTAATCAAAAAAGCATTGGTGCTTTGAGTATTTGATTTTTAATTTAAAAATTTGACATGGCATTCCAATTAAAATGTTTAACAGTTGCATTGTAGCATAAAAAGTCTATTACATCTGGTAATCAGGAGAATCCAATGACCATAAAAAATGCAAACAGTATTTCAAGAACCCTCAGGTAATAACCATATTTAGCAAAGACTAAACACTTCAATTACAGCTGCCTAGAGCAGCTCTGATCACTCAGAACCCATGGCAGCAAGTAGTAGCAACTCTTTACCTATCTAACCTTTGGATAAGGTTGCACCTTGAAAATGCCACCTGAACTCAGGTTCAGGTTCCAGCAGTATAACCAAGCCTGCCACAGGCAGCATCAGAAAGGAAGTGTTGACTCTGCTTCCCATTCATGCAAGCTCATATAAACCCACCAACAAAAAAGAGAACCTTTTCCCATTCTCATAAGAAGAATTAGTAATTATTAATAGCTAATCATTATTAATTCTAAGAATTCTTCTTAAGAATTAAAGCACCTACATGTAAAAACTTTAATGCTATTTATGATCCTACATCAAGAGGTGCACAACCTTTCAGACAATTGGAATGCAGGAGCTTAAATGTGCCAAATCCACAAAATGAAGACGGAAAATGGATCATGTCGATTCAAAGTGAATTAGGAATACAGAAATACTGTTTCAGTTTTCAGCACGTTGATCATTTATATAAAAGATAGACCAGTACCTTGCCAGTGCCCAGCACAGGCTGGGCTTACAACAATTGTATACAAAGCAACCCTAAGAGTATTTTGGTCTCTAAGGGCTTAGTCATTGTCATAATGGATCACAATTGGCTCCATCTAGTCTACTGACCTGCCTCTGACAGTGACAAATGCCACTGAAAGAATCCAATATTGTCATTGCTCCCAACAAATTGTATGGCATTTTAGAAGAATTGTATCTGTCTGTCTCAGCTTTTGTTTGTCCTCTATTGCTAAATAACATAATATTCCTGTGTTAAATTTTTTCCATTTTCCTTTAAATGTCAACTTCACCATGTACTTCTCATCAATCACGTGATTATTGCACTTTCTTTTTGGAGCTCCTTTGCTACACATGACATTGCATGCCACAGACAGCAAGGCACGAGGTCAGGTGCACCTGCATGCCTAAACACATGCTATGGTGCAGTGGGGAAAAAACATAGGCAAAAAACTTGTCAAGATGGTCCATTTTTGTTCTTTTTTTTATAAAGACTTGTATCATGCACTGAGAAGGGAACTGTGATTCAAACCACATCAACAGCTGAATTCAGAGCCTAACCTTGTACCCGACCAGGATGATGAATAAATGATGCCTGCTGTGGGTGTGCATGACTGTGCTGAAGACACTGAAGAGGCAGCTGAGAAAAGGTGTTAGATTAGCTCTTTGGTGGTTAATAGAGGAAATTCAAAAGACACACACAAAAAAAAAAATAGAGAGGAATTAAGATGAAAACAATCAAAAACACAGAGCCCAGTGGGACTTCTTGTCTGCAGCTCTCTGCAAGACAGTGAACAGCAGAGGGGCAGGCCTGGGGGAAATGGAGAGAAGTAATGATAGCAAGAAGGCACATTTTACTTTTTTCAGATCTAAAAACTATTTGAAATGAAGAGGGGAAAGGTTTTCAGGAAAGCAAATAGATCCAAAGACTGAAAAGATATGAGACAAGTCAGATAGCAAATCAGAACAAATGGAATTTTAATTAAAATAAATATGACATGAATCTAAATGGGCCCTGATGAGGTAGTCAGCCAAGGACAGACAGGCTCAGTGCTTGCCTGAGAGTGCTCAAAGACTGGGATAGTAACTGGAGTCAGACCAGTTACAGCAAGGTGGAGTAATTTCTAGGGAATGAGAGTCCTTGTCCTTTGCATTACACTGTGCTGGTGCTCAGTAGGGATGGGGAGACAAGAAAAACGGGCTGCCAAGCCAATGTGTGATGAGAGCTGAGGAGCCCCTGAGCCTTAGCCCAGGTGTCTGCAGCCCAGGTGACACAGAGCAGACACTTCAGCACACACAGCCCGCTGTAACTACAGGTCAGCACCCGCAAGCACACCGAGGAGTAGATCCACCAGAGATGCCAGCAGGGGGGTGTGGCAAGAATGAGAGCTGAGAGGAAATGTCTGTGTCCAAAACCTGCTGTGAGACAACTCCCACAGGGCTCCTAGAGGGATGCACAACCTGAGTGTCACCCCACATTTCATACACTAGTGTCTATTTCTGCTTATTACAACTACAGCTGTTGGGGGGGTGGAAGGCTAAAGCCCACCCAGCCCCTGCTCTTGGCACCTGAGAAAGCTCCATCAAAATTAACAATCCATATTATGCTGGAGGAGCAGCTCCATTTCTCTGCTCTCACACAGTCTCTGTAGTAGACAAGAGAAAAAGAGCAGCTGGCATTTTAAGGAGTGAATATGGAAAGGGATAAGCTTAAAAGTCTAACTCGAAATTTAATAACGAACAAGAAAAAAGCTGCCAAGAAGATTAAACAAAAGTTGAAAACAGGCTTAAAAATAAAGGACCAAGCAAAGGAATCATTTACAAACCAAATGAAGAGGGGAATAGATAAGATAAATTCTGAATACTAATGAGCAATCAGAAGTAGTGCAGAAAAAAAGAGAAGCTAAAATAGGTCTATTTTACCACAGGCAAAATAATGTACAATGTTTCAATCTCCCCAGTTAAATTATAGAATAAAAAGGAACCTTAATAAAATATCAGTGTGTAAATCTCTCTCCAAACCACCCACATGCTGACTGCTGCTGGAGATAAATAGGTACAATAACAGGTAGAAGGCAAAATGCCACTTCCACAAATGCAGTCAGGTTGATTGTTTTTCTGTGGACAGTAGAGAAGGTATTTTAATAAACACAGACCGGGAAAATTAGTGCAGCTGAGCTGACCAGCAGAACAATTTTCAAGAAAGTGATATTACACTGTGCACGAGTCTGACCCTGAGGGGTTGGATGTGCAGAAAAGATGCTAAATAGACTTGCTGAAGTGTTTTGATATTTCCAGTCAGGAAGCTCTCTGTTTGCTGATGGCACTGAAGGGTGGTTGATGCATTCAGGATCCAGCCTAAAAAGCCACACTTTCCTACATAATTATGGCAGAGAGACTCCTGAGAGAGAATGGGACCAAAAAAATTTTTTTTCTCCTTTCATCATTTTGTTTGGGTTGGGTTACATTATTTAAGCATGTCCTGGGGACTTTTGGGGCTTCTGAGTAGTTCCTGCTGTAAACAATGTTTCTCTCTTTTGTTCTGGGGCTGGAGCAAACCTAGAGCTTCACATATAAACTGCTCATGAGGCATTCTGCAGTTCTGCTTGTTATATCCTTAGGGCACCATATACACTAATAAGAGAGAGCAAGAGAAGAACCTACGTGGAAAGGCTTTGATGTCTTGTGCCGAGACTCCACATACAATCTGATATGTTAATCACGGCATTAGTCATTATGAAGTGAGGAAAAAAAAATTGTATCTACTATAATGAATATATAGCTTCCTGGAAGTGGTTGCACAATCCAGGCTTTTCTCCTGGCTCACTCAGTCCTATCAGTGCCATGCTGCTGTAATTTGTCTCACTGGGCAGCCTACATATTATTCCTCACTGTGGGAACTCAGGACTCTCCCTCCTCTGCTGGCAGCACTCTGGAAATAAAAAGAGTGTTGTCGAAGGCTGCTGGCATCTTAAGTTCAAAGATCCTCCTGGTGCAAAAAAATATCCACAGGATTTCTCATAGCCGGCATATCCTTGTCTATTGCCCTGCAACCTATCAGGGACCAGGGCAAAGCTTTGAACCTCAGCCTTCCTCTCCTGAGCTCAACTTCTGCAGCCTGAACTGAATGAGAGATGACACTGCCTGTGCTTTTTTTCTCTTGTTGCTTTCCAAAAATAATTCTCATGAAAGGTCACGGGTGAATGTCTAGGAAAAAATACTGCCCAGATCTGCAGTGAAATTTTCCCAGCTTCTGGCAGCCAAGGTCTGGCCCTGGTGAGTTCTGGTGTCCCCCCAGTCCTGGACAGCCGTGAGACTTTCTGGTGTTCAAGGGTATCCTTGTACTCCCACTGAGAAGTTTAGTCATTTTCTTCTCCTCTGGAATCCTTTTAGCTAACGTAAGAAACAGGATAATAAGAACTCATGAAGAAGTCATCCAGGGCCTGAAAGTTCACATGTTCAGACAGCTTCTCCCTAAATATTGAGAGGCATCCTATATTAACTTCTTGTAGACCGAGCAATACAAGGTAAGTAATACAGAAAATAATCCTGAAGAGGATAAGGGACAAATCACTGTATATTGCATAGTGAAAAAGAAATATTTTCATTCTTTTTATCATCCTGAAATTGTCTTTTGAAGACTCCAGCTCTAATGAGAGACTGCCTTCTTGCTCAAGGGAATTTCAAATTAGCAGTCAGTTAAACTCTAAGAGCTGTTTCTACTGGGAATAAACATTTGTTTTGTTTATCTCCAGCCAGCAGCTAATAGCACAATAATGATCCAATCCCCAGATCCCTTTGGCTGGAAACTGATACCTTAATCTCTGCATTGCAAGTCTTATCAGCCTTTGCTCCTATGCAGTTTGAACATTTCCTTTGTACCCTCCATGCCCCCTGCAATGAAAGACTGTCACAGATTCTGGTTATCTTTACCATGAGTTACCTTTCCCTGACCCCATTCACTTCTTTCTCACAAATATCACCTTTGAACTCTCTTCTTCTGGCCCCTGTATGACTGTTACTGAAGCCCACTGTTACTGTTAATTTTGCTTAACTTTCTCTGTTCACTATCCCAGTGGAATGGCATTATGTTTGATTCAATGATCAAGACAAACCAGTCCTGCTCCTACCCTGCCTTTACCCAGCTGCAATCAACAGAAATGTGTAAAGCAAGCAAAAAGTGGACATTTCTTTTGAATCTCAAACCACATTGAACTTCCCCATGCTACCAATCAGATCCAACAGTATCTCAATGAAAGAGAAAATTAATATTCCTGAAGGTGGCCTTCTGGCATCCCTAGGTGTTACCATTTCTTTAGATTAGCAGTCCAGACATACTGGGTAAGGATCCAGTATGTTGTAGTCACATTTAGGGAATTCTTAGCAGAACTGAATCAATTAAGCTTCCTGTCAAGATTTACTCATCACCCCATCACATGTATCAAAGAGTGGAAGTAATACTGCGAAACAGTGAAAGTTCACACAAAGAAAAAGCACACAATTAAAAATGAACACATCTATTAGAAAATATCCTCCATTCTTCCCTGTATACAGACCTAAGTACTTATCTATCCTACACATCTTACACAGCTTCAGCACTACCTTTCTATTTCAGAGACCATCCTTCTCTCATTTATCCTCCTTCTGCACCCTCAGTTGTTGCAGCTGTTAGATCTGGTAACATGATGCATAAGGGATAAACAACATGGGATAAAATAATAACATAATTTTGCCTTCCTCAAGATACCTCACCAGTTTGTTTTACAGACACACCACTAATTTGACCATCTAATTAGAGCTGGCTTGTTAGATAAACAAAGGTTAGTGATTTTTACTTTACAACATATGGTACTGTATCCACGGTCATTCAGAAGCTGTTATGCAAATATCACTGATTTTAATTAATAACAAGAATTATCTTCTCTATTTAAACTTTGTTTGTTTGTCAGTAGGTTTAGATTTTCCCAGTATCTATATCTCAGCAATAAAAAGACAGACAGGAGATGTGGCCACATTTATCCCACAGTATGCCAGCCTCCCATTTATGTCACATGACTCCAAAAAACTGGAGTCCATTGGAGCCCAATTTTGTCTAAAATAAAGCAGAATGAGAAGAGGCCTCTAATGGGAGCATAAAGCTTCGCAGAGACTATAAATGAATCACACACCAGACAGTGACATTGCCCAGGAATGCAGATAGCTGCATGATAAAAGGTTACAGTGCATTCCTCATTGTTTTACCTCAAAAGGAAATGTACTCAGAAATGAGAGCCAAGAGCACAGAAACCAGCAATCTGATGCAAAACTAAGGCCAGACTTCCTTAAAATGCAAACCAAGCCTCAGCACACCTGACCAGGTAAATGCCATTTCTAGTTACAAGTTTATCATTTTTATGGTAGTCAGAAGATCATTAAGGTTGGGACTTTTGGACCAGATATTTTCTGGTGTTGGAGGAAGAAAAAAGTGCAAGGGAAGAACACAATGAGCCTTTTTTTTCTTTTTTTTTTTAAAGTGGAAGAGTAGATCTACCACATTCTCTTTAATTGGTTGCGCATCAGTTCACCTGAGGAGAAAGAAGCAAATCTATTGGACCATATAGAGTTTACCTATGCTGTTTGGCACTTTTAAAGTTATTTACTTCTGCTTTTTGGACAGAAAAAAATATCAAAGTGTTCTTCTAGAAGCCATTTTGGTCCAAAATCCTTCATAAAATACAGGAATAGCTGGAATAGTTTGAGAATTTTAACATTCTCAGCTCTCCCTTTCTTTTCCTCCATTTTTTTCCCTCCCTTATTTGCAGTTATTGCTGGTTTGAGCCCAAGAGCCCAACAAAGCACCCTGCCTGGAAATCAGCACTGAATAAAAGTGAACCTGACTGTCTATTTCAACAGCCCAGCCTGAGAGAATTGCAAAGGATATAGAGCAACTCAGCTAATGGAAAATAAATCAGTCGTTTAAAGTCCTTTTGGTTTCAGCAACTGCAAGTGTTAGCCATCAGTGACATGGCTGAGGGCATTCTTTTTAACAGCACTGTGTCCTTGCAGCTGTTTGACAGATTCTGAGGTGATTCTGGGATGGCTCCTTTGCCACACTCAGTGGTTTTCTGCCATTCACACCTGCGGAACTATGGTAAACTGGTGGAAAATGCCACCAGCTTCAAGTAGGGAGCAATTCAAACTGGCTCACACACTGAAGAGAGTGTAAGACCTGCCTTGCGTTTGTATTTCAGCCAGCTCAAGATGCTTGGCCTCAGTGGACTTGCTCAGCCCTGTAAAGGGATTAAGCTCCTATTTACACTGCACACACACTGAGCCTGTGGATATCTGAGGTGGCTCCAAATGAGCTGTCCAAGGGTCAGGCTGAGAGGAGAGGGAAAGCAGCCTCTGATGGATGTCCACCAGCTCAGCCTGGCAGCCCCCAGCTCTGTCCCACACTGTGGGGATGCACAGAGACCTGGCTTGTCATCTGCATGGCCTGTCTGGGAGAGGACAGTTTAAATAGGGCTGGTCTGGAGTCAGGCAGCGGGTCAGTGCAAAAGCCAAACAGCAGATTTCCTGCCTTATCCAGATGCCTTTCCTCTCATGGACCACACAGAGCCCCCCTGTGAAGGCATTTTCGCTGAAGTGCTTTGCCCCATCCAAATAAGCCCAGCCTGACATATGTTCAGTGGGGGTGCGGGCAGGGAGAGACTCGGGAGGGAAACGGTGGGTGGTGGAGGAAATGGAAAAAACGAGGCAACACCAGGAGAATTTGAGGGCACAAACATGAAAGTAGAGCCAGGGCCCTCTGGGCAGAGTGCGAGGTGCGGTGGGTCCCTGAGGGGTCACGGGAGCCGCTCTGCGTTGCCTGACATGCTTGTCCCGTGGTGAGCAGCACTTGCTGGGACAACACAGCTTTGATCAGGAGGGTGCTGTGGTGGCAGAGGAACAAGGAAACATGGGTCAGAGAGATGATGATCTCTGCTGCTCTCCTGTGGAGTACTGCACTGATCTAGCAGTTGTGTGTATCTCACTTCAGGGTGACTGAGAAGTTAAAATGTGGTCTACCACGTGCATTGAAAAATGCTCACATAGGAATATTGTGCTAGGTTTGGCTGGGGTAGAGTTAATTTTCTTCCCAGTGGCTGGTATGGGGCTGTGTTTTGTATTTGTGCTGAACACAGTGATGACAATAGAGATGTTTTTGTTGTTGCTGAGCAGGGCTTACACAGAGCCAAGGCCTTTTCTGCTTTCCATACTGCCACGCTGGCGAGGAGACTGGGGCTGCATGGGAGGCTGGGAGGAGACACAGCCAGGACAGGTGACCCAAACTGACCAAAGGGATATGCCAGACCGTATCACATGCTCAGTATGCAAGGTGGGGGAGGAAGGAGGAAGGAAGGAAGGAACATTTGGAGTGATGGTGTTTGTCTTCCCAAGTTACTATTACACAAGATAGGATCCTGCTCTCCTGGAGCTTGCTGAACACCTGCCTGCCCATGGGAAGCAATGAATGAATTCCTTGGTTTTTTTTGCTTGCGTGTGCAGCTTTTGCTTTCCCTTTTAAACTTTCTTTACCTCAACCCATGAGTTTTCTACCTTTGACCCTTCTGATTCTCTCCCTGATCCCACTGGCTGGGGAGTGAGAGAGCTGCTGTGTGGGGCTTGGCTGCTGGCTGAGGTTAAGCCATGAAAAAACAAAGAGTCAGAGGGGAGCAGTGGCCTCAATTCCCCTTCACCTGCTGGTCAAGGCCAGGATGCGGCTTAATATCAGTGAGAGCTGGTGTAGGAGTATGGAAGCAGATGGATTAAAATGCCTCAGTCCAGTTAAAGTATTGAATTTGAGCTTTGCCTTAGACTAGTGCAGTTTTTTAGTGAGCTCAGCTGTACACATGCCCCTGATCAAGCCGACAGGGAAAGCAGAGGTCTCTGAAAGTCCACTGTGACTCAATTATAGCAAGGGATGTGCCTGAGCCATGGTGGTTCAGTGGGCTCTCTTGCCTCAGTGCCTATGGGCTCCATAGGGGCTCATTGCAGGGAGGTGGGAAGCACAAAAAAGGCCAGTTTCTCTACTGATAGACCTGAACAAAATTCCAGCACAGGCAAGGAAGCAAAGTGCAGAGTCATATCTTTGTTTTAAGACGACTGAATGAATTAAGAGCTCTTTTCCCAAAGCAGGGAGATTTCTCCCTGAGCTCATTTGAGTCTGCATCTGCATTGCAAGAAAGACAGCAGAAAGGTCTCATGTGCTACCAACAGGACCTGTCCTGTTTCTGCAATGCTCTATCTTTGGAATAAAACCTGCTAGAGAGATGATTTATCAGCAGGAGTTTTACATTCATTGCTTGGGCATTTGAACATACAATAAACCTCTGACTCCTTGAATGAGGGCGACACAGGAGGTCAGATGGTAACTGGAGTGCCTGGACCACATTCCTTCCCCACTTCTGAGACAGTGCAGCTGCTCTGACTGCCCTGCCTTGACACTGGCTGTATCTTGCAATTCTATCCCAGCTCTGTGTTTCTATTCCTGGCATTTGTTTGTTTTGGAGTTTTTCTAATTTTTTTCTGACAGAACTTAAAAAAAAAGTTATCTGCTCATCACTCTGCAGAATCAAACTTTAAATGTGAATTTCTGGAGCATCTTCCCAAATGTGTAGTCCTCCCTTATTGACACAGCCCCCACTAACTCAGTCAAGCAATTTAGCTATAAATTACAGATTTCTGCAGACTTCCAACACTGCCTCTGCTGGATCAATGTCCTGTGGGAGAAGAATGTCAATAACTACCATTAAGGTTTGATTTGTAAACACAGCCTTAAAGATGGTTGAAAAATGGGCTTTGGCTGGAATTCCTAAATCTTTCCACCACAACTTGTCTCACAAGCTCAGACTTAAGTTCAAGCACAGAACACTTTTGGGGAAGACTGTTCCTCTCTGAAAATGTGGTACTCTTGCCTTCTTATTTAAGCGTGACTTTTCCTATATTTCATATGCCACAATATAATCCCTCTCCTTGGGAGAGAGTTGGACAGAAACAGATCTTTTTTGGATGGGAACTTGAGCCTGAGGTGGCTATTTGATCTGGATATTTTCCTCCACAGTCCTTCTTTCCTGTTGGACAACATGGTTTGTGATATACCCAAGCCTTTTCTCTTGGGGAAGAAAGTTATGCATTATGGATTGCATATTCTAATTAAGAAATATAGCTCAGAGACACAAACGGATCACCAAATAACTGATAAATTTAATTGTATAAGACAGTAATTATTTCCAAGTAACCAAATTATCTGGGGCTTTGGCTACTTAGCTGTTCAAGAACATTTCAAAAATATTCATGGCAAACAGAAGACTTTCAGCATTCTTACATGGAAATATAAGCCCAATTTCCACCAGAGTTCTAGCCAAAGAAAAAAAAAGGAAAAGAAAGGAAAAGAAAGGAAAAGAAAGGAAAAGAAAGGAAAAGAAAGGAAAAGAAAGGAAAAGAAAGGAAAAAAAATCTGGCAACCTTAATAGTTTTCTTAGACAGTTAATCAAGAAATATCTAACTTCTGCACAGGTAAATTGGAAGCATTTTGTGGAGAGACTATTGAAATGCTAATGTTAGAGCTACAATAAAACTGTTGCCTCCCTCAAAACAGGATCTGGCATGAGCAGTGGATAAAAGGGATTATTACACTATAGTTACAAATACAGCCTGTATCACAGATATTTGCCTCTAGTAGAGAAATGAATTGATACATTGAAATATAGTAACACAGGTCTGAAATGGAATCAGCTCATCCCTCCTGACAGAGTAATCAAAAAAGTATCTTTCTTTTACAGAAGGGAAAATGAATCAGAATTAGTCCCAGACCATATTCCATTTCTGCTCTGGGATGGTGCCAGGTCAGATTGGGGCCCTCTGGTGCATTTGTTCATTCCTTTACACCCTGGCCCAGGGCAGGGTGCTGATGGTGTGTCAGACAAGCCGCACTGAGCAAAGTGTGATGGCAGCAGATTTTATAGGTGGTGAGTGCATTAGAGGCAGGGTGAAAACAAATAGGTTTAGAGCACAGAATAACAAATCTTTCCAAGAGTTAGTAAAGGATTTGTTTTTAATCAATTAAAAGTTAGGTGTGACTGAAATTATTTTTGTTTTTAATAAGAACAACAGTTTGGGATTAAAACAAGCACTCTGACAATGTCTTTAACTCTTAATAGAAATTATCTTTGTTAATGTTTCTTTGTCGCAGCTACAACTGGAGACTTGGAGTAGTGAGCTGATGAAAAAAAACCTCAGAGGGAAACTTATTAGGATCAGGCTGTAAACAGAAGCAGGACAGATTAATCGTTTTAATTTCTCAAGCAGAGAAACACCAAACTATGGTTCTCTGGCAGAGTGAATGGAAAGTAGTGGAAATGGAAAGCTTGTTGGAGTTGTCATTGAATAACTCATTATCTATATCACTGGAAAATAAACTCGTTGTTCAGGGGCTGTTTTGGTTTTTTTAATATATGCTTAAAACTGACAGCGTCCCCTGAAAGACCAAAACTACCATTGTATTCAATCCCAGGTGCAGTTCAGCCCTGGGACTCTGCAAAACACAGATGTGTTTCACTGAAGCAAAGTCAATGTGACTTAAGTGCTTTGCTGAACTGGAGCCATAACCGGACCTGAGTCAGAGACCCATCAACCTCACATCCTGGAGCACTTCCACAGCTCACAGAAACCCCCTTTCCCAGTGTAACATTACCTGTCCTGGCAGAGAGGTGTGTGAGTCCTGTAGGGACCTCAAATAAAGGTGTTTCCAGGGAGGGTCTGTCTTCCTGTTTGTGCTGATCATGCACGAAGCTGCTCTTACATTGCTCATGTGCTCTTGTTTCCTTGTGACCTTTATAACTTGTGAATAAATTATTTGTTTTATGGAGCTGTAGCATATGGCAGCAAAGAATCACTCTGTTATGAGGAACTCCCAGGTGACAGAAAGAAAATGAATTACTAATTTCTTGTTGCTATGAATGTGTGAGTACTCTCTGATATTGGGTCCTAGGTCTCATATGAGTGCATTTCACTCCAAAGACAAGAGAGGGGGAAAGAGCTGTCAGACCAGGCATAAAATATGAGGCAAAGAACTGGTTGAATGTGATCACCTGACAACTCATTTCTATTGTTCTTCTATGCAATAAGAAGGACCACACTAAAAATGGAAATGGAATAAATCATGTAAGCAAGTGAGTATCCATCTCCAGATTATTTTATCCTATTGTGCTATAAATAGAAGACACCAGCTACAAAGTTCACAACCAGTTGTGGACAGCAGTTTGTAAGGTGGTTGTAGTTTTTCTCTCTGTAGAGGGAAAATCAAACTAGGACATGAAGTCTGAAATCTCATGCATCTTGAAATCTGCCTTTTCTTTGGACTAATCTTTTACTAGATCTGAACAAAAGGTTTTTGTCTTTCCAATATATTCACCAGGGATCCGTTCTGCATATAAACCAATCTCACATTTAACCATTAAGTAATGGAACAGGTTTCATTAGCTGTACCTTACCAGTGTTTTGGTGTCAGGTTTTTCCTAAGCTGCTGATGCAGGTGCTGGGTGGATAGCAGTCATAAAAGACAGTGGAAAGTGTTCCTGAGGATATATTACTTGTAACTGGTTATCTTTTAAAAAGCTATTGATGTACACGAACACTTAGTATTTATTTAGTGCCAAAAATATGGCACGTTAGTACCAAAGTGTTCTCTGACCCCAAACCATTACAATCTAACAGAGAGGCACAGGGGAGTCACCGTATGCTGGAAAATCCAGCTGAAATCTTGTATTAATGGGTTTGATTTTTGGTTTAAACTCCCTGCTTGTAAGTCTTGTAGTGCTGCCCCAAGAGTGTCATGAAGGACAGATCATGGTGACTGTCTTTATAATGCCAAATGTCTCAAAGTGCCGACATGTGGTGGAAAATTTCTGAATGAGGGATTGCTTTTCTTCAGCATTAATACTTTAATACGTGGAACACGAGTATCAAAATAGAATCTGGTATTCAAGAGCTGCTCACTCCCTCACCCTCACCTCTGAGGCTTTCCCCAGACGCTTGGAGACACAGCAGGAGCTGATGACTCCAGACTTTTGGGTGATTAGACTGTAAGGGGATAAAAGCCCAGGGTTTTGTTTGGTCAGGGTCCCTCCTCGGTAGCACCCAGTTATTGTTCTGTTGTTGCACCATGGTTAAATTATTTTAAGGGTCCAGACGTCCAAGGCTGAGGCTCATTGGAGCCACCTGCTGCAATTTTGGGGGCTTTGGTCCTATCTCAGGTGAGCTGAGGTTCCTTTCAGCCTTTCTAAACCTAACTTCCAGCTGAAGCTTGCTTTGAAATAGGATACAAAAACAGCAGGGTTTGGATAGAAAGTTTTTCTAGATCTTTGCACAAAATTCAGTTTTATACATGGAAGGTCATTTTTCAGGAAGCTCCTCTTGGCGCTCTGTAATTTCAATTGCCATACTCCTCAGGGGCTCTTAGCAGGGAAAAATGATTAACAGGCAGAGTGGCAATGGCAGAAGTGTTGTAACCATAATAGTGCAAGAACATGCTATTCTTAACCTCTGCTTCAGTCTCTTCAGACATAAAATAAGGCTCACGTGCCTGCAAGAGCATTTGTTGGTTTGTTTGTTTTTCTCCAGCAGGCTAATACCTGTGCTTACAACCCTTGCCCTGGCTATTTGACATTCTCACCACAGTGTGCAGAGACAGAAAGTGCTGCCTGCATTCAGTATTAGGCAGGCAGATTTAATAGTCTCAGAGGTTGGACCTGTGCTCCCATGGCCAACTTCACTACAGTTTCTGTATTTCAGTGGTTTCCCAGCTCATTCCGCTCTCCTTCCCTTTGCCTTTGCCATATAAACCTCTGACCCCAGAGAACATGAGCACACTGCAAAGGTCTCCAGTGCTCAGACTCAACTGCTTCTGTCACAAACATTCAGGACAAGCCTCAGGTTCTTGCTATCCAATACACAGATCAGAAAAAAATAACTTCAAAGGAGATTTTAGTCAAACCAAAATTGACGGGTGATTTTTCTGTAGTCTCAGTACTACATATTCCTCTCTAAAAATTAATTTTAAAATTCCATTTTGGTAGTCTGGATTCAAGAAAGGACAGGACAAATCCATGGGAAGAAAAAATGTACTGATTTTCTGTTATTAGCCACATCCTCTCTGCCTCAGGGAGGCCCTCGGACACAGACCACTGGAAGGATATTCTGGAGGATTGCCACTAGGTACTTGTTTTGGAAGTAGGCTTGTTAGGAATCTGCTTGCTTTTGGACACTGCATAATACAGGATACAGAGTTGGGATGTCCAAAGTGCCTGTTCCTCCACTTCTGTGTAAGGAGGAAAAAGCAACTTGCAACATCAATAGGGTAGAAGTTTTTCTGGTAGGAAAAAAAAAAAGAAAAAGGGGGAAAGATGAATTGGATTACAGATTTTGCAAACAGATTGAAACTTGGAAAGGCTTTACCAGTGTAGTAGAACATCAAGACTTGAGGAAATACTAAAAGAAAAAAAAAGAAAAGAATCAGCAAAAATAGAAAAATGTAGGCCTATGAAAGATTGCCATGATCATTCCTACTGAAACTATTAGAATAGGGTTTGTGCAGATGCTGAATAATCTCATGCTGGTTGCCCTGAGATATCTGAAGATTGAATTCTGTCAGATCAATATAAGAAATGTGCTTTCAATACAATGCCAACACTTACTGTAATAGGCAGCAAAATGCTGCATCCACGTTTAGCTCTGTATTGTCATTCCAGATTTGAGTTCAAATATCTAAGACATTTTATGATGTACCACAGGAGAAGGATACAGTTTCTGCAGCAGAGAGTATTTTCTCTCTTAGACATAATGCAGCCTACTCCCCACTTTGCATTTTATTTGCATGTAAGTTTAAAAACCAAACAAAACAGAAATTTTCATGGCCTCATTTTCCCTGTCTAACATGTAGTGGTTTTCAAAAACCCTGAACTGAAGTCCTGTGACCCAGCAAGGCCAGAAACAGGCACTGCAAGCCCAGCAAAAAGGGATTCCCTGCCTGCCCAGTGCATTTGTTCTGACAGAAATGGATGGCTCCTCTCTTCAAACCCAGAATGACAGAAACACTGTCAAAAGAAAGCAAAGATGAACCAAATTAATTTTAAGCTCCAACATTTACAAAGCTATTTTCAAGACAAAAAATGAATAGGCTTCATGTGTTGGAAGACTTACTGTCACGCTGTATCAAGTTTAAAAGTCCACATCACATCTCGAGCAGGTGCCTTAACAAAGTTGCCCCATTCTAAGACCTAGCTTAATCTTAACAGTCCACAAACACTGAAAAGCCCTTATAAGACAGGTTCTACTCTGAAAAATAAAACCAGAATGTCAGCAGTTTTTATTATTATAGCTCTAGGGAACTAAATTGGAATTTTTTAAGGTAAAGGCATCAGACCATTAAAGCGTATCTGTTTATGGTTATAGAAAATGGAATAGAAGATCTTTAGCATATACTGTATTCATAGTGTCATCAAAATGTTCATTTCAGGTCTGGAAGGTTTATTAAGTTGCCTTTATGAGTTGAGGGTGGAGGTGCAGGTTTCAGAAACAAGGTCATTCCGGAAGCCAAATTGCCATGTAAGGGAATGGACGCTCTCCAAACCCAGTTTTTAACGTGATATTTACCAGCATTTAATGTTTCTCTTGTCACATATCAGTGACTCAGAGAGATGTCTTTTTTCATGGATATAAATTCACACGACTCCCAAATACAGTTAGCATTTTTCAGCAAAGCTCTGCCTTATTCAACAGGGACCTCATTTATCTTCCTATTCAAAAGAATGAACTAAGGGTATCTCACTTTTCCTTTTTTTTTCCTTTTGTTTGAGCCTTCATATTCTGCATTGGAGACCAGGGAATTATTAGGTCAGGAAATGGAGTCAGAGCTACAGATTAATCAATCATGCCTCGTGTCCTCATATTGCAACACACAGACCGATGTCACTGGGGATTGATGAATGCCACATCTGCATGTACAACTCACAGGCAGTGTCGGGAACTCATTCTGCAGCTATTTTGTGGTTACCTTCAGCTCTGATTGATACCATCTCCTCACTGCTTCCTTCTGCAGGCTCCAGTGCTCTGTGAAGGAAGGGAACTTATTCCTGAAATTCCAGTCTCACTAAGCGATGGGGATTTTGGCTTTCTCTCACAAAGTCCTTTGAAATTGGGTTCAAGGGGAAAAAAATGTTGACCTTTAAGATCTAAATTTTGCCCAAATTCAGCAGTATTTGCTGAGACAATTTTGATTTGATACATTTCTCCTTTGCTCAGGGTACCTAAGAGCTTGTCAGGGTCCACATACCACAGGAGGTGATTAATGCTCTGCTTGCTTTGTCTGAAGAGTGAGTGCTTGCTCATCCACTATGAGCAAATCAAGAACAAAGGACCACACGCGTAAAACCACCAGACATCCTGCTAGACAAGAGTTCACTTCAAAAAAATACCACATTCAGTTGAGGAATGGGAGGGGAAAAAGCAAGACATAAAACCAGTTTTCCTAAAATAACATACAATCTGAAATTATGTCAAAAATTAAAATTAAATTAAATAGTTGGTGAAAAAAGATAAATCTGACTAATAATTGTAATTTTCATTTAACATGATGAAATTTTCTGTCACTTCATGTGAGAAAAGATCAAATGCTGAAAAAATCTTTCATAATTTTGTAGAAGTCCCATTCTTTTCTGCTGAGTGCTACAAGTGGTGACTGAGCACAAAGATGCTGAGAACAGTTAGGCCACAATCCTCTTTTAGCCAGGTCATGCAGACTTCCAGGAGAAAGCTTGGTACCATTGCACTCCAAACAGGAGACCTTCATCTAGCCACTGAACATGTGCATTAAAAAGTAAATTTAAAAATTGTGTTTAAAAATGTAAAATGAAGGCATCGTCATTGCATGGTGGATTCCATTCTGTCCCTGTGGTCAGGCTCAGGGTGCAGGTCAGTTCATGTCATCAGAAGATAATTAGATATCCAATCACCTGGGAGGGCCACAGCACACAACACATTCCATGGCACCACAAGGAAATTAAGGTGCAAAAGGCAGGCCCTGAGCTCACAGGACAATTAATCCAGCAAGCAGCACATTTGTTACATGTATCCAATAGGCTCTCAGGGAAAATCAGGAGCATGTTCAGAAGTATTAATGAGAAGGGCACAAAATCTCTGAAGTCCAAATATTTACTCCTCACCAGCATGATGTCTTTTGGAATCCAGAGTAGCTTTGGATACAATGCCCAAGTCTACAGCAAAATTATTAGACAAGCTTTGAAGAATGGGGAGAGGGGAATCACCTCAGGGAATTGAGCACTGTGACAGGTCTGTGGTTCAGAGCTTACTGAATTTTACGAGAGACAACTAATTTTAATTACTGCTCTTCCAAACTAATTTCAAACATTTCTCCAAAACACACAGGCTGCTACAGAGGCTCATGTGCATAACGAACATCTGTAGTAAAACTGCTTTATTATGGGTTGTTTGATGCTGTTTATTGCATATCCATTGGTTTTTGGAATGGCATTAGTGAGCAGCATTTTGAAGACTGATGCTAAATTTTGCTGTGGCAAATTAGTGTCAACCAAGAACATATTAGCAAATAAAAGAGTGCATCTGCTCCAAACAATGGTTTTTCTTTGCATCATGATGATGATTGAAAGGCTGTAATAAAGAAATGATACATATACTCTATCCCCTAAACTACATTAAAAAGCTGTTGCAGGCAATCAGCAGTGCAGCAGGATAGACAACTGTGTTGCATGTGAGCAGTGGAGGAGCTGATGCAGTTTTCCTTGGTTTATGAGAACACCATCCTCAGTACCAAAATGCAGTTCAGTGCAAAGTGTTTGCTGTGTCCCCTGCCAGCAGCCTTTGTTTCAACTATCTCCCATCTGTCCCTATTTCCTGGATATCTCTTTGTCTGGGTTTGTCTCCCTTTCTTCCCCTCTAGATTAATATCAATTCCAGGCCAGGGCATGTAAACTCCCTTGATGATCATTACAGTAAAACTTCAAGAAAAGTCTTTCTGAGATATAGAGAGCAACATATGGGGACAGTTTGCTTTATGTCTCATTTTTCATACTAATGTGGTTATTTTATAGGACTGCATCTCATCTCCTGTCTGACTAATGCCTGAGCTGTGTCTCATTTAAATGAGAGGTTCCTCAGGTTCACTAAAGCACAGGAGGTTTAAAACTTTATCATGCAGCCAATGCTGCGGTGAGTATTCGCTTAACATTGTTCAGCAGTGAACAAGCTCCTCTCTTCAACATCCTGAATTTTGCCCTCTCATAGGCAGTTCAGTCAGAACAGAAGTGCCGTGATACATACGTGAATTTATTTTTCCTTAAACAGAAGGAAATTGTGGTTCAAATCACTCATGTGGTTTAGGTTTCCCTACAGCAACTCTAATGCGTGATGCTCACAGTCACTTGGCAGACTTCTTGTGGGTGTCAAAAATGTTCTTGGCTCAGACCAAATGTCTGAGCAAGCACATTTCCTTGAGGGCAGTGGTAGACACAGTAAAAATGTCCTCCAGAGCAACTACTTAAGAGAGATAAACTTTTTAAATGGGGGCTTTGCGATGAAATTTCTGTTTCTAATTACTGGAGCAGAGGGAATCATGAGGGATGAAGATGGAAGGAGAGGAAATATCTGTAAGGAATTTAGAAAACAAAGGGCTCTTTTTTCTTTAGAATTCTCTCCTTAAATGGCTACATTTTGAAATGCAAGCTCATTTTTAGGAAAAAAACAACTTTCAGAAGAATAAGTTAGAAATTCAAGGGAAATATCTCAACACCATTCATGTGAAATGTTTCAATGACTCACATTTGTATTTGGAGACATGATTTCAGGTTAAGCACACTTGCAAGACTACAGCTTTGTCTTGCCTTGAGTCTGGAAATGTTTGTTGGTTTTGTTTTGTTTTGTTTATTTTTATTTTAAATTTTGTTGGAAGAGGAAACTGGGTTTGTGCCCAAATACATGTCCAAGAAACAGTTCATATTAGAAATATTTTCATGTCCATAGAAAGCGCAGTTTTGTTAGCAAAGCTTCTCTGGGAAATGAAAGTTGGAATGAATGCCAGGGGTATTACAAGTGTAATTAATGAAGGTCAAATTCAGGGAGTCAATGTATTGTGAATCTTTTCCTCTTATAAAATTTGCAGTAGCACTCCAGCAGCTCACATGCAAAGTGATTACAGTTTGGAATTTTTATGTCCTGCTTGCCATCTCTGATCACAAGGATAAAGTCTTTGTGGACAGCTGGTGCCTGGCTGGTTCAGCTGGAGGACTTGGGACCAGGGAAGCTGCCTGCCCAGGGTTGTATCCTGCCACCTCTTAATCACCACAACTGGATGACTGGTTTCCAGGGTTCATAGCCAAGATTCAGGCTGTGGTCCATGATGACATTTCGGTGCTCTTAGCAAAACTTAAGTGGGATTTAGCTGCCAAAAAGGACAGTTCTCAAAATTCCTGCCTGGACCCCACTGCCTGCAGAAAGTTATTCCCCCTTAACTTCCCTGGTGCCTGCTCAAAAGACCTTTTATTGGGGAATTACAGGCACATCACTGGGGCAGAGGCAAGGTCCAACCACCCAGCCACATGCTCTAAACTCACTTTGTTCCCTCTGCCTTCCCACTCACTCCATAACTTCATGCTGTACAGTAGGTCACTGTCAGCAGAGTGCAGGAAAGCTGCTGCCCCAGTTTCTCTCCTTCACAGCTTTATTGTAAAAGGCTTGAACTTTGTCACAACTACCTAGAGTGTGGTGTTTTGGGCACCTCATCAGGACAGAAGAAGCAGGTTCGAATCCCATATTTAAAAAATTTCTGAAGAAGGCAAAGATCCCATATGGCCAAAGACAGAAAATGTGTGTCCCACCTTCTGGCAACTTCTGGAGCAGCAGGCATTAACATAAAGTGTTAAATATCCCCTCCTGTTTCTGTGACAGCGCTGTAAAGGAAGAGTAAAGCATTCACCCAAAATAACTAACTTGGCACCTAAAGGGACTGGGTTATACATCCCAGCTTTACACAGATACCAAATTAACGCCTAGGTGTAGACATCCAAATCCTGGAGAAACACTGGATTTCAGACATTTTGTACTGGCTGGTAAGGACTCATGGTGATGCCATCATGATTTTTTGCTTTTTTATATACCCCTTTTATATACTGTTTTTATATACCCTTTTATACAGCTTTTATGTATCCTTAGTGCTTTTAGCCCACACACTTGTAATTATTTAAGTCTGATAACTAGCTTAGACACAAAGTTCCATTAAGCCAAGAGACCAAACATCTTGGAAGCCTTGCAGCTGGGGGTCAGAAAGCCCCAGACACCAAGGTCCTCTCCAGAACACATTCTGTAAACCAAGATAGGCCCCTCCAGGGGCAAGGTTCCTCAGGACGGGGGCTTCTCTTGAGCCTCTCAGTTGCAGTGTGCCATGGCCAGTGCCACAGCCAGCAATACCAATCGGACCAGCAGGTGCATTGGTCTGATACCCACAAAGCCCAAGAGCCCTAAGGTTAGGGTGAGTACCCAAAGGGCTGTGCAGAGTATGCAGATCATATCCCCATAACTGGCTACCTCCATCTCCTCCCTTTCTCCCCTATATTTGGTTTCCCCTCTAGAAAATTCTCTGTTACTCGGTCCCTCATTGGCCCATGTTATTTCCCCCCGCCTAGCCCTGTTACCATTGGTTCTGTACCCTATTTCCTGCCTCTGTAATGCCCCACTGCGGTTACCCTGTTGGTTATTATGTGCTTTCCCCTCCCATTTCGTAGGGGTAGAAAACCCCACGTCACAGTCTTTTACTTGCTTCTTCACGCCAATCCTCGTTCATTAAATCATCTCCTGTTTTCCACAAAGAAGTCCCTCCGCCTTCCTTCCCCCTCCTCCGCACACCCTCACCACCGGTGGGTCAGGCAAACCCGTGCTGGAGCTTCACCCACCCTCCTGTGCCCCCACGAGTGGATTCTGTCACCCCCTCCCGTGCGGGCCGGTGCCCAGCGCTTGTGGTCACCTCGCTAGCTGGACAGAGAGCGCCGCGGCACCTCTCACTGGGGCATCTTTGATAGCTATGCTAATGTGCAAGGTCTATAACTGTGTACAGGAATCATCGTGTGTGTGCATCTTCGGTGTGCATTCTGGGGTGCATTTCAGTGCACTCTACCTGGATGTGGTACACCTAAGGATCCTTAAATAAATACTGAGGTAAAACCCTTTTTTCCCCTCTAACCATGTTTTGCTTTTAATTTCAAGCCCAGGGAAAGGCAAAAGCTGTTGACGACCCAGGTAGGACACTGGATAGGGAACCTCGTGATAGGTAAGAAGAAGGTGAGTAGGGAAAAAATACCCAATAACTGGATGAAATTATCACACATGCAGAACAGACGGAGGTCCTCTGTCACACATGGGATACACCATGACATTCACTGACACAGACTGTTGCAGCTGACAAAAGTTTGTATGAATTTAAAATGTATTAGGATAAATTCATCATTTAGGAAGTACTGAGCAAAGAGATGGCACCACTGATCTGCTGGAAGCTGTGGACTAGATGGTTGCATCAGGAACACACCAGTGTATACCTGCCTCAGTCTTACGTACTTCTCTAAGCATCTGATACAGTACACTGATAATGACAGGGTCTAGGAAGAGCTTTGATTTGCTGATTTTCCAGCTTGCCTGCCCTTCTCTGTCTTATCTTTAAATGTCTCTTCCTTGAATTTAAAACCGAGGACATAATCTTTTCCCACAGACTTCACCTTTCTTGAGCACTGCTGGCTGTGCATAACAAGGACATCAACTCTTGGACTCCGGAACATAAAAATTTGGTGTGTGCTGTGATGCAGACTTCACTGTCTGAGCAGAACATGACTTAGACCATTGAGTTTTATTCTTCCTTTTGAATCCAAATTAGCACATAAAATTACTTGCTCAAGACCTGCTAGTGATTTTAATGACAAAAATCATTGACAATCCTAAATGCCACTAGTCAACGTCTGTTTTACATACTCAGCTATAAATTGCAATAGGAATAATTCCTTTTTCTCACGCTTCATGTTTCTCATTTTAAAAATGAAAGCTTCTTACAGTCTTTATGTTCCTATATGTGTGAACCTGGAATTATGTTCAGTACAAGCATGAATAATACAAATTTTAGCTACAACTTGGAAGCAGCCAGGCAGCTGCTGACTTTTCATGGTGTGCTGAGTGGTCCCTGATGTGGGATAAGCTTCTCTCCTATTGATAAAGACCTCATTTTACCTCACAAGATCTTCTCTTGTGAGTGCCCAGCATATATTTTTTCATTCCTCTCTTTCTTTTTAACCCAGGAGAGCTCAAGAACCAAGATACCATATTTTCTTTAGCTGAGTGAAGCTGACACATCGCTAGGGAAAGGTTAGAGAAAAACAAACCCCCCTCAAGATGTTCCTGGAAAATGCAGGCAGATAAACACATGGGAAGCTCAGACAGCCGGCCTTCTGTTAAGTATGTGAGAGAAATTTCCCGTCTTGAGGTAAGGAAGACAGAGGCACTGTTAAATTATGTTTCCCGCGAGTGTTACTAAGGCATACTTACACATATTATATGAGGTAGAAAATTAGTACTTTGAATTGTTATGGTTACATTTGCAGTAAAGTGTAAGTGTTTGCAGTTTTTCCGAAGTTTGCCTATGGTTCATCGTGCAGTTCACCCACTGAGAAGAAAATTTACTTGCTGTAAAATAGCAGAACAGATCAACAGCTACAAGGGAACAATTGCAAACTCTTCCCAGAGTCCTGTTTCTGGAAGAGGTGATTATTCTAGAGATGAAAAGACTAAAATGACAGCTCCAGGCCTCACATTTATCTACAGCTCACCTTTGGAAAGGTTTAGGCCTGATCCTCAGTGCACGCTTAGCAGCAATATTGGAGGAGTTGCACAGATCAGCATCAGTCTCTGACCCTGGGTGTGTGAGTCTGCTCATGAATCAAGGCTCAATGTTACAGCACAGTTTAAGTTTAGGGTTTCTCTGATAGCAACAGGTGTCTCTAGCAGTGGTAGGAAAGTTGTGGTACCCAGGCCTCAGAATTTTTTAGATATATATGTGTATAACTATCTATGTACATACTTAAGTATTTTATACACATGTGTATCTATATTTATACATTTATACGCATAGGTATATATAATGTATATAGGCTATATACTTAATTTAGGTAGCCCCAATACTGTGAGAAGTGGGAAGAAGGCTGAGCTCTGGCAGCCCTGGGCAGTGGTGATATGAATTGCTCCCTTTTCTCTCTCTTAAATGTAGATAACGGAGGCACCTTCTGTAGACAGGCTGAGCACAGCCCGATGGCAATTGCAAGGGATTTTGAATCGGATAATCGACTCTCATGCATGCAATAAATTACATGGTTTTCATGTATCTACAGAGCACACATGTCAGGGAAAAAAAAGAAAAAATTAAATCAAAATCTCTGACTGAGGAAAAGTGTTTCCTAACTCTTAGTCCACATGGCAGAGACTGGTAACCCCATCCTCACCCTGAGACTCATGTGACCAAGGACTAATCAGGGGAACTAAACATCTCCTGAGGGTTTGGCACTTTGCTGGCACTGAACAAGACACAGCACCACAAACTCATTACAATCCCTACGCTCTTTTCTGCCAAGGAGGGAAAGAAAGCAGAGAAGGTGTCTGGTACCTCTACTGCACGAGCAGTAGCACTCAGTCCCTTTCCTGACTGCTGATCAGCCATAAATTCTGCCATCATTTCACCATAAACTAGGACAAATCCCAGGAATGGTAAATTAAGGTATCTAAGGCTACACTGAAGTCTGGATCACAACAGAGCAGTCAATTTCTGTGACTAAATTTTCCTGACCCATTCTTCCCCTAATTCCAGTTCTAAGCAAAATCACTTAAATTCTTGGGGTGTCTGCTAATGTGCATCAGTGTGCACATGTGATGAGAATAAACTGCCATCAAATTCCCACTTTATTTTCAGTGCCCCCACTGTGTGGATGGAGTTCGATGTCACCACACAGCAGTACAACAAACTATTCCATGGCAAAAAAAGACAAAGCAAGAGCTTTTGCCTTCAAATTCTGAAGTCACTCTGACTTAAAGCAGAGGTCCAACCCTCATCTCAATCGATCTGTAACTTTGTTGGCTTTACCAGCAGTGGTTTTGTCTTGATTATGCTGACCACCCATTTCAGGTAAGCATTCAGAAAATGATTCTTCCCTTTCTGTTGCAATATCCTCTGCAAAGTTACACACAATTGCTTCAAAGGGAAATTTCTTTTCAATGCTCAGTACGGGAACTGATTTCTTGAAACATGTAAGTGCTTTTGTGTGGTAAATCTCTGTCTAGATTTACTAGTCATTTACTCTTCGGAGATGCTCTGCACATCCAGTGGCAGGACCAGCTGAGTACTATTAACTAAACATACAGAGAAAAATCACAAAAAACAGCATTCATTTTTGTCAGTGACTCATAAGAGTCTTTGATTTTTAATTTGTAAATTAAAAATTTGTGGGTGTAGGGCAAATGTGGAAGTGCTGAATTTGTCTGATTTCTGTTAAACACTTATGCACTCATTACTGAGTGTCATAAGAAGGCATGCATTCCACATCGAATGCTAAAAACATTCAGAACACTATGCCCTGTGAAGTGAAGTAAAATATAGAAGAGCAAGGTGAGAAGTCAGTACCTTATTTCCACAATCGAAAAAAAGTCTGGAAATGTGCGGGAAAATGCATTAAGGAGATAACAATGCCTGGGAGCAGAGAGGCAGTCTGAGGATAAGAGGAGGGGGACTGAGCTCCACTGTTACTAAGTATTCAGCAGAAAATGGCCCAAGATTGAACACGTCCTTTTATGGCAGTGGGAAGAGAGCAAATCCATCACAGGGAGAAAGAACAGAGATGAGAGGAACTGATTTAGTGTAAAGCAGTTTTGCCTTCCTGGCTTTCTTCTTTCTGAACAAGTTACTTGTTCACCTCTAAACTCATCACCTACCACACAAATGGTCACCTCATTAGGGCTTCTGCAATAAACACTGATGCTTTAAATTTAATCAGAACTTTTACATACAGCACGCTGAGGCTGCACCATTAGTTAAAAACAAAGGTCACTCTTTTCTCTTTGTTGTCTGCTAATATGATTTTGAATATTACTGCTTTGCAGCTATTACTGTTTACACTGGGTGATTGGCTAGACTCATTAAAGTGAATGAATGCCAGGAGATGACATCATTTAGATTTAATTGTCTTGTTTCTCAACAAAGTCTATACAGTTGTTTTAATAAAGGGCAGGGGAAGATAAAGGCTACATTTGCATTATCTAAGCAGCTTTTGACAAGGGTCTAGGATGTTGTTGACATTTATTGTTTACAAATGAGATAATCGAATAATGTTTTGTTTTGCAATTGTTGCTTTTTTTCCTTCAGTAAGCTATAGTTTTTCATTACTGTTATTACTCCTGAATGTTAATGAACAGATACTCAGTTTCAGCTTACTAGCAGACTCTTTCCAGGATTCAGAACAACTGACACATGTTCAGCTTGCTCAAATTCCTAATGCACCAACTTCACTATAACTAGAACAAGACTTTAAACATAGCCATAAGCTACGGACTTTTGTGAACTGGGGCATTTCAGCTTCAGAAATCATATGGTCAGTATTTTCTGGGAGAGTTGTCGGTTTTCCTGTCTAAGATTTCCAGACAATACAAATAAAGCATGCAAGATATTGCTGATTATTCATCTTTTTTTGTCATCCCATATTTGATTAAAATACAAATGGCGTAATGGGCTGATACGTGCAGACGTCATCATCCTTCCTCTTGTGACCTCACAGCAGAACTATGTCAGTTCTTGGCTGCCAAATCTCCTGCTCCAAAGCTGCCCCATCATGTCTCAGTCATGGTTCATTTTTTCCCTCATTTTCTACCCCCAAGTCCCTTGGGGGTGTAGCTGTGCTAACTGCTTTTTGCATTTTCACGTTCAGCCCAGAATACTAACTTTATCCACAACTACGCCAGGCATGCCATTGCCATCCACGGAGCCTACTCCATATTTGAGTTATAATTATGTCTTCGAGGCGCTGTTCTGTGGTCAAAGATACCTCAGCTTATTTCCCTGTCCATATTGAGGAAGGAAGTCCCTGGCCTTCGCCAGAGCAGGTCTGCAGAGTGTTTTGGTTTTTGGTCCACTGTGTGTCCATCTACCTGTCATGTATCCACTCAGATGCTTCTGTTTGGTGAAGAAAGCTGGTATTAGATGCACACAAGAGAAAGAAAAAATTTCTAAACTACTCAGACAATGACACCAACAGCAGACTCTGAGTTTGTCTGATGTCTGAGCTCCTGATATATAAAGGATGGAGGCTGCCTATTCAACCCTACCCTTTCAGGAGTGAGGATGTGGTTGCTGGACTCAGATCAGGAGGGGTCCCTGTGAGGTGACTGCAACTCCTCCTTCTCACCATCAGCTGTAATGAGCTGGAGTCCAGAAGCCTATCTGAACTGCTCACAAATATCTTGGACTTGGGTATCCCAAGAGATGTCTGAGTCCATCTTAGATTTCTATAGTGGGTGGTTTGAGTAAAACCAGTAAATTCTTTGCACCCTTTCCAAACTTTTAAGTACTTTCTTTCAAATTCTGATGTGAAGGAGGAGCAGCTGACACTGTATGGGGTCGGTAGAAAGAGTGCAGTGTCCTTCCCGAGAAGCGTCCCTCAGCCACTCAGCTGGTGCAGCACAAGCTCGCTCACAAGCACACTGACACACCCGGGCAGGTGGAGGCACGCTCACACGCTCACACACACACACACAAAAGCAGGATCGCTCTCTAGCGTCGCCGGAGACAAAAAGGCAGAAGGGATCCTTCGCATGGTATTCAACAGGGGGTTTATTGCAGCTGTGAAGGGCTCAGGAATGAAAAACTTTAAACAAAGGACGGTTTAGGTTTATATAAGGGGGTGGAGAAAGCATCAGGGACCAATGAACTGAGGGCATGAGGGTGGAGAGAAGGTAGAGTGACATTACTGTAACCAATGGGAAGAGGCAAGGGGTGGAACAGGGGAACCCAAAACCAATGGGATGTTGAGGACAGGAGAACTTACTGGAACAAAGACTAAGGGGTAAAAGGGGTGTGCCAACCAACTGAGAAGGATTAACATAATACAGCAAGGTCTGATGGGGAATTCACCGTCACCTGAAGGGTGATTTCAGACCTCTGAGCTGTCCCACCAGCAGACTTCCACTGCTTTAGGGCTTTTTGGCTCATCGGTCACTCCTGCTGCAGGCTCAATCACTGCAGAAAACAGCTTTCTTTCTTCCCAAAAAAAAAAAAAAAAAA